>OX456488.1:40493952-41093952 GCA_949748235.1 Platypus cylindrus
AGAAGATACTGGAGAAAATGCAGGCCTCGTGTCGGAGGAGATTATGAAACAGATCAAAATGATACAAAGGGAAATTTGGGTATTTAAAGAGGGGAATAAAAGATAAGAAGGGATAACACGGGAAGAAATGGAAAAAAGAATAAAAAATATAGAGAAAGTATTAGGTAAAATGACCGATACAGTGCATGGAAAAATAGTGAACGAAGAGAAAAAACAGAGAACAGAAAAAGAAGATAAAGTAGTACAAAGACTGGAACAAATAGAGAAACAATTTAAAAACAGAATGGATGAATTAGAAACGAAAATATTGGAATTGACAGTGGGAGGTACAATAAACCAAGAAAGAAGCAAAACGACTTATGCGGCGATCACTGAAAGAAAAAAAGAAAATGGTACAAAAAAGATACAGGGATGGAAAACACCGGAAAAAATAAGAGAAAACCTTACGATAGAAGAAGTAGGCGAAGAAGGTATAAAGGAAATAAAAAAATTTAAAGTGCAGAAACGAGCTGCAACAGGAGCAAATAGGGAAAAAACTGGAGGAAGTAAAAGGAATGACAGTGAGGAAAATGAAAGAAACAAAGCCGTTGCTTATAATAAAAAAAATTGAGCAAGGATATACTGAAGAAGAGATAGTAAACGAAATATTAAGAGAAAATGAAGAAATAAGGAAAATGGTGGGGATTAGAGAGGTGAAGACAGTAATGAAAGCAGTTAAAAAAAATGCCTTCAGGAACAGTAAACAATATGTGGAGGACTGGGTAGTAGAAGCTGACAAGGAGATATTCACCTACGTGGTGAAAAAGGGAAAATTATTGATAGATTTTACTGTAAAACAGGTAGAGGAATATGTAAAGATCGCGATTTGCTATAAATGCTGCTGCTATGGGCATGTGGCCAAGTACTGTACAAGAACGGAGGTATGCTACAGATGTGGACAGGAAGGACATGAAGGGAAAGATTGTGAGAAAAATGAGATAAAATGCGCCAACTGCACAAGAATTAAAGATAAAGATATAGAGCACATGGCCACCAGCAAAAAGTGCCAAATATATAAACGAAAGGAGGAACAATATAGAAATAGGATAGATTATGGAAGCTGGGAAGAAGAGAAGAAACAAACAAAAAACTGAAAAAGAAGTGGGGAAAGGAACAGAAAACAATGAGAAGAAAAAATGAAGAAATATGGAGGTTAGCAACATGGAATATACGAAGCAGAAAGGGAAAAGAAATAGAACTAGAAGATGAGTTTCTGGAAAATAAGATAGACATACTTACAATAACGGAAACGAAAAAAAAAAAGGCGAGGATTACAAAAAATTATGAAAGAAAGTGTATTTATATATAACGGAGTGGAAACAGAAAAAAGAGCAGCTGAGGGAGTCGCATGTATGATAAAAAAGGAATGGGCACACAATATAGAAGAATGGGAGGCGTGTTTAGAGAGGATATTGACAATAAATATGAAGGATGATAATGAGAGCATTAAAACGGTAATAAGTGTGTATCGACCAAATGAAGACGACAGAAAGGAGAACAAAGAGAAATTCTGGGAAATGTCAACAGAGACGGTAGAAAGAGCAAAAGGCGAAATATACATGGCAGGAGATTTTAATAGTAGAGTGGGAAAGGGAAAAACAGGAGAGAGTAGAATATTGGGCCAGAATGGGGAGATTGCTAAATGATAACGGAAAAAGATTGATAGAGTTTTGCCGAATCAACAATATGTTTATAGCAAATATTTATTATAATCACAAAGATATACGCAAGTATGCTAGAGAGATGAGCAGCAAAAATGAAAAATCAATAATAGACTACATAGTAGCAGGACATGAAAATAGTAAGTTTTACATTTACTATGTAAAGAACATAGTTATATCAAAAATTGGTTATATCAAAAATAAAGAAGCCACTAAAATCAGACAACAGAGAGAGAAAAGAAGATAGGATAGAATATGAGAAAATAAAAGCGTATAGGCTAAAAGACGGAGAGGTGGCAAAGCAATATAGAGAAAAAATGAAGAGGATGATCGAGAGCAGAAATGAGAAATGGAAGGCATTAAGTTTGGAAGAGAGTTAGGAGGACTTCAAAAAGATGATACTACAAATAAGCTCGGAAATATGTGGAAAAATAAAAAGAAATAAGAAAATAAAACAAACGGCATGGTGGACAGAAGAGATCAAGAGAAGAGTGAGATTAAAAAAGAAAAAATGGAAGAAATATTTACAAAAAAAAGTAGAGAAACGTATCAGTGTTACAAGGAGGAAAGGAAAATAGTGAAGCAATTAGTATTAGAAGCGAAAAGAAATGAATGGGCAGAATTCGGCAATAAATTAGAAAACGAAGCTGCAGAGGGAAAACAAATATTCTATAGTAGACTAAGAACAATAAGAAAAGGAAAGACCAAGCGTGCTACATATCTAAATAACAAAGAAGGAAAAATATTAAAGCAGGAATAGGAAATAATGGAAAGATGGAAGCAATACTTTGAAGAGCTGCTGTCAGACAATATAGAGAGGAACGATACAAGAGAAGCAGACAATACAGAGAGAAAGCAATGCAAAGACGAGGAAAAGGAATTTAATACGGAAGAATTGGAAAAGGCCATAAAGCAACTGAAGAATGGAAAAGCACCAGGAAGTGACACAATAACGACCAAAATGATAAAATATATGGGAGAAGAGGGAAGGCAGGTAATGCTGGACATATATAACAAAATATGGAAAGAGCAAATAATACGTAAAAATGGCAGCATGCACTGATAGTACCAATCTTTAAGAAAGGAGATAAGAAAGATTTTAATAATTACAGAGGAATTACTCTATTAAATACAAACATGAAAGTGTTGGAAATGATGATAAACGAGAGAATAAAAATTAATATAGAGAAAACTCTGGACGAATCACAGTCAGGATTTAGGGAAGGCAGAAGCATTCAAGAGCATATATTTACGATTAAGCAGATAGTGGAAAAAACAAGTAAAAGGAAAAAAAATGTATAGTTTTTTAGTTTTAAAAAAAGCATTTGATAAAGTAAGTAGCGATAGATTGTGGAAGATGATGGCAGAGAAAGAGATAAGCAGGAAAATGATTAGATTAATAAAAAAAATATATGTAGAAAACTCTAATAGCGTGATAGTCAAAAACAGACAAACAAAAGAATTTAAAACGAAAGACGGACTAAGACAGGGAGGAAGACTAAGTCCAACATTATTTAATATTTACATGGACAAAATAATAAGGAAAGTGAAACAAAGAACTAGATGACTTGACGTGGGATGGAATTATATGGAGAGACTTGAAGTTGAGATTGGAGCATTTGCGGACGATATAATGGTCATAGCAACTAACGAAAAAGAGTTGCAGACAAGCATAAATAAATGGAATGAAACACTTAGAGAGAACGGAATGGAGATGTGTGAAGAGAAAACAAATGTAATGGTAATCGGGGAGCAACATGAAATAAAAATTATGGTAGATAAGGTAAAATTGGAGCAAGTGTCGAAATGGAAATATTTGGGAGTAGAAATAACTAGTTCAGGAAAGCAAGAAGAAGAAATTAACAGCCGAAAACACAATGAAAGTGTTTTACAGTATCAGCAATACGATTGTGGGGAAAAAAGAAATATCAAGGAAAACAAAAATAAACGTCTATAAAACAATAATAAGACCAATACTGACATTTGGATGTGAGACATGGATAACAGATAAAAAGGAAATAAGTAAAGTCCAAACGGTAGAAATGAAATACATGAGAAGAGTAAAGGGAGTGACAAAGAGAGAAAGAATCAAAAATGAAGAAATAAGAAAAGAACTAGAAATGGAGGCGATACACGAATACATAGAGAAGAGGCAGTTGAGATGGCGGGGCCATCTGAAAAGAATGGGACAGGAAAGACAAGTGAGAAGGGTATGGGAAGCTAGACCTGGGCAGAAAAGAGGGGAAGACCTGAAACTACCTGGGATGACATAATAGAAAAGATATTACAGAGAAGAAGAATGAGTGAAGCTAGTAGGATGGCAAATAACAAGAAAGAATGGAGAAAGTTTTGCGACGCAGTGACGCGAAGCGAAAACGTATAAGCCTAGAGAAATAAAGAAAAAAAAAAGATAAAGACTAACAAGCCTACACCATTCTAGGGTAGACAGGCTTTACGATACATATATATATATATATAAATATCATAATATGAATTAAAGAGCTATGCAGCGTGAAAGGTTGTAATTTACTACATAAACAACATTATTATTAAGTAGCTGAGCATTCACCATTTCTTCACTCGCAGTTCTTCAAAAAAAAAATAATCTGGGTGGGCTACTGAATAAAGATAAACAGGGCATCTCAGGTGTAAAACTAGGTCCGCCCTATTTAGATAAATTTGATGACTAGATAGTATAAATCTTTAACGTCCCCGGTATTATATGTCTATATATATAGACATCGTATGAAACGTGAAGTAGTGATTAGAAATATTATACACATTATTGTGTCACCAATCAATGTTTGGCGACAAGGAGTTCCCAGTTCAAGATAGTTCAACTGAGAACTCCCTCGTTGAGCTGGGATCTCATGACCACCAAACATTGATTGGTGACAAAATAATGTGTATAATATTTACAGGCACTACTTCACGTTTCATATGTGTATAATGTCTATACCATAGACAAAAAAAAACATAAAATTAAAGAAAGAAAAAAGTAGGCGTCCCCAAATTATTAGATTATCCGTATCAAAACGCACAGAGGCTGAATAACAACATTTACGACAATAGAAAATTGATTGGTATACCTGTGTAAATTGCCTAAATTTTACGAAATATACTTTTTAATACAAAGAAACACTTGTTTCTATTTATGCGTTATTAATATATGCGCTACATAAAAATCATTTTATGTTTATTATTTGAACTTATTTTAAGAATGCTTTACTATTTTTCGTTGCAATCCGAGTACGACCCTGGATTGATTATAATGTATTCAAACACAAATATTTCGAGGACGGAAAAAAATTTCCTGCTCACTCTTGCTTTCAGTTAATCATATTTCCATCTTTTTCTTAGTCGCTGTTGTTACATGCCTCGCAACTTGTACGAGGTACTGCAGCCATGTGGGGCGTATTTCAATTTTAATTACCCTGGCGGAATCATTGTTCAGGATAGCGGCTCTTAGATCCAGAAAATTTTCAAAAAGAACTAAATATTGTTATGATGATAGCTAATCAAAATAATTATCCAATATCATCTATTAAAAAGCTTTATAACCAATATATTTACAGATACAAATTTTGTTTTCATATAATGCATCATAAACCTATAATGAATAATTTTTGTTCTACTTTCTTTGGACAAATTTCTTATAAGATCCAAAGAATCTTCACTCAATATAACGTCCTTATTAATTTTAAAACAATTAACCATTTATCTTCAATTCTTATAAAAACTAGAGATGGCATCAATTTTCTTTCAAAATCAGGAGTGTATATTTTAAATTGTCATGATTGCACAACAAATTATGTTCGACAAACAGGTAGAAAAATTCAAGAAAGAGTTAAAGAACATATATATTCTATTAATAAATATAAAAAATCACAAAATTTAAGTACTCCTTTAGATAATAATACAGCCTTTGCTCACCACATTTTTTCATACAATTATGTTTTTACTTTCAATAATGTCAAAATTTTACGTCAATATAGAAAAGGTTTAAAATTGGATTTGTTGGTTTGGTGTAGAGATACTACAAAACAAAAATAGTTCGAATAATGATTGTGTTAATATATTACCAAATTTTGAACCATATTTAATTTTTAATAATATAATTGAATAGGGGTAGTTTTACAGGTGGTTCAATGTCAAAAAAGATTTTTGCCAATTTATTGTATATTTCAATGTATTGCATTGTATATTGTAGCGCTTTTACGTTTTCTGTTCGACGTTAATTATTAAAATATTATAATATATTATAATTATTGATATCTGTTCGGGCTCCACCTTTTGATTTTTAGTTTGCCTTACGGCGCCTCACCCATCCAAAGGGCTAGGGGGGGGGGAGCCTTTACGAGTAGCCTTTAGACAGCGGAAATGGTTTTCCTAAGGTTCATAGAAAATGAGTAGGCAAGAAAAGCTAGCTGAATCAAAAATACAACGTATATTCTAAATTATAAATTTTCATTAACAAAAAGAATTAGTCTCGCAAAAATAAAATAAATCAATCAATATATTCGGGTTTAAACAATCGTATATACTTTTTACTCTTACCTTTATTTTCTATACCTGTATTTAGAGAAATTAAAATGCTATACTGTAAATTTAAAATATAACTATTTCCTAGAAAATAAAAGTAAATGCAATGATTAAACCTTATAACTAATAATAATAAATAAAACAATCTTACGGCAACAGGTACCACACCGCTAAGTGTTTTTGTCATATTCGAAACCCAACTTTTTTGGTAACTTCGTTATAATATCAAACATTTTTTATTTTGTTTTTTTACAAAACTTTTATATAATATATAAAAATTGTATACCTA
This sequence comes from Platypus cylindrus, assembly GCA_949748235.1. NCBI lineage: Eukaryota > Metazoa > Arthropoda > Insecta > Coleoptera > Curculionidae > Platypus > Platypus cylindrus. Next base: position 40,500,484 of record OX456488.1, read on the forward strand.
TCCATATACATCTGATGATGTTAAACACGTGTTATGTTTATGGAGTAATTAATATTCGCATATAAGAAAAATTAATTTAAATTTGATGCGTTGATTAGCGTATGACATTTGTTAAAAAAAAATGTATATAATACTTAAGCAAATCACACTACAACATAATATAATGTAAATTAAAACAGACATAATTTTACTTAGCTTTTTTTTGATTTCCTATATTGTCATTTTTTTCTTCTTACTTTATTTGCTTTACTCGACGGCCGTTTCGATATTTCTATCTTCGTCAAGAGCTTTTTCGTATATATTTTCGTTTATATTATGCCAATTTTTGAGTTGTTATTTTTGTTTTTATGGTCGTTATTGTTACGTTTTCTATGCACCTATAATATTGTGAAAATTTCGAGCGCATATATATATATGTCTAGATGCCTTATACCATCAACTGGTGTCGGCTTGAGCTCTTCTCGTTATCCTCCTATACCTCACTTCCTATGCATCTCTCCCACTCCTTCCTATTGCAAGCAATTCTTCTTGCGTCATTCATCCTCATTCCTCTTTCCCTTATTACTTTTTCAATTCCCTCATCCCATGTAATTTCTGGTCTTCCCCGTTTCGCTCTTCTTCCCTCCCTTGCCTGCCAGACTCTCTTTACTTGCCTCTCTTCACTCATTCTTACCAGATGTCCCCACCATCCCAACTGCCTTCTGTGTATAAACTCCACCACTGGTTCTATCTCCAACTCCTCTCTTATTGCACTGCTTCTTATTTTGTCTCTTTTTGTTACCCCTTTTACTCTTCTCAAGACTTTCATTTCCACAGCTTGTACCCTACTTATGTCTTTTTGCTCCATTTTCCACGTTTCACATCCGAATGTTAAAATCGGTCTTATTATGGTCTTATACACATTTATTTTTGTTTTCCTTTTGATTTCCTTGTTCTCCACTATTACTCTATTTATTCTATAATATGCATTCATTGCTTTATTCACCCGCTCCGTAATTTCATTTTCCTGTTTACCACCGCTACTGATCTTCACTCCTAGGTACTTACAACAATCGACCTGTTCTATTCTCATCCCTTCTATCTTAATTTCCAACTTCTGTTTCTCTCCTATTACCATTACCTTTGTCTTTTCCTTACACATCTCCATCTCGTATTTTTTAAGCACTTCATTCCATTTGTTCAATTTTCTCTGCAAACTCTTTTCACTCTCCGCAACTAACATCACATCATCTGCAAATGCTCCAGTCGTTATAACCACCCTTTGCATGTTTTTATATCCAACGACTAGCCCTCTTTCCTCTTTATCACTTTCTCTCATTATCTCATCCATATATATGTTAAATAATGTTGGACTCAGTCCTCCCCCCTGTCTTAGTCCGTCCATTGTTTTAAATGTTTCCGATTCTTTACTATTTACTATTATGCTGTTTACATTCTCCTCATATATCTTCCTTATTAACCTAATCATTTTCTTTTCTATACCCCTCTCTCTCATTATATTCCATAATCTACTTCTATTTATTTTGTCGAATGCCTTCTTTAAATCTAGAAAACCTACATATATATTTTTTTTACTATTCCCTGCCTTTTCCACCATTTGCTTTATAGTAAATATATGGTCCTGTATGCTTCTACCTTTTCTGAATCCACATTGTGGCTCTTCCAAGGTCTGTTCCACTTTATAATTTATCCTATTTTTTATTATTTTCTCTAATATCTTCATCCCTGTATTTATTATGTTTATTCCCCTGTAGTTCTTACAGTCAGCTCTGTCTCCTTTTTTATATATTGGTACTATCTGTGCTCTTTTCCATTCCTCTGGGATGCGTTCTTCCCTCCATATTTTGTTGTAAATATATACCAGTTTTTCCATTCCCTTTTCTCCAATATTCTTAATCATTTCTGATGTTATTCCTTCACTCCCTGGAGACTTCCCATTCTTAAGCTCTCTAATAGTCTTTTCCAATTCTTCCCTTTCTATTTCTCCGCCGCCTTCCTCTTCATTATCAACTTCTTGTGATTTATCTTCACCTCCTCTCTTTTTTTCGAAATTTCTATTGGGTTTCCCACTTCCACTTCCCGCCAATAGCTCTTCGAAATATTCTTTCCATCTGTTTATCACCTTTTCGTCATCTTTTATTACCTTTCCATTCTTGTCTTTCATGAGCACTCTGTTTTCCTCTTTATCTTTTCTGCACCCTCTTAGGACACTGTAGAAAACTTTCTTATTTTCCTTACTATTTCTTTCCATTTTCTCACCAAATTCTTGCCATTGTTTCCTTTTTTCGTCTCTCACTAATTTCTTCACCCTATTCCTCTCCCTCTTGTATTTTTCATAGTTGGCTTTATTGGTCACCTTCAAGTATTCCCTCCATCTAGCTTTTTTTTCGTTAATTTTCGATTTTATTTCCTCTGTCCACCACGACGTTTGTTTTGCTTTGGTGCATTTTCTTGTTGTTCCACATGCTAGTTCGCTGGCCTCTAATATTAATTGTTTTAACATATTCCACTCAATATTTACCTCTCCATCTTGCCACGCTCCTTCTTTAGCTGTTATTTTTTGCGTTAATATGTCTCTATACGCTTTTGCCACTTCGTCCTCTCTTAACTTATACGTTCTTATTTTTCTATATGTAATACCCTTCTCAGCTCTACTATTCCGCACTACTCTCCTATTCTCTTTTATTACTGCTATCACCATAAAATGATCTGTTCCTAATTCTGGACCCCTATAAACTTTAACGTCTTTTATGTTTCTTCTATTACCCTGCTCGTTCAAAATATAGTCAATTATTGACCTTTCTCCTCTAGTTTCAACTTGTCTCGTGAATTTATGTACGTCCTTATGCTGATACCAACCATTAGCAACGTACATATTATTCATCCTACAGTAGTCAATCAATCTTTTCCCATTATTATTGACTTTCTCTTCCCCATATTTCCCTACAATTCTTTTATTACCAAAATCGAATGCGTGTTTAGTTTCTTCAGTGTGGTGTGTTATTGCTGTTTTGTTTTGTTTTTTGTCATATTTGTGTCAATTCGTTCTATTTTTTAAATATTGACTTGTTTGTCCAATATAAACTACTACAATCTGAGCATGGAATTATATATACTACATTCCTTTTTCTATTTGTTAGAAGATTCACATAACTAACTTATTAGTTATGTATATGTGATTTAATTTTTGTATAATATGGATTTGTAAGATTGTGTCCTTTACGTGAGACTTGTATGTTGTATTTTTAAAAAATGTGTTAATTTTTCTGATAAATGTTGTATACATGGAAGTGATATGTATTTAATTGGTTTAGTTTTTTCTACTTTTTGTGTTGTGTTATAAAATTTGTGAATTCTTTGATAAAATATCCTGTGTATAAATTTTAATTGAAAGTGATTTTTAATTGGAGCTTTTTGTAGTGTGATGTCGGCATTCTGGATCTGTTAGTTTTAATGCTCTATCTTTAATTGCAACTATTACTGATTTTATTTGTGATATAGGGTGTTGTGACTTAGACTTAGTTTAAATATCAACCAGACTATGTTTCTTTTGTGTACCATTCAGTTCTAATATTGTTAATGACTTTGTGTGGTGTTAAATCTAGAAAATTAATTTTATTATGTTTTCCTATTTCAATTGTTAATTGTAAGTGGTTGTCCGGTCGAGTAAAGTAGAGAAAATAAAAAGAAATGTAGCAGGATAACAAATCCAAAAAAAAAGCTAAGTAAAATTATATAAGTAGATATACAACAGCAGAACTAGACCACGGGTTTAAAATTTCGCCACTAGATGGCGCTACAATCGCGGGCCCCCCATTTTTATGTCATTGAGTTTCATGTGTGGTCCGCTAGATGGCGCTGTGTGCAAATTTTCATTTTTCAATTTTTATGTTAGATGGGCTGTGTGTGTCAATTGTCATCGTCATATTTTTGCATTTTGTGTGTCAATTATCAGTATCATTATTTTTTTTGTCAATGAAATGTCATTTATTTTTGGAATGTGGGGCCAAGTTTCAATGTGGTTTCCAAGGTATCTTTTGATAGATGTCGGTAGCATCGGATATTGTCAAGAATTTGAAAAAAGATGAAGGCTTGTGAGGCGTGCTTACCACATGGTTAAGTATAAAGATGCCGTCGGGGCGCAGTCATAATAGGCGTCCTTACACCTATCCTTAATGTGGTAAAGCACACCTCGTGATTGCAGCAGTAAAATAGAGGAGTAAAGGAAAAGGGGGGAGAGAGGGAGAGAGAGACAGATGATAGAGAAGATCTTTAAAATAAAAATTTTAGATGTGAACAAGAATCGAACCTATAAACTTTTATGGGGGTACAAGGACCTTACCACTGCACCACAAAGCCAACCGATATCCATTATGTTGGGTTGAGTATATAAATTGAATTTTGGGTTGCGCCGAACAATTATCTGTATTTTTAATATAAAGAGATCTTTAACAGGATGTTATTTGAAAAGATTATAAGGGTGAAAATTTTTTCTATAAATGTTATAATCTGTATTAAATCTAAATTAACATATTTAGCCATATGCAAATGGCTATAAAATCAGCTTTTATAAAATTATTATAAAATGTGATAAAGTCAATTAAATTTAGCCTATTAATTAAGGGAACGACATGATATGTATTGATGAATATTATGTTAACCAAATCAGATTCTGTTAATCATATAGTCTTTTCCTGTCTAGTAATTTGAATCATTTTTAATTCCTCACTATTATTACCTGTTATGATTATATTCTTACAACAAACGTAAATAGTCTAATTCCATTGTACTAAAATATATATGACGAATCCAATACATATTTAAAATCAGTGTTTGCCATTAAAATTCTTCCAATTCGAGGGTATTATTTAACTTTATAAAAGGTCTAATGTTTAGTCGATCATCAATCATTCAGTTATTGTAGAAAATCTCGTATATCCAATACATATTAGTGTTTTCTTATTCAAATGCTTCAAATTAAGAGGGCATTATTTAATTTTACAAAAGGCCTAATGTTTAGCCGAACATCAATCATTCTTTATTGTATTTAATAATAATAAAGGTTTTGCTTCATGACAAACCCATGTTTATCAATTTGAACAGCACTTAAAACACATTTCTCTTAAGGAACTTTAGAATGCGTGGAATGATAATCTGCATTTTTAATATAAAGAGATCTTTAACAGGATGTTATTTGAAAAGATTATAAGGATGAAAAATGTTTCTAGAAATGTTATAATCTCTATTGTATATTTAGCAAAATATAAAATCAAACCGATTTTCTTATTAAAGGGACTATGATTTTTGCTGGTGGTGGTTGTGGTGGTGGTGGTACCTGCATCAGGTATTCAAGCCGTATGCTCATGTTAATGTTAAAGTATTCTACTACAAAGAACTAAATTTATGGTTGCTCGTAATATTAGAAATTTACTAGTATTGTTTTCAATTGTATAAGTGTGCATATAGTGATCATGGAAAGTGCATTTAATTTAAGCAGTGATATAGTAAATATACTTTCAAAAGCTGTACTTTTGTTACAAGAAAGTTCCAGTCTAGAAAGGAGCACATGGATCAGGAAAATCAACAAAAGTATCCGAGACATAATGTAAATCATGCGCGAGAAGCAACCAGTAAGTGTTTGTAATAAGCTTTCTACTAATTTAAGTCACTTAATAAGGTTTCGTCTAACATTAAAAAATAATAATTACCAGACTAACACTGGTGGTAATTTGCGAGCTTCTAAGAGAAGTGACAGAATAATTCGGGACGATTTAAAACCTGCATTCAACAACCGTATCCGAACAGGCATCATTTATAACATAAGACACACAGATGCCACAGAATTTTTAAAAGATTCATTTGAACTTTTTAAGACACGTATAAATAATATGTTAAAATCAATGCGTGTACTTAAAGTAAACACCTGTTTATGCGCTCAATATATCACGATCAAAGAAAATATAGAAATTTTGGAATAAAAGTATTTTCGTACCAGAATTGAAAAAATTGATATTGGTACGGATTTAGTAAACTGGTTTCAAAATAACGTCAGTGAAAAAATACTACATAAAATTGGTGAATTTCAAGAACGTTATTGAGGTTGGGCTCTGAAGGCAATAGCTAATTTACAAATTAATATAAATGAATATGAATTCGGTCTTAGATAGAATTTCATCGTATCCACATTATTTAAATTTATTAAAAACAGATGGCTTACAATTACCAATTTCAATAGGTCAAATAAGTATATTTGAAAAACTGAATAACATTTCAGTAAATGTTTATGCTTTAGAGTTACATGAAAACACTGAAAAACAAAAGAATTGTATAACAGTACCTTGCAGAATAACGGACACCAAATTAGAAAAACATGTGAATTTATTGTACATACAAAATAAATATTATCCTAAAATAAATGATTACTCTCCGTTACCCGATAATATCACGGAAGATGAGAAGCTTAAGTATCACTATTGCCTTATAAAAAATATGTCTAGGCTCATATCAAAACAGATTAATAAACGTAAAATTTTTGATTGGGATAGGTGCCTTAATTATTTTCTAACTCAGGAAAAACTAAACAATAATCTCATTTTGTGCCAACAACTAAAATTCTGTAAAATATCTCTTCCAAGCTATGATTATGTAGAGTTCAAAAATATTGTATATAAGCAAAAAGCACCTTTCGTAATTTATTTAGATTTTGAATGTGTCCTAGAGAAAATAGATATTACACCATTCAATTCATACGTTACTGAATCAAATAAAAATGGTCCTGCTTATTAACTAGGCACACAGTTCCATTCCCTTTTGCCTTTTTCAATTTTCATTTAATTACCAAAGCAGATTCGGCCATTAATAGCCAAACATCATTTCTATTATTGTTATTTCAATTACATCACTGTTAGAAAATTATTTAATATAGGGAAGATATGTTCGATATTCCATATGTGTTATAGAATCATCATTCAATGGATTCAATATCCAATCGATTTAAAAAAAGTTGTGTTTAACCTTGACAATTTACCCCGCCATTTTCTAGCTGAACGGCGTTTTTTAACTGAATGTGTTTGTTTGTTAATACTTTTTTTATACGATTTATTAACATTCTTATTACTATCACTATTAATTATTAAAACAGTCTTTTTTTAGCTCTAACCGAACGATTATTTCTTCCCCTCGAAAATTTACAGAATTTTAATCTTAATCTCTTAATCACTCTCTCATGCACATTTACTAACCATTATGCCGCGAAGCATGGCCAATACAGCCTGCCCCGCTCGCTTCCATTTATTATAGTTCTGCCAATATTGGAGTGTTTCAACCGATGTCCTACAACACACGCAGCTCACTTTCTATCCTCAAACCGGGTACACCAGAACACAGTGTACTCAAGATTGTCCCGGCGACCACAGTACCAGCAGTCAGAACTGTCCTCCTTGCACATGGTCGCCAGATACGTCCCAAACAACCCATGCCCCGTGACCGCCTACATGACATGGTAATCCAAAGTTTCCCATTTCCTCGTTTGCCACCACCCCACATCCTTTATGAACCACAAAGCCCATCCATCATACGTACTCCAGGTAGCCTGAAATTCACTCAATATTGCCCCTTTGATTAGCTTAGCTCTATTACTCCCCTCATAATTCACACGCACTGCCAATATTACTGGTAGCAGACTAGCCACTGCATGGGCCACAAGCGAGAGGGTAGTCTTATAGGCCCCACACACAAGTAACGCAACCTTTTTTACAACCATTTCCATTGTGTTACAATAACTGTCGCACATTAACACCACCCTCCATGCAATAACCGCATACAACAATACCGATAGCACAACACTGGCAAACACCTTCCTTCGCCCATATACTGGTCTACCCGCCCTTGGAAGTAATCTTCCCACCATACCCACGTAGCGCATGGCTTTGACGAACATGTCATCCACCTGCCTCCTCATTTTCATACCTTCCTCCATCCAAACCCCTCAAGTATTTAACCTCCCTCCCCGCCTTCCCCACATTATTTCCCACCCTTACCCAAAAATCACCTAGACGTCGCCAATCCAAACAAAACCAAGCCTTTTCATAACAATTTTGTATGCCTTCCCAAAGATGTTTGTATTAAACAAACAACTTATTGTTTATTTATATATTGTTAATAGTGTTATTGATATTACAAAATGCTAGTTATTTCTAAAACTGTTAAAGTCAAACATTGGTTGGTTTTTCAATGGTCTAAACGTTGTTTAAATCTTTTGCAAATTAAACATAACATGCTGTATATCATTTACTTAGTATAAAATTTCGTTTTTTTAGCTAGATTCATTAAATTGGGATTCATATCACAGAGTGAATAGCGAACAAATTTATTGTTACTGTGGTGGGAATGGTGAGTGGTATAAACAAATGTTGCAATGTTTACGCTGTAAACAGTGGTTCCATGAAAAATGCATCAGCAGTTTATATTTTCCTTTATATTGTGGTGATAGGTAAGTATTCTTTATTAATACAACATGAAAATGAAGAAATCAGCAAGAATTGTGACTGTTAATAAATAACAGTGCAATAATTCTGGCCATTCCTTGTCAAATTAAGTCGGTCAGATTTTTTATTGCTGTCTTCACCGACCAAATGTTAATTAATGAATAAAGAATATCATATGTATGATTCTAGCTGATGAGATGTTTAATTTTATTTTTGAATACATTCAATATGCAGGGTTTTATAGAAACGAAATGAGCTGACCTTAACGCTATTCTTCAGCGCGGAATAAAAATAATTATAAAACTAAATTGATCAATTACTTCATTGATTACTTTGATACATTGATTACTTCATCAATAACAGATAAGGACAACATACAGTTATCCAGAACGAACTAATACATAGGCAAGAGTAGTACAAAAAAAGCATTTGCGACTATTGACATTGACAACGCTGACAACGCTGTGAAGACGTCTAACATTACGGATGTATCGGCAATATAGATTTTTATTTCAACATATCCACTACTCTATTTTTATATTTCTTCAATACCTACTCTATCTCTGAATTTTAAAAATGGGCAATGATTGTATGCTTTTCGTAAAAACGTCGGCAATATATCAAATTAATTGAACTATCCTTTATCGAATTTCTTATCAAATGATGGATAATATGAATGCCCTTTGATTTGTTATAATATGAAGAATTACTTGCTAATTGTTATGCACAATTTGTTATCTTATACTTAACTTCTTATACTTACACCTTATATTTAATTATCATTAATTATAAGGTGATACCATCTGAACTTCGAATTAATTCTTTAGTCGCGAATCAGCTCTTAGTAGGATAAAATATTTCATCATTATTTTCATGTATCTTGTCTATAACAACTGTGATTATCAATGGATTATCTGTAAACTACTTTTTAGAAACTGGCGGTAAGCAAATTATTCAAGTAAATAACTTTGAGCTTAAAATCTAGCGTTTAATCCGAAGCTGGTATTGGACACGAGAATTTGGAAAAAATAAGAATTGGTTTGCAATTCATCTCAAATAATTGAAAATTATTTTAGATATAAAAATTAATTAAAATTATTAGTAATTAAAATTAATTGAAAAATTAGATATAAAAATAATTAAAAATTGAAAACTACAGGCTATTTGGTAATATATTTTATTACATTATCATGTGTTAGTCTAGTTTTTATAGAAATTTTTGAAATGTTCTATCTGAGGGGCCTGTTTAATCTGATCGAGGACTTCTATAATTAGTGTACCTCTGTAATATGCTTCTGCATATTAAGTGGTAGCCTACAATTGTTAATATAGTTTACGGCGGATGTTAGCAATGAAATATGCCTTCATGCAACAAACTCAGATTTCTATTTACATCCAAGTATCATCTAACCCACGACTAAAATTTACTATTCCGAATTTGTCAAATCCATTACGAATCTATGTGTCACGCTATATCTGACACTATTTGTAAGGTTTTTTTGCGATGTGTTTTTATAATATGGAAAATTAAAATAATATTTCGAATTAAAAATTATATCTAAACTAATTACGTTTACAAAATAGCAAAAACAAATAAGTAAATTATTACCTATAAACAAAATAATTTTCTCTTTATGACATTGGCATGGTATTTTAATCTTTTGTACTTTCATGAATAAAAGCACACCAAAATAATTTCAGAAGCATTTACTGTCATGCTAGAAAGTTAACGCTCTTAAAGCCCACGTTAATACATGCACATTTTACGAGTGGAAATACCGTTCCTATAGTAGTATAAACAATGTTTTCTTGATATCACATATGTTTAAGATTCCCAGTATACAATACAATATTCACTTGGGTTCTTAAATCTATTTACGGTTTTTTCTTAGTTGATTAGTAACAGTTTAATGTTGGTTAATTTTAGAAGTTTATTAGGGCTTACTTAAAGGTTAGTTCTTTTTTGGTACAGGGGCTAAAATGGTACTTACTTTTGAAGTCGCTCATTTTCAAATAATTAATTTTAATAAATAGATCAAGCATTTCAGTTAAAATCAACAATAATTTAAAAAAAAAAAACTGGTTAAAAACCGTAAAATAATTATTAATTACTGTTGAGTTCCTCAAATACTTTTTAAACAAGGTTTAGGAGAACTGGTTGTCTAATGCGATACCGTTTTAATTAATTTTTTAAGTTCAAAATTTTGATTCGAAAAATGAGTGGGAACAAGTTATCAATCTGATTGATAAACCATCTTTACTAGGCTTCTCTGATCTTTTTAGACCAAAATAGGAAATTTTAGAATCCTTAGCGATCTCATTTAATACCTCTCGATCAAACTACGCCTCGAAATCATTGTTTGATAAAGAAGATTGTTCAAGTTTAGTCTATTTCTTATGCAGTCCATCACATGATATTTATAATTATCTTATATTTAAAGAATTTTCTATATGGAAGCGTTACGAAACAATTAAAAAACTGTGTTTATGTACCAACTGTTGACGAAATGACTATTCTGCGCGGGACTGTCACTCTCGCTGTGTTGAGCTTGCAACGGTCGGCAATATTGGGTGGGTAATATGCTATTACACAATCCAATTGTGTAATAACATATTAGACAATCCTAATCAAACTGATAAGCTCATTCAAAATAAGGACAAAGTATGTAATATCGCAACGTTTACTTCCTTATTAACAAAAAAGAAAAATAATCATTGGACACAGCAAATGTTAAGCAGGTCGATAGTAATGCCATGCTTGTTTCACTTAATTATTTTTCTCGAAAAATTGAGCGCAATTTTGTTCTACTATTCACCGCTTTAGTGCGCGTACGCCTAATCGTTCTCAGAATTGCAGAGTGCTTCTTGATTCAGGCTTTCAATCTAACTTAATTTTTCGTTCAACCTTAAATCGCTTAAAATAGATTTCTCATACATCTTCCTATTCCGGGCATCAATCATACTCGTACAAAAATCACCGAGCAAGTTGATCTTCGTATTTCTTCATTAAATCACGATTTCAATATGAAAATATCTTGTCTAGTTTTAGACGAAATCACAATTCGAATTCTTACTGAAGCTTTTGATTCAGATTTATTTGCTATTTCCAAAGTCCATTGTGCAGTTCCTAATTTAACCCTTTATAGGGCAGATAACAATAAATGATTTGCATCATTCATTTGTATACGTATTTGTCGAACAAAGTTTTGGGATGGAAAATGAGCATATAAAAAGAGGAAAAATCATAAGCAGTATATTTATTGAGCCGGTTATTATATCCAACGGTATCACACTAGGCTAACCTTCTCAACCATAAAGATACTGGTCGATGTATAGACCATTTTCTAAAAGTAAAAAATACTCCAATGTATAAGTAAGAAAATAAGCGACAGATAACAAATTCTGTATCAGAAATTAAAATATACATAGTTATTTATTGTGGAAACTCGCGAAAGAAGGTAAACACAATGCTACTTGACATTCCGTGCATTCTATGCTGGAGCGTTTTTGTTTTCTTTTCTGTGCTGCACCTTGCACATCTTCGTGAAGATGTTGGCTTAGGTAGGTGTTCGCCTGCATTTGCTAATCGAAGTGTATTTTCTACATTGACTGACCTACCGTCTAATTTCTTCATTTTATTCTTGCCGACAATAAACCACGAACATTGATTTTTTCTGACTGAAAAGTTTCCGATAAGCTGATTTGCAAGTATTATTCTAAAAACAAAATGAGATTTTGGTCAGAATTTCGGTTGGCTGCTACCGGCATCTGTTTCATATAAGACATATAAATTTACAATGGAGGCATCAAACAAGTAGTAAAACAATTTCAGCTACAGTTTTCGTGATTTCCAAGCAGTACTGTAACAAGAGTGAAGTTGGTCAAAGAGATCAACTGCACTCATATTTTTATTGTAACCGGATATCCTTTTTGCACAAGCAACAGTTATTCTAACCTAAAGGTTCTTCTTAATCATATTCTTTTTCGCTCTCATAAAACGAAAATTTTAATAAATGTCCAGATGCGGAGCAAGCAAGAGCCCAAATCTTGATTTCTCTTTTAATGGGTTTAAGTGGCATATATTGCTTTAGATGTGTCTTGTTTTTGAAAACAACCATGCGGTCATCAACGGCTAAGTTTTGCCTAGGAGCGTAAGCATTAAAATATTCTTCTGACAAATACGTAACCATAGGCCTCACTTTATATAGCTTATCGAAACCAGCTGCTCCTTTCTTTGGCATGACTGCATTGTCATTTATGTGTAAAAATCTAAGAATTTTTAGAAATCTTTTTAGAGACATAACACTTTGCTATCTTTATATTAGATTCAAATTTTGGTCAGATGACCAATAAAGTCAGTAGAGACTTGGTAGTGAATTGAATCCCATTATAATGAGTATTCCAATAAAGGCCTTAAACTATTTTAGAGATAAATCAAACGAATTGTTGTTTTGGCATGCGTAACGATCATCTCTAAAAAGTCATCACCAAAAATTTTGGGGAAAATATCAATGAGGGCATCAATTATTGGGAATTTTGGACCGGGTATTGTTTGGAATGTAATTGCTTGAAAAGAATGAGGCAAATAAGATGATTTTATCTATTGAAGGTGACCATCTTCTTCAGAATTTTTCATAACAAATAGCCTCAACGTTACATTGTTTGCGAGGTTCGAAAGCGGTTCATCGTCATCCGATGAAGAACCATAGGCAGCAGGTAACATGTTTCATAGGCTGGATCAAAACTGGGATCAGCTATAGAACCATCGCTATGTTAATCTAAGCCACCACTCATTTTAATAATAAATAACTTGTTAGTTTTTTCAACTTAACATTCATGATATCATTAATTGAAATAAAAAAATCTTAATACTAATTTCTCAAAATTTAATTTATATTTACTTATTGTAACGATATTTACTTACATAAATAATAGCGACCACGAGTACACCAGAATAATCTCAATGACATGTATTTTTAATAATTCTGATTATCTAGAACTGTCTTGACGAACATAGATTATTTAAATCGATAAGCCCTAGATCAGTCAGAACCATTGAGAATATTCTAGTATGTGTATTTTATATAAAAACGCCGCAATTTTCGATTTCCGGATCAATTTATCTATTGCTTAGATAGGCGTCGTTTAAATAAATATTTGTATAAGTATCCGCTCGGCAAATCTGTATATAAATAGTCTTTGTTATATTATTCAAATACTATTCGTGAATTGTGTTGATTATTTTGTGTTCTTCTTAGATATTTTTCTTTTATTTTAGTAGACAACATTTTTTTTATTTAAAGTGCAATTATTATTTTTACACCCATTCGAACTCACAAGACTAGAATGTTACATTATTATAATAAATTTATAGGTTATAGTGTATCTTTTACTAAATATTATTCTAGCGTGAGTCGATAACCCAATTACAATTATCGCAGTATCATACATCATCATTAATGTACTTATTACGAATTATCAATAATATTCTTTTAATATTTCAATAAAAAAAATAGAATAATCTAATTTGATATGAAAACCGCCTGTACTTTCAACACTTGTCGTTACAAGATACTGGTTGAAAAATCGACTATTATATCCTTCGAGGACTCACACATAAAAACTGGTCAAATTTCTATCCAGCGTGCGTTTTTGCAATACATAAAGTATCATATGGTTGAATATTAGACCGCCATCGTACAGTAACATGTTATTCTAGACCTGGTTAAAATATCGACCAGTAACCTATAAATTGTTAAAAGTCTTTTGCAACAGGTATTTCAACCGGATGTTCATTATTTTTTGATATATTGAGTGATGATGCATCAAATTAGGTGAAAATTTGTTTACGCTGCAAAATAGTGTTTTCCACTGGATCGTTGCCGCTTTTATTCCTAACAATATCTCTCAAACGAAATATTTTTTAACTACTTCCGTTGTTCCGATTGATAAAGACAACTTTCAAAGATTTAGGAATTTGAAAGAAAAGAAATAACCGTGGATTCAATAGGATTGAGCAAGGAAAAAGCCGAATGTAAAACGCATTTTGCCGAAAACTTTCAATCAAACCAACATTGTAGATTCGTTGTGAAACTACCATTAAAATCAGATGTCCACGAGTTAGGTCAGAACTAGATTTTGCCGGGCACTGTGAGATAACGGACGGTAAATTACGCTTTAATAAGGTTATTAAAGCTTATATTTCCTTATTTGTCTGTTTATCTACTAAGGCCTTTTACTTAGAATTGATATCTGACTTGACTTCTGGCGGATTTTTGAGCGTATTAAGAAGATTTGTTTCAAGGCGAAGACTATGTTTTGATCTTTGGTCCTATCATGGCACGAATTTCGTAAGTGCTAATAATTCTATGAAATCTTTACAAGGCCCAACTCAAATAACAACATTTTAAAATTTTTAACTCGAATATCGTAATAATCAGGCACTTTATATCCCCTCGCTCTCCGCATTGAGGTGGATAGTGGGAGTCCGCTGTGAATGCAGTTACACGGTACTTCAAACGTGTTTTAAAATACGTAAAATTGAACTATGAAGAATTTAATTTTTGCTTACTTAAGTTGAAACAATTTTAAACTCAGTGTCTCTTGCCCCTTTAACTGATGATGTCAACTATTTAATGGCACTCACAGCGGCACATGTTTTGATTGACCAGCCTTTAACCGCTATACCGCAACGAGATTTAACCACGTCCAAAGTTAATGACTTGAAATGCTATGCCCACATGCAGCAGATTTACCAACATTTTAGGGCCCGTTAGGTCAGTGAATACTTGTATACTTTACAGCAACATTCAAAATGGCAGTTGAACAAGAGTGAAGCTGTTAAAGTGGGTAATCTAGGGCTTCTAAAAGATGACAATTTTCCTCCTTTTTTCTAGCCTGTGGGTAGAATACTGAAGTTCCATCCAGGTAACGACGAAATAACGCGTGTAGTGTCAATAAAACCTAATCTCGGTTAGTCAAAGTGTTGTTGATATCACATATATTTATAATCACCATGTATACAATTTTCACTGAAATGTGAAAACTGAATATTATCGTGGATTGATGACGATAAACTTCACATTTAAAATCGCTGTTTTAACCACGGTTATATCAAAGCTGTGCAATTCTAAGCTGTACGTTCATTCACTGGTAGATTTTCTATTTGATTTGAAGATATTATGGCAATATATGGCATGAATTTCGACTACCTTGTTCAATCATCTTATAAATAAAATAGTAGTGTGTGTTGTGAGCACTGTTTTTCGCTATGTGTTAACTTATCAACAGCGATCACGCGTTGATTAATTGTATATTGACAACCGAACAGGGTCCATCGCGAACCCTGACCTGCACACACACGCAGTATGTATGGCTGTATTGATGAATTATGTATTAGGTATTGATGGATGTTTGAAATTTTATTTAAATTTTAATATATAATTTAAACTTATACTTTTTAAATATAATCTATAATTTAAAAATAAAATAAGATAGATAAAAAATTATGAGTTTAAAGAAGAGAAATTTTGCGACTTTGTCAATTTTCTATTTTTCATTTTACGCTAAAATTGTAACATTCACTTATAGTTGGTAGTAATTATGGTTTGATTGTGAGTTGTGCCTTATAGAGAATTCCAATTTATAACTCAACCCGGACAAAGTCCGGTTTCTAGACTATGCTTTATTTTGCAGCAGACAACATAGTAACACATTTTTATAAACAAAAACAAAATAAAATGAGTGCTTAGTACTTACGTGACGATACGCTGTACAATTTGATTTTGAAATTATAGGTTTATTCAAAAGCCAACAAGTTTTTTTTAATGAAACAATTTTTTGTTGTTTTAAATAAAAAAAATTAAACTTAATTACAACTGAACTACTAAAGTATATTTAACATAAAAGTCAGCGTATAAAAATAATTACCTCCAATTTATGGCAAATGAAGTCACCGCTTCGCAAAGGAAGCAAACTGGGAAAAAATTCTCTCAAACATGGCTGCTTTATCATTATATTGTTTACTGAATTTATTATATTGCGGTATTATAATATTTATGAAGGTAAATAACATGAAATAAAATTTCTGCTTCATTTTTAATAACAACTGTTAAAGAGTAATCAAATCTTATCTCACAGTGCCCGGCAAAATCTAGTTCTGACCTAACTCGTGGACATCTGATTTTAATGGTAGTTTCACAACGAATCTACAATGTTGGTTTGGTTGAAAGTTTTCGACAAAATGCGTTTTACATTCGGCTTTTTCCTTGCTCAATCCTATTGAATCCACGGTTATTTCTTTTCTTTCAAATTCCAAAATCTTTGAAAGTTGTCTTTATCAATCGGAACAACGGAAGTAGTTAAAAAATATTTCGTTTGAGAGATATTGTTAGGAATAAAAGCGGCAACGATCCAGTGGAAAACACTATTTTGCAGCGTTTTTATTTATTTTTTATTTTTTAATTGTTTTTTTTTTTTTTTTTTATAAAAAAATAATAATAGGAATTGTATTATGGAGGATAAAAATCCCTTTAAAAGGGCGACGAAAGTGAAAAGAACGCCACCAGTGGGAAAGGTGGAGGACAGAAAAAGGAGAACCTCAACGGAGGAGGAAGATGAGGAGGGTGTAAATACATCGTACAGAGGAATGGTGATGAGTGAAGTGGAGGATATAAGGGAAACAAGAATGAAGATAGGAGAAGATACTGGAGAAAAGATAGGCGGAGTGTCTGAAGAAATATTGAAACAGATCACATTGATGCAAAGGGAGGTTTGGGTATTTAAAGAGGGGTATAAAAGACAAGAAGGGATAACACGGAAAGAAATCGAAAAAGGAATACAAAACATGGAAAAAATATTAGGTAAAATGACCGCCACAATATATGAAAACATGGAGAATGCAGAAAAAAAACAAAAACCAGGAAAAACAGATAAATTAGAGCAAAGGCTGGAACAAATAGAGAAACAATTCGAAAAAAGAATGGACAAATTGGAAGCAAAAATAACTGAATTGATAGGGGGAGGTACAATAACACAAAATATGAGCAGAAAGACATATGCGGCTATCACAGAAAAGAAAAAAGAAAACGATACAAAAAAGATAAAGGAATGGAAAACACCTGAAAAAATAAGAGAAATAACAGTGAAAGCGGTAGAAGGTGAGAAGGTAATGGAAAAAATTCGAGAAAAACTTACGATAGAAGAAGTAGGGGAAGAAGGTATAAAGGAAATAAAAAAATACAAAAGTGGATTGGTAGTGATGAAGTGTAGAAACGAGCTACAACAGGGGCAGATAGGGAAGAAACTGGAGGAAGTACAAGGAATAACAATGAGGAAAATGAAAGAAACAAAGCCGATGTTTATAATAAAAAAAGTTGAGCAAGGGTATACTGAAGAAGAAATAATAAATGAAATAATAAGGGAAAATGAAGAAATAAGAAAAATGGTGGGGACTAGAGAGGTGAAGACAGTATTAAGAGCAGTTAAAAAAAAGGCCTTCGGGAACAGTAAACAATATGTGGAGGACTGGGTAGTAGAAGCTGACAATGAGATATTCAAGTACGTGGTTAAAAAAGGAAAAGTACTGATAGACTTTACTGTAAAACAGGTAGAGGAATATATAAGGATCGCGATATGCTACAAATGCTGCTGCTATGGGCATGTAGCTAAGTACTCTACAAGAACGGAAGTATGCTATAGATGTGGACAAGAAGGACACGAAGGGAAAGATTGTGGAAAAAATGAGAGAAAATGCGCCAACTGTACAAGAATTAAAGATAAAGACCTAGAGCACATGGCAACTAGCAAAAAGTGCCAAATATACAAAAGAAAGGAGGAACAATATAGAAATAGGATAGATTATGGAAGCTGGGAAGAAAAGCAGAAACAAACAAAAAACTGAAGAAGAAGTGGGGAAAGGAGCAGAAAACAATGAAAAGGAAAAAGGCAGAAATATGGAGATTGGCAACATGGAATATACGAAGCATAAAGGGAAAAGAAATAGAACTAGAAAATGAGTTCCTGGAAAATAAAATAGACATACTTACAATAACGGAAACGAAAAAAAAAGGAAGAGGACTGCAAAAAATGATGAAAGGAAGTGTATTTATATATAGCGGAGTGGACACAGAGAAAAGAGCAGCTGAAGGAGTCGCATGTATGATAAAAAAAGAATGGGCACACAATATAGAAAAATGGGAGGCATGTTCAGAGAGGATATTGACAATAAATATGAAGGTCGATAACGAGAGCATTATAACAATAATAAGTGTGTATGGTCCAAATGAAGACGACAAAAAGGAGAACAAAGAGAAATTCTGGGAAATGTTAACAGAGACGGTAGAAAGAGCAAAAGGCGAAATATACATTGCAGGAGATTTCAATAGTAGATTGGGAAAGGGAAAATCAGGAGAGAGTAGAATATTGGGCCAGAATGGGGAGACAATACTAAATGATAATGGAAAAAGATTAATAGAGTTTTGCCGAATCAATAATATGTTTATAGCAAATACTTACTATAAGCACAAAGATATACACAAATATACTAGAGAGATGAGCAGCAAAAAGGAAAAATCGATAATAGACTACATAGTTGCAAGAAATGAAAATAGAAAGAACATAGTAGATGTAAAAGTGTCAAGAGGACCGGAAGTGGGAAGTGATCATTATATGGTCATATCAATGATAAAGAAACCATTAAAAGCAGACAAGAGATGGTTAGGATTCACACCCTAACCATCACCGCACTCCATTAGCGAAGAACGATGTTAGGTTCTGTTTAAGTTTTCAGTGATCCTCACTCGATTAGCTATTACAGGTGTTAAATCCCTGATTTACACTGACTAGCTTGATGCTATTAAGCTGTACTTTTTAGCAATCACTAATTCATCCCAATGTCCCGCTTTTTGTTGTTGCACCCCTGCTGCAAACAACCCACGCTTCTTCCCTTTATCAACTACGAGCATAATCTGCCTCTACTCGTCGATGATTTACTCTTTTCCCACATTTACTCAGATGTATTTTTAAATACTCACTCTTTTCCGGTTCAGGGGAACCGTTGACGAGCTACGCCACTAGGAGGCGGTGGGAGGAAAATCTGCGTCCCCTCGCAGCTCATTGACGGGACATGGGGTTTTTGGACTGTATTGGATGAAGATAAGAAAGCAAGCAAATAGTGTCACTTTGGACTGTGGCCTTGCAGTGGATCAGACACCGCCGCATGCTCTCTTTGAATTATCGATATGAAGAGATTAGGGGAAAGGCTGAGGAGGAGTTGGGAGAGCAAATACTGATATATAATGTGGATGAGATAATATTGGAAAATGAAAAAGGATGATGAAGAATAAGTTTAAGGTAGTTTTGAAGGGCAAGCGAGAGAGGGACAGTCGAAGACAGGATGTTTTGCGCAAAATACGGGGGCACAATCGTGCATCAAGAGGTGTGAGATAGAGGAAGGATGAGAGTCGAAGTGGACGATCTCTAGCCGGCTGTGCTTGGGGATGGGTAGGTGTGGTAACAAATGGCTGAGGAGGAGTTAATATGGTTATTGATTGTGTAACGGTTCAATATGTTCGTTACTATAATTATTATTATAAAATTTTCTCCAATCTACGTCTCAAAAAGTTATATAATATATATTTAATCAATATACATATAAAAAATTCATAATATAACACGTGTTTCGGTATAAACCATCCTCAGATATTATCACAAGGATATAATTATGAAAAGAAATATTTATGAAAAATAATTCAGATTGACAATTTAGAAAATTATGGCCATATACGAATTTAATGACTTTAGCGAACCAGTTTAAAATTTTAATTACTGAAATTCAAGTTATTGAAAATTAAATAGGTTTCAAAATTGGAAATTATATTAACCCAATTATAGTTGGTATCTTTTTTGAATTTAGTAATCTCTAATTTTTCCAGCAAATCTAGTTTTGTACCTTTTTTACATTGATGTAACAAGTGCACATCATCAAGAATAGAAAATGTATGATTGTTCGTAAAAATATGATGAGCAAAGATCGTACTATTATCTAACGATAAATTTTGATTAACAATTTTTTTATATTTGTTTATATAATATTGATGTTCTTTCAATCTCCTTTCAATTTTTCTGCCAGTTTGTCCTACATAAATAGTCATACAATCGTGGCATTTTAAACTATATACTCCAGATTTAGATAAAAAATGTATTTTGTCTTTAGTTTTTATCAAACTTTTAGCTAAAGTGTTATCTGTTTTGAAATTTATTTGAAAATCATAATGTTCAAAAATTTTTTTAATTTTGTAAGAGATTTCTCCAAAAAACGTAAAACAAAAATTATTTAACGGCAGTTTATAGTTCAAGACATTGTAACAAAATTTATATTTATATATATATTTATTATAAAATTTTTTGATTGAATGCAATGAGAAATAATTTTTGATTGCCAAATTTTTTATAATATCTATTTCTTTTTGAAAATTCTCTTTAGGTAAAGGTAAATTAAGCAATCTATAGAACAGTGAATTATATATATATATGTATCTTAAAGCCTGTCTACCATTCCTGGTGTAGGCGTATTCGTAAATTCTAAGAACTGATACAAATGTTTATTATCTTTCCAAATGATAAAGATATCATCAATATATCTTCTATAAAATAAGATTTGATTAGAAAAGTTGCTATTTAAAATTTTGGCTTCTAAATTTTCCATTAAAATTTTTGCTAGAAAAGGTGATAAACATGACCCCATAGCTAAACCTGTTTTTTTTTTATAAATATTA
This sequence comes from Platypus cylindrus, assembly GCA_949748235.1. Classification (NCBI taxonomy): domain Eukaryota; kingdom Metazoa; phylum Arthropoda; class Insecta; order Coleoptera; family Curculionidae; genus Platypus; species Platypus cylindrus. The sequence continues at coordinate 40,521,746 of OX456488.1, forward strand.
TTATTAAATTGAAAGAAATTTTAATTTAACACTAAATTAAGTAGAGAGATTAAATCTTTCCTTATCAAATAAGTTGTCTTTGATTTTATTAATTTATCTTGAACTAATGAAACACATTCTGTGGGAGGAATAGATGGAAATAGATTTTGAACATCTAACAAAACTAAAAATAAATCTTTAGGAAGATTTAAACTTTTGATTTGTTTGACTAATTCTATAGAGTTCTTAATTTGCTATGGATTACTAAAATTAGTAGTACATTTTAAAATAAAATTTAACCAAGACGACAATTTATAAGCCGGTGTATCTATAAAAGAAACAACTGGCCTTATTGGAATATTTATCTTATGTATTTTTGGTAAACCATACAATAACGGCGTCATTTTATTTGTGCAAATAAGTTTGAAAAAGTTTTTCGAAACGATTATTTCCGAAATTTTCTAGATTGTCTCTCAGATCACGATCCAGTACATCAAACTCTAAAGAATCTAATAAATTATTTATCGTAAAATATAAAAATTTTAAATATATGTCGACTATATTCAAAGAAGAATAGTGATGTCTAATTTTTTCTTTTATCCATAAAATTGTGGCCATTTGTATAGCTTTTCTTGAAGAACTAGTATTGATTTTACATTTAATTATTACATACTTTGGTGTCAATTTTTCTTTCACACATTTTTGATTGAACCATATATTTAGTAATAATCTTAATTTTTCATCTAAAGAAAAACAAATTTTAAATTTGAACTTAAAATTTAATTTTCAGAAAGAAATTAACCATAATACCAAAGAAATTATAGCAATAGAGTCAGAAGTGTTAATACATAGATTAAATACTAACGATAAAAAATACTCCAAATTTTAAACTTACATAACTTTTTACCTCCAATATAAATTTTACAGGAAAATTCAACAATAAATTATTAGATAGATTAAAAAAGTTGAAAGTTAAAATAAAAAACAATGATTTAGTAATAAGTAAAGCAGATAAAGGGTTATGTTTAGTCATATTTGAGAAAAAGGATTATATTAAAAAAGTTCTTGACTTTCTAAATTCTGATGATTTTCTTGAAATAAAGGTAAATCCAACACAAAATTTTCTAAGAAAATTGAAAGAAATTTTAGATGATACAGCAGTTACTCTAGAATACTTTAATATTAAAAAAGAGCAACTTATTTGCATGAATACAATGACGCCGTTTTTGTATGGTTTACCAAAAATACATAAAATAAATTTTCCAATAAGGCCAGTTGTTTCCTTTATAGATACACCGGCCTATAAATTGTCGTCTTGGTTAAATTTTATTTTAAAAATTACTACTAATTTTAGTAATCTATAGCAAGTTAAGAACTCTATAGAATTAGTCAAACAAATCAAAAGTTTAAATCTTCCTAAATATTTCTTTTTAGTTTCGTTAGATGTTCAAAATCTATTTCCATCTATTCCTCCCACAGAATGTGTTTCATTAGTTCAAGATAAATTAATAAAATCAAAGACAACTTATTTTATAAGGAAAGATTTAATCTCTCTACTTAATTTAGTGTTAAATCAAAATTTCTTTCAATTTAATAATAATATTTATAAACAAAAAACAGGTTTAGCTAAGGGATCATGTTTATCACCTTTTCTAGCAGAAATTTTTATGGAAAGTTTAGAAGTCAAAATTTTAAATAGCAACTTTTCTAATCAAATCTTATTTTATAGAAGATATATTGATGATATCTTTATCATTTGGAAAGATAATAAACATTTGTATCAGTTCTTAGAATTTACGAATACATTACATAATAAAATTAAATTTACTTTAGAAAGAGCAAATGATAAAATGATTATACTTTAGATTTCCAAATATATAGAAAACCAACTTCTACGGATAACATAATTCAATATACCTCTAATTCTCCCTATTCACATAAATTTGCTACTTTTAATTCACTGTTCTATTGATTGTTTAATTTACCTTTATCTAAAGAGAATTTTCAAAAAGAAATAGATATTATAAAAAATTTGGCAATCAAAAATTATTTCTCATTGCATTCAATCAAAAAACTTTATAATAAATATATATATAAATATAAATTTTGTTACAATGTCTTGAACTATAAACTACCATTAAATAATTTTTGTTTTACGTTTTTTGAAGAAATCTTTAATAAAATTAAAAAAATTTTTGAACATTATGATTTTCGTATAAATTTCAAAACAGATAACACTTTAGCTAAAAATATGATAAAAACTAAAGACAAAATACATTTTTTATCTAAATCTGGAGTATATAGTTTAAAATGCCACGATTGTATGACTATTTATGTAGGACAAACTGGCAGAAAAATTGAAAAGAGATTGAAAGAGCATCAATATTATATAAACAAATATAAAAAAATTGTTAATCAAAATTTATCGTTAGATAATAGTACGATCTTTGATCATCATATTTTAACGAACCATCATACATTTTCTATTCTTGATGATGTGCACTTGTTACATCAATGTAAAAAAGGTACAAAACTAGATTTGCTGGAAGAATTAGAGATTACTAAATTCAAAAAAGATACCAACTATAATTGCGTTAATATAATTTCCAATTTTGAAACCTATTTAATTTTCAATAACTTGAATTTTAATAATTAAAATTTTAAACTGGTTCGCTAAAGTCATTAAATTCGTATATGGCCATAATTTTCTAAATTGTCAATCTGAATTACTTTTCATAAATATTTCTTTTCATAATTATATTCTTGTCATAATATCTGAGGATGGTTTATACCGAAACACGTGTTATATTTTGATTTTCTATATGTATATTGATTAAATATATATTATAGAACTTTTTGAGATGTAGATTGGAAAAAATTTTATAATAATAATTATACAAAATAACGTCTCTTTGAGAAAAAATGGAACTTGAATTTAAAAATGTTCGTGACTTTTGAATTTATTTCTTTCCTTTGTTTAAATATTTTCACTGCCACTTTGCGCTGATTTTCTTGTAGCGCTTAATAAGGCTTATTTTCGTCTACTACGATTCCTGGAACCATCTATATAGTTTAAGTACGCAATTTTTGCGGCAATTTATTTTCCATCTTTCGACTTGTGCAGAGTCCATTGTTTTGGGGGTTTTTTTACGGCGAAATTCTGTCGAAATTGTATCAGTTTAATAAGTATTAATTTTTGTTGTGAAGTTGTTAATGTTTTCTTTTGCATGGTTTTTTCCGGTTTGATTTTTGAAAGTTTAAGTTATAGTTCCTGCTGGTTAAGGTTCGCTTCGCGACCTATTTAATCTACCGGTACGCGTTAGTTACCGTACGATATAATCGTAGTGAGGTAATTTTCTGAGTAGTGTTTTATGCCTCAAAGTTAAGCTGCTGCTTTAATGTTTATGGTTTGTGCCTCAAAATGGGCAAGCTATTTTAACCCGTTTAAGGCGGATTCGCCTACACTACGAGGAGTTATTGAAGTGTCTTAATCATTGGTTTGGCCTTCGAAAGCCCTCTAGAGTGAATATTGTAATTGTCTTTTTAATCATCGCCCTGGTTCACAACATCGCTTCCAGCCTAGAGAAACCATCACTCTAGTGTCAACAGCTCTAGGAAAGTACCACCAGAAAACGCAAGTAGAACTCTTACTGTATTTTTTTATTTACTGTTTTTTTCTATTTGATAACTATTTTACCTGCGTAGAATTATACGTAACTTTAGTCTTTACATTGCCTCTATGCTTTAAAGAGCGTCATCATATGTCCACTCCAAATTGGGCTTTGAAAGTTTATTTTTGGTATTATTAGTTTAATCTTTTAAACGCTCCATTGTCGTAAATGTAATTATATTTAGTTCACTTATTAATTATTATTTTTAGTATCACTTATATTTTTCCTGGCGAGCTTACCTGCTCACTTAACATCGTGAGGGTTCTGGATTTTTCCTAAAAAAAAAGGTTTTGTGGGCGCCTTTCCAGTGGCGCTCACAAAACCTACGGTAAACCCCGTGGTTTTTGTGATTGTGATTGTAACTCGTATTCAGGGGCGCACCAGGATAAAATAAAAGTTGATTCTATTTTGGGTACCTATCATTTTATTACAGTTAGTTTTTTCCCCGTATCGTTGGTACTCATTTTATTTTGTTTCTCTCAGTGTTTATAATATTAATATTGTAATTTTGTAGGCTTCATACATATATATATATGTCTAGATGCCTTATACCAACAACTGGTGTCGGCTTGAGCTCTTCTCGTTATCCTCCTATTCCTCACTTCCTATGCATCTCTCCCACTCCTTCCTGTTGCAAGCAATTCTTCTTGCGTCATTCAGCCTCATTCCTCTTTCTCTTATTGCTTTTTCAATTCCCTCATCCCATGTAATTTCTGGTCTTCCCCGTTTCGCTCTTCTTCCCTCCCTTGCCTGCCAGACTCTCTTTACTTGCCTCTCTTCACTCATTCTTACCAGATATCCCCACCATCCCAACTGCCTTCTGTGGATGAACTCCACCACTGGTTCTATCTCCAACTCTTCTCTTATTGCGCTGCTTCTTATTTTATCTCTTTTTGTTACTCCTTTTACTCTTCTCAAGACTTTCATTTCCACAGCTTGTACCCTACTTATGTCTTTTTGCTCCATTTTCCACGTTTAACATCCGAATGTTAAAATCGGTCTTATTATGGTCTTGTATACATTTATTTTTGTTTTCCTTGTGATTTCCTTGTTCTCCACTATTACTCTATTTATTCTATAATATGCATTCATTGTTTTATTCACCCGCTCCGTAATTTCATTTTCCTGTTTACCACCGCTACTGATCTGCACTCCTAGGTACTTACAACAATCGACCTGTTCTATTCTCGTCTCTTCTATCTTAATTTCTAACTTCTGTTTCTCTCCTATTACCATTACCTTTGTCTTTTCCTTGCACATCTCCATCTCGTATTTTTTAAGCACTTCGTTCCATTTGTTCAATTTTCTCTGCAAACTCTTTTCATTCTCCGCAACTAACATCACATCATCTGCAAATGCTCCAGTCGTTATAACCACCCTTTGCATGTCTTTATATCCAACGACTAGTACTCTTTCCTCTTTATCACTTTCTCTCATTATTTCATCAATATATATGTTAAATAATGTTGGACTCAGTCCTCCTCCCTGTCTTAGTCCGTCCATTGTTTTAAATGTTTCAGATTCTTTACTATTTACTATTATGCTGTTTACATTCTCCTCATATATCTTCCTTATTAACCTAATCATTTTCTTTTCTATACCCCTTTCTCTCATTATATTCCATAATCTGCTTCTATTTATTTTATCGAATGCCTTCTTTAGATCTAGAAAACCTACATATATATTTTTTTTACTATTCCCTGCCTTTTCCACCATTTGCTTTATAGTAAATATATGGTCCTGTATGCTTCTACCTTTTCTAAATCCACATTGTGGCTCTTCCAGGGTCTGTTCCACTTTATAATTTATCTTATTTTTTATTATTTTCTCTAGTATCTTCATCCCTGTATTTATTATGTTTATTCTTCTGTAGTTCTTACAGTCAGCTCTGTCTCCTTTTTTATATATTGGTACTATCTGTGCTCTTTTCCATTCCTCTGGGATGCGTTCTTCTCTCCATATTTTGTTGTAAATATATACCAGTTTTTCCATTCCCTTTTCTCCAATATTCTTAATCATTTCTGATGTTATTCCTTCACTCCCTGGGTACTTCCCATTCTTAAGTTCTCTAATAGTCTTTTCCAATTCTTCCCTTTCTATTTCTTCGCCGCCTTCCTCTTCATTATCCACTTCTTGAGATTTATCTTCACCTAATCTCTTTTTTTTCGCTAGTTTTTTAGTAAAAAAACTAGAGAAACGTATCAGTGTTACAAGGAAGAAAGGAAAATAGTGAAGAAATTAGTGAGAGACGAAAAAAGGAAACAATGGTAAGAATTTGGTGAGAAAATGGAAAGAAATAGCAATGAAAATAAGAAAGTTTTCTACAGTGTCCTAAGAGGGTGCAGAAAAGTTAAAAATTAAAACAGAGTGCTCATGAAAGACAAGAATGGAAAGGTAATAAAAGATGAGGAAAAGGTGATAAACAGATGGAAAGAATATTTCGAAGAGCTATTGGCGGGAAGTGTAAGTGGGAAACTCAATAAAAAAAAAAATAGGCTTCATACATAATATTGTAAATACAATATTATGAAAATACCTATATTGTTATTTTATATTTTGGGCAAATAGCGAGCTTACAATTGTATCCAACAATTTTATCTCAATTGTCTCACCAACATCACAAGGCTTCATTTTAATTCTTCTATGTTTTGCTTCATTATAATTTTTGACAATAACTGGTAAAATTAAAACCCACTTGTGCGTTCCATTTAAGCTGAAATATTTATATAGTGGTTCTTTTATGGTACGAATTGTTCGTTCAACAATGGCTGTTTTCATTTGCGAATATGTTGAATAGTGATTAATTTTGTATCGTTTAAACAAATCTTGAAAATAACGATTGTAGAATTTTTTGTCTTGATCAGTCTGTAAGTTTTTAATGGTTACGCTTTGAGGTAGTTAATATTTTAAAAAACGCTTCCACCACTGAATCGCCAGATTTATTTTTTAGCGGTTCAGCTCAAATATATTTAGAAAAACAATCAATAACAAGCAGATATTTAAACTGATTATGTTCTTTTGCATATGTATCCATTTGAGTAAGATCTGAATGCCATAAATCTTCTGACCCTTTAATACTTGTACGTCTCTTCTAAAAATTCAATCTTATTGATATATGTAATTCATTAACTTGATTTTTTTCGAACAAAACTACACGTGTTGTTCCTGGTTGTTTATCATCTTTAAAATAATTATGATTTGCTATCTTCTCGCCATTATTAAATACATCTAATTGAACGTTATCTAATGTTTTCATTATATCTTCAATCGTGTTATTAAATTCAGCTCTACTAGTATCAAATAATGTCGATAATTATTTAATTTTTATTTCAAAAGTAATGATTAAATTATTAATTCTAGTAGATATATCTATTATTCGTTGTGTATTATTTTCTTCACTTTTAGCCACGTCTTGCTACAGCATTAAATATAAATTCATTATTGGTCCACATGAACCATCCGTATAATTTTTATTAGCAGCGTCATTGTGGTGACTGAGTAAATTAACATTACATATTTTTAATCCTCCAATATCTAAATCACCATTATATGTGAATGATAATGATGATGAAGAAGTAGACCGGGAATAAATCTGATAATGTTAATATTTATCGGACGAACGTCCAAACTTATCTATACTCATCACCGTTGTTTAACTAAATAATAATACTTATGCATGGTAATATATTAATATATAACTTTTGCTTACTTTAATTCGTCAATAATTGACGCAATCTCATTACTATGAGAAGAATTACCTGCTTGTTGCGATGCGAATAGCAATCGTAATCTATCAACTAGTTCATTAACATCATCCCAATAAACATATTTTATTGGCTTGGAATTATAGACCATATTATAATTTTCACGTTGCTTTATCAACAATGGGCGAATAATACGTCGATATTTTTGATTCCTGACTCCAACTATTCTGCCTTGAGAAGAGTAACTCTTTCTGTATAGATTAGTGTCATCTACTATGCGATCAAAGTCTTCGAGGTCTTTACTAGTATAATTTTTAGGATCTTTATAGAATAATAATTTATAAAGTCCCTTCCTACCTGTATATAGTTCTCTACCTATTATTAAATGAGCAGTAGTTTTGCCGAATTCAATTTCATTAGGGCCCAAGGTTCATGTATTAGAATGCTGAAAATAGTCCTTTATAAGTTCTAGGGATATTTGGGGATATTCATCCAATTGAGATGCATCTGCATTAGTAATTGTAACATCGCTTTCATCTTCATGATCCTTCTTCTCTAGCTCGTTTGCTTGTTCTATTTCATCCTTCCCGTTCGGTTAGAATTCAAAAAAGATGGTTTTAATAATTGATAATGATAGTAATAAGAATGTTAATAAATCGTATAAAAGGAATATTAACAAGCAAACACATTCAGTTAAAAACACCATTCAGCTAGAAAGTTGTCAAAGTTAATCACAACTTTCTTGATATCGATTGGATATGCTGTCAGATCAAATTTTTAACCTGTATAAATCTCCGTTGAATGATGATTCTATAACATATTGAACTTCCATATACTAAATCATTTTCTAACAGTGATGTAATTGAGATAACAATAAATAGAAATGATGTTTGGTTATTAATGGCCGAATCTGCTTTGGTAATTAAAGGAAAATTGAATAAAACAAAATAGGGTGACACTGTGTGCCTAGTTAATAATGCAGGACCATTTTTATTTGATTCAGTAACGTATGAATTGAATGGTGTAGATGGAGGTGGAACATGTGAATGATTCGGGAATGGTGAGTCTTATTCGTGGCTACTTGTGTCATACTGAAGAAAATGCAAAACGTTTAATTATAGGAAGCTGGAGCTTCCCAAATAAATTATCGACATGTGCAAAACAGGAATTCTTTATGCGAATACTATTATCTCATTTATTTGGTGTATTCAGCGATTTCAAAACAATGATGTGTGGAAAACATACTTCACGTTTAGTATGTTCTCGTAATGATGACAATGCTAACTGAACCAATAAAATACATATCACTTTCATATACACAAAATATCAGAGAAATTAACACACATTTTTAAAAAATGTAATATACAAGTCGCACATAAAGGACCAATCTTACAAAACAGTATTATACAAAAATTAAATCACATACGCATAGATAAAAATAGCAATGTAGTATATAAAATACCATGTTCAGATTGTCATAAAGATTATATTGGACAAATAAGTCAATATTTAAAAAATTAAATTAATGAGCATAAATATGACAAAAATAAAACAAAACGGCATTAATATAGCATACTGAAGAAATAAAACACACATTTGATTTTGATAAAACAGTAATCTTAAACACTGAAAACAATAGATATAAAAGAGAAATACTAGAAATGATACAAATCAAAAATCATTATAACACTATTAACTATAAAACGGACATAAAGACGGGCGTTTTAAGCATAAAGTGCTTAAGCAAACCGTACTGGAACATAATATAATTTAAATTAGAACAGACATTATATAATACAGATGTATATGTATATATAAATTACATGAAATACATAGACACACACATATGTATACATACAAAAAATACATACATGAGCAAATAAGGGCTTGAAGTTAAAAATATTTATAGGTAACATATGAAAACCTAACCTTAGCAACCATAAAACAACAAAATTAACAAATCAAAAATTGACATTCAAAGCAAAATCACGAAAAGAAAAGAAGGAACTCTTGGTAATAGATATAAATATCGAAACGGCCGTCACAGTAAAGAAAAATTAAAAGAAATTATAACAGGATAGAAAATCCAATAAAAAGCTGAGTAAAATTCATATTTATTTATATATTTATAATAAATTTATAATTTGTAAATTAACTATGGCCTTCAGGGCCCAACCACTATCACATTCTGGAAATTCACCCATTTTAAGTAGTATTTGGCCAATGACGTTATTTTGAAACTATTTTACTAAATCCGTGCGTCTATCAATTTTGTCATTTTTGGTACGAAAATACTTATATTCCAAAATTTGTATATTTTCTTTGGTGGCGATATATTGAGCACATAAACTTATTGTTTACTTTAAGTACATGCATTGATTTTAATGTATTATTTATACTTCTCTTAAAAAGTTCAAAAGAATCTTTTTAAAATTCTGTGGCATCTATGTGCCTTATGTTATAAGTGATGCTTGTTCGGATACGGTTGTTGAATGCACAATTTATATCTTCCCAAATTATTCTATCACTTCTCTTAGAAGCTCCCAAATTAACACTATGAGTCTGCTAATTATTATTTTTCAACATAAGACTAAATCTTCTTAAATGACTTAAATTTGTAGAAAACTTATTATAAACACATTTGTCTTCTCAACCATGATTTTTATGATGTCTCGGATACTTTTGTTGATTTCCTTGATCCATGTGCTTCTTTCTAGACTGGAACTGTCTTGTAACAAATGTACAGCTTTTGAAAGTATATTTACTGTATCACTGCTTAAATTAATTGCACTTTCCATAATCACTATATGCCCACTTGTAAAATTGAAAACAATACTAGTAACTTCATGGTATTACAAGCGACTATAAATAAAAAATTTTCTAGTAGAATACTTCAACATCACTATGAGCATACGGCTTAAATACCTGATGCAGGTACCACCACCCCCAGTAAAATCATAGTCTCTTTAATAAGAAATCCTTTTAATCTTGTAGCGCTTTTCCGTTTTTTGTTTGATGTAATTTATTAAACTATTATAATTATTGATATCTGTTCGGGAGCCACCGTTTGATTTTTAGTTTGCCTTACGGCGCCTCACCACTCCAAAGAGAAAGTGGGGTGGAAAGCCTTTACGAGTAGCATTTTAGACAGTGGAGATGATTTCTGTAAGGTTCATAGAAGCTGAGTAGGAAAGAAAAGCCAGCTGGATCAAAAATATAACGTATAATCTAAATTATAAATTGTCATTGACAAAAATAAACAGTCTCGCAAAAATAAATCAATTAGTACATTCGAGTTCAAATAATCGTATATACCTTTTACGGTTACCTATATTTTCTATACCTGTATTTAAAGAAATTAAATATAGTATATACTGTAAATTTGAAATATACCTTTTTCCTAGAAAATGAAAGTAAATGCAATGATTAAACCTTATAACTAATAATATATATATATATATATATATATATTATTATATTATATATATTATTACCTAAAGCCTGTCTACCATTTCTGGTGTGGGCTTATTAGTCTTTATCTTTTTTTCCTTTTTTCTTCTTTTTTTTTTCAAGAAGATGAAATAATGAAAAGATGGAAGCAATACTTTGAAGGGCTGCTGTCAGACAATATAGAGAGGAACGATACAAGAGAGGCAGACAATACAGAGAGAAAGGAATGCAAAGACGATGAAGAGGAATTTAATATGGAGAAATTGGAAAAGACCATAAAACAACTGAAGAATGGAAAAGCGCCAGGAAGTGACACAATAACGACTGAAATGATAAAATATATGGGAGAAGAGGGAAGGCAGGTATATGCTGGACATATATAACAAAATATGGAAAGAGCAAATAATACCTAAAGAATGGCAGTATGCACTGATAGTACCAATCTTTAAGAAAGGAGATAAGAAAGATTGTAATAATTACAGAGGAATTACTCTATTAAATACAAACATGAAAGTGTTGGAAATGATGATAAACGAGAGAATAAAAATTAATATAGAGAAAACTTTGGACGAATCACAGTCAGGATTTAGGGAAGGCAGAATCATTCAAGACCATATACTTTCGATTAAGCAGATAGTTGAAAAAACAAGTAAAAAGAAAAAAAATGTATACATAGGTTTTTTAGATTTAAAAAAAGCATTTGATAAAGTAAGAAGATATAGATTGTGGAAGATGCTGGCAGAGAAAGAGATAAGCAGGAAAATGATTAGCTTAATAAAAAAAATATATGAAGAAAAATCAAATAGCGTGATAGTCAAAAAGAGACAATCAAAAAAAATTTAAAACGAAAGACGGACTAAGACAGGGAGGAAGACTAAGTCCAACATTATTTAACATTTACATGGACAATATAATAAGGAAAGCGAAAGAAAGAACTAAAGGACTTGACGTGGGATGGAATTATATGGAGATAGTTGAAGTAAAGATTGTTGCATTTGCGGACGATATAATTGTGATAGCATCTAACGAAAAAGAGTTGCAGACAAGCATAAATAAATGGAATGAAACACTTAGAGAGAATGGGATGGAGATGTGTAAAGAGAAAACAAAAGTAATGGTGATCGGGGAACAACATGAGATAAAAATCATGGTAGATAAGGTAAAATTGGAGCAAGTGACGAAATGGAAATATTTGGGAGTAGAAGTAACTAGTTCAGGAAAGCGAGAAGAAGAAATTAACAGCCGAATAGGAAAAGCAATGAAAGAGTTTTACAGTATCAGCAATACGATTGTGGGGAAAAAAGAAATAACAAGAAAAACAAAAATAAAGGTCTATAAAACAATAATAAGATCAATGCTGACATTTGGATTTGAGACATGGATAACAGATATAAGGAAATAAGTAAAGTCCAAGCAGTAGAAATGAAATACATGAGGAGAGTAAAGGGAGTGACAAAGAGAGAAAGAATCAAGAATGAAGAAATAAGAAAAGAACTGGGAATGGAGGCGACGCACGAATACATAGAGAAGAGGCAGTTGGGATGGTGGGGCCATCTGAAAAGAATGGGATAGAAAAGACAAGTGAGAAGGGTATGGGAAACTAGACCTGGGCAGAAAAGAAAAAGGGGAAGACCTGAAACTACCTGTGATGACATAATAGAAAAGATATTACAAAGAAGAGGAATAACGATGAGTGAAGCTAGTAGGATGGCAAACAACAGGAAAGTATGGAGAAAGTTTAGCGACGCAGTGACGTGAAGCAAAAACGAATAGGTCTAGAGAAAGAAAGAAAAAAAAATAGAAGAAAAAGGAAAAAAAAGATAAAGACTAACAAGCCTACACCAGAAATGTTAGACAGGCTTTACGATACATATATATAATTATAAAATAAATTAAAAGTAAATACGCTAGCAGGAATTTTAGTTGAGTTTGAAAACCATTAAATACGATCGAAAACACTCAGATAAATGCCGAGCTCGATTGCAACATTTGTTCCGGCGGTTAAAGTATTCTCCGATTTCAACCAACTATAAACAACAAAAAAAAAACAGCTTTTTGTGAATGTTTTGTGCGCTTTGGATATGTTAGAAAGCGTTGCTCCCGCAACACTAACTTCATCTTCACGGACTGCTAGAAAAGCAATTTCCCATATTTCGTTGGTGGCAAATCAAAATCCATACTTTGATGTAATGGCTTCAGCACCTTCACCATCCATTCACTCTTCGTATGTACTTGTGCATAAATGGAATTTGAAATTCACTGGCGACATTCAGCAATTGTCAGTGCATGAATTATTAGAAAGAGTTTTGGAATTTCGAACTACTAAGCATGTTTCGCAACAACGCAAACTATTTGAATCTGCCATAGATTTATTTAGTGATAGTGATAGGTTGGTTCAACGCCAATCGCGATCGATTCTCTGATTGGGATGAATTGGCTTAACTACTTAAATTGCACTTTGAACCACCTAATTATCACCCTCGCTTATTCAAAGAGATTTTAGACAGAACACAAGATATTAATGAGAATATAACAGATTATGTAACATCCATGCATGCTTTGTTTCGCCGTTATGGTACTCTTTCAGCTGAAGATCAGTTAGAAATTTAGCACCATTTTATACTGCTCAAATAGGTGATGTTACCACAATTGATAAGTTAGAAAGAGAAGCGTTAAAGTTAGAAGCAAAAAAGCATCGTTCAGATTGTTATTGACCATCTCTACAACAACGCGATAATTTAGTTGAGGCTGATTTTGCATCAGTATCGGCTGGATTCGGTAATCTCCATATTCAGGAATCTGCGTTACCACATAATGATCAGAGAAACTTTGTAAATAACCCTAATGAAATAGTTTCGGGGAGCGTTTATAATGGCATCCATTACGTATTCTTTCCTGTTGTTTGCCATCCTACTAGCTTCACTCATCGTTATTCTTCTTCTCTGTAATATCTTTTCTATTATGTCATCCCAGGTAGTTTCAGATCTTCCACTTTTTTTTTTCTGCCCAGGTTTCCCATACCCTTCTCACTTGTCTTTCCTGTCCCATTCTTTCCAGATGGCCCCACCATCCCAACTGCCTCTTCTCTATGCATTCGTGTATCGCCTCCATTCCTAGTTCTTTTCTTATTTCTCCATTCTTGATTCTTTCTCTCTTTGTCACTCCCTTTACTCTCCTCATGTATTTCATTTCTACCGCTTGGACTTTACTTATTTCCTTTTTATCTGTTATCCATGTCTCACATCCAAATGTCAGTATTGGTCTTATTATTGTTTTAGAGACGTCTATTTTTGTTTTTCTTGTTATTTCTTTTTTCCCCACAATCGTATTGCTGATACTGTAAAACACTTTCATTGCTTTTCCTATTCGGCTGTTAATTTCTTCTTCTTGCTTTCCTGAACTAGTTACTTTCACTCACAAATATTTCCATTTCGACACTTGCTCCAATTTTACCTTATCTACCATGATTTTTATTTCATGTTGCGGAATTTTGTTGTCGTACTATTAGAGAAGGTGGTTGTTGTGGTTGAACGGCTGGTTTGCTTGTTAACGGTGTTGTTAGAGGTGTCGCTCTATATGATGGTTGTGGTGCGATTCGTGATATATGTTTTGGGGGAACGGATGCAGTTCGCCTTAATGACAAAAATAAATGATGTAATTCATCCAATAATAGATCTGTTTCTCTAATTCGGGTGGACAGTGATGGTACATCATTAAATTCGGAACGTCGAATCTGCTGTCCAATTCTGGTAACAAATTTCTATATAACCAGTGTAGTTCTCGAACGGGTGTCATGCCTCTATGATCTATAATACGACGGATTAAAGTCTGTAATTCGGTAAGATACTGGCTGGAGGGTTCATTCGGGCGTTGCAGTCGACAACTAATAGCAGCTTCTTGCTCTTCCATGTAATTTACGGGATAGAAAAAGTTACGAAAATGACATAAAAATTCCTCCCATGTTCTCCATAGATGTCGATTATTATGGTGCCAGAGCGATGCGTCTCCTTGCAGTAGATCAGGCATATGTTTGACCACCTGCTGCAGATCATGGCCCTGTGCTTCACATAATTCGGTAATTCTTTCGATAAAAGTTACAGGATTGGTCCGTCCATTGAAACTTAACTTCCATTTATACACTTTTATCGGTCTTTCAGTAGGTGTATTAGGTGTAGGTGGTGTCCTAATCGGATCATTAACATTAGTCATAATAGATTAATTTATTACATTACCAGGTAATCCTATAGTAACGGAAGTCCCAGTGGCTGTCTGAATTTTATAGCCATTTGCATATGGCTAAATATGTTAATTTAGATTTAATACGGGTTATAACATTTTTAGATAATTTTTTTACCTTTATAATCCTTTCAAATAACATCTTGTTAAAGATTTCAGGCGATTTTATATTTTATATAAAAAAAAATTGTAAAATTACTGATTATTATTAGGCAAAATTCAGTTTATATACCCAACCCAACATGATGGGTTACGGTTGGCTTTGTGGAGCAGTGGTCCACAAAGCCAAATCGAACCTATAAAAGTTTATAGGTTCGATTTCTATTCACATCTTAAAAAATTTACTTTCCATATCTTCTCTCTTTCTTTTTCCTTTACTGCTACAATCACGATCTTGATTACCACATTGAGGATAGGTGTAAATACGCCTATTATGACTGCGCTCCGACGGCATCTTTATACTTATTCATGGGGTAATGAATAAAACATCCATCGAGACAAGCCATCACCTTTTTTCGAATGGTTGACAATATTCGATGCTACCGACATCTATCCACATATTAAACTTCAAACATTACATCAAAAGATACCTTAGAAACCACGTTGAAACTTACTCTATCAACCACAACATGGCGTCACATTTTAAAAACAAATATGGCATTTCATTGATGAAATAATAAGATACTGATAATTGACACACAAAATGCGAAAATTTGGCAACGACAATTAACACATACAGCGCCATCTAGCATAAAAATAGGAAAATTAAAAATTACACAGCGCCATCTAGTGGACAACGCATGAAACTCAATGACATAAAAGTGAGGCCGTCGTGATGGTAGCGCCATCTAGTGGCGAAATTTTGAGCCCGTGGTCTGTTTCTGAGGTTATATACTGACTTTATTCTACTTTATTCACTGATTTTTAGCAACTTTAGAAAATTATGGCTAGCATTAATTTAAAATGCTGACAATTTTAATCATTAAATTGTTTCATTTTTAAGGTAGTTTTTTTTTCAGATTTTATGTTTTTGTTTGCTCAGTTTGTAACCATGGTCAAGAGTATATAAGACGCATGGAGTTAAAATGGGTGGATTTAGTACACTTGATGCTTTTTAATTTAACCGTTTACAATAGTAGGAAATATTACGATTTGGACACAGTAGTAGTACCATACATATGTGATAATTGGCAGACTTTACAGTTAATACCGAAGGTAATCTATTTGATAAGTAGCTGAAACTTTGCGACGCTGTGAAGAATTGGTCGTTTAGGTTCTTGAAATTTAAGTCTACTATTTAAATAAATTAGGTGTAAAAATAATAAAATTATAAAAATAATCTAGAAAGATAAAAATTACGTATTATTTTTTTATTCAATAATATTGTAATTATTTTAAGTATATGTTTTTTTGGAGTTTTAGACATTTTTTAACCCCTTTAATTCTAATACTACAACCGTTTCGATTTTTTAGATCCTTATTAAGTATTTTCTCCATATTTAATTGCCTTTGTTTTTGACATTTTTTATTACAGCTGTAGGACTGTACAATTTAAAAGAAGTTTAAAAAAAAATACAAATCGTTCTAAATAAATATCAGAGAAGTAAAAGATAGAAAAAAGAACTTGACTTGACAGTTTTCACTATATTTTATTATATTATTTTCATTAGTATATATAGTAAAACCTCCCTTAACGGCCACGCCTCGATTACGGCAACCTCCGTAATCGGCAACTTTTTGTTTTCACCGAATGATTTATATGGAATTTCAATCATTTAGAATTTATTGGAATTATAAAATATACATTTCCTATTTTATAAGCTTAAATTAGTTGTTATAACTTGTTTTTAAGTCTCACAAATTGAATTTCATGGAAAAATCCAGTAAATTTATTATTATACCGTAAATAGTACGAAATATTCTTTTTCGCTAATGAAAATATGATTTCCCAAAATAGCATTCTAGTATTTAGTTCGCTTTTTTTTCAATGAAATTACTTACTGTTTTGCTATGATTCAATTGATAAACTGGTTTTTAAACCATATATAAAAATTTTTGGGGTCGTTTCAGAAACAAGCGATATGTAATAATAAGAATTAATCTTTCATATAATTCGATACTTTTTATCAAATAAGTATATAGACGCGTATAGACTTAGAAAGTAATTGAACTATTTCAAAACATAGTTTGACGTTTTTAGCCACTGTTCAGTTGTTGTCTTGGTTCAGTTATAATATTTATGATATATATATATATATATATACAGGGTGTTTCGTCTCTAGTATTTTTAATTGTTACCGAGATATAAGCATTTTCTGATTTCTTCAAAAACGTACTCTGTAAGAACTGCAGTGTAACTGAATGCGTTTGTTTTGAGTATGAAGTTTAGTAGACATTTACATTTAATTATAATAAAAAAATATCTCCATGAAAGAAAACATTTTTTACATTTTAATAGACTGTACAAATAGAATGTACTAATTTAATTTCGAAATCAAATTGTACATCGGATTATAGGTACAACATTATGTGTCAGCTAATAAAAAAGCACGTAGCATGAAACAGTTCTAAAATTTTATACTTGGTATACTATATACTTTTGTTATTATGCTGTATTCAGCAATGTCAACTTGATTAACAACATTGCATTAACTTCGCTTTAGTCATCTTTAAAAGTAAAAACCGGAAACATAAAAAAATTCTACTAGCAGATTCTTGATAAATTTCCTGGGATTGTTATTTTAAAGTGAGAATTGAAAATAAGAAAGAAAGAGAGAAACACAAATTAAAAAGAAAGATTCTAGTGGAAACGTAAAATTAGATTAGTTGAATGTTGAATTTGGAGCGAGTAACTTTGATTTGATTTTAATTTTTTTGAAAGTGTTTTGAAATATTTTCTAAACAATTATGGCAGATTACACTACAGCAGAATGTTGCGATATGCTGATACATTATGGAGAAACGCGTGGAAATGCATTAGCTGCAAAAAAATTATATCGAGAACGATTTGCAGAGGGATAAAATCTTTGTGAACGGACATTTGTTAATTTAGTGCAAAGGGCAAGAGATACTGGTTAATTCCCAATCCAGTTTACTAAAAAGGCAATTAAGTGTTCAAGCAGAAGAAGACATTTCAAGCATGATTGAAAATGGGCCGTCGGCCAGTACCCGTGAAATTTCGCGACATATCGAACTTTCTAATTCCACAGTGTGGCGGGTATTACGGGAAAATTGACAGTATCCGTATCACATACAACGTGTCCATGCTTTGGAGCCGCAAGATTATTTAAATCGACTACAATTTTGTAAATTGTCAGAATTTAAGGCAATCTGGATTTGCGTTACAAGTTTTATTTACGGACGAAGCATGCTTTACACGATCTGGAGTTTTTAATAGAAGAAATAGCCACATCTGAATCGAATAAAGCACGCATGCTTATCGTCCTAGTAGTTTCCAGAGACAGTTACGAATGAATGTTTGGGCTGACATAGTGGAAAATTATTTGATCAGTCCCTTCGTTTTACCTTCCCGTTTAACTGGAGAATGGTATTTGGATTTTTTAAGGAACAATTTATGGGAACTATTGGATGGGGTTTCATACCAATTACGTCATGATATGTGGTTTATGCATGATGGAGCTCCACCTCATTTTTATTCTAATGTTATATCTTTTTTGAAAGAAAAATGTCCAAATAGGTGGATAGGCCTTGGAGGACCTATTGCGTAGCCAGCTAGATCTCGTGATTTAAATCCCTAAGACTTTCATTTATGGGGCTACATGAAATATCTAGTGTACAAAGAGCCCGTTTTGACATTGAATATCGACTTCATGCACGAATTTTTGAAGTTGCAAAAATAATTCGTGAAAAAGTTGCAGAACAATTCTGAAGAGTTCACGAACCTTTTATAAATCGGGCTCAGCATACGATTGAAGAAAATGGTGGTCATATTGAACAGAATCTGTGAATAACTAATAAATCTGTAGTGAATTGATAGTGATGTTTTCGTGAATCATTAATGTGGATGTTGTACTTTTAGTGTAAAGTTGAATGTAATTTGTATTGTCTGGCATAGTATTCATCGTCTAGTTTTGTGGACATTTGTTTATGTGATGATAGGAGTTATTAGTTGCTGGCAGCAGCGGGGTGGTAAGGTGCTAATATTACACCAAATGTTTAGTGGAATGCAGATATTGCCTTAATCTGCATTACCCTAATAAAGGTAACATTAAAGTACTGTTTGTGTAATTGATAACTTGCTATCTAATTTGGTAACATGGAGATTGCACGAAACACATTTTTTTGAAAAATTTTGAAGTGTTTTTAAAAGGTATTCTTATGACTAAATAAACATGTTCAATTTTTCTTATAAAATTTTTTTAATTCTAATGTCAAGACATAAGTTAAAAAATAAAAATAAACAAGCCTGACAGTAGTTAAACAAGGCCGATTCTCCCTCAACTTAGACTCTAGAGGGGGGATTGTAAATTCAGGGGTAAGGGGGTGGTTTTTCAATATGGTGTCAATCAAAGGGGTGTGTACAAGTTTAAGGGGTGGGGGGTAATTCAATATGGCGTCAGAGGGGAGGGTACTAAGGGAAAGGGGTAATGGCGTCGTTGGATTTCATTGGATGGGTGGGGAAAGGGGTAATTCAATATGACGTCGTTGGATGGGTGGGGAAAAAGGTAATTCAATATGGCGTCGTTGGATTTAATTGGATGGGTGGGAAAAGGGGTGATTCAATATGGCACCGTTGGATTTGATTGGTCGGGCGAATGGTGGGTCGTCCGGCGTCCATTAGCGTCACCATGGTTATTGTCCAGTTAATTTTAACGCCATTTTGTCCATTTAATGAGAGTCGCTTAATTACTTTAAAGAAAAAAGGCTGCATGCAGATGTAAAAACCATCGAGGCCAGACGGTCTGACGTTATTTGAAAAGCCAAAAAGTTAAGTGATTTTTAATTGGTAGGTTGATAAGCTACCCTCTATGACGATTATCATTTCTTGTCATAGACGATGAAGAATGTGCTCTTAACAATAATATCATTTGAATGCTATTAAGAATTATCTAGTAAAATTTGTGGTTATCTACACATGAGATTGAGAAGGTCGAAAAGCCACCCTCTACTGCAGACAGATGTAAAAACCATCGAGGCCAGACGGTCTGACGTTATTTGAAAAGCCAAAAAGTTAAGTGATTTTTAATTGGCAGGTTGATAAGCTACCCTGAATATAAAAATAATCTAATCTTCAATAGGGTAGATTTCTGTTATCTTGAGAAACCAACTAAGTACATAGACGATGAAGAATGTGCTCTTAACAATAATATCATTTGAATGCTATTAAGAATTATCTAGTAAAATTTGTGGTTATCTACACATGAGATTGAGAAGGTTGAAAAGCCACCCTCTAAGACGATTATCATTTCTTTTTTTTCCAATATAAATATGGGCTCATGTGAGCTATTTGTCAAATACAGTTTCATCTTCAACAACTACATAAAATATTGAAGTTTAAACAATACATATCGAGTGTTTAAATAATTTGGTTTGATAATTCTAATAGGCTACAGGTAAATATTAACATTTTGGATTTAATATTGGTTTTGCAATGAAATATTTATTTTTCCAGTAATGGATTGTGCAATTGACCTAAGCCATGAAGTTATCCGAATTGTTACCGAAGCCACAAAACTATTACAAAATTCCAGAGAAAAGAAAAATTGGATTAAAAAAATTAATACAAGCATCCGACAGTTAACGAAAATATCAAAAGAAGGGCAACTATCAACTGGTAAATACAGAAAGATTTTAACCAATATCACTCATTTAAAACGATTGCGAATTCTATTACAAACTAATAACATACATATTGGCGGGGGTGACAATGGAGTAAAACGTAGTGATAGGGTTAGGTGGGAAAATATTAACGCTGCATTTAATAGTCGCATTAGAACTGGGATTATTTATAATTTAAAACATATAGACATTTTAGAATTTTTTAAAGACGCTTTCCAATTAGTCAAACGTAGAATTCTTAATATATTTAAATCTATTAAAACAATAAAAATAAACACTTGTTTTTGCGGTGAATATATTATTAAGAAGAACAATCTAGATACGTTTGAATATAAATATTTTATTACCAAAAACATAATTATTGACATTGGAAGCAATCTATCAGACTGGTTCCAAACAAATGTTGTGGAAAAAGTATTAACAGCAATGAGTGAATTCCAAGAGCGCGATAGTGGTTGGGCATTACATAAGTTAATTAGTTTGGAAATAAATATTAATAAGCATACATTTGGAAACGGTGCTTCATCTTTTATTAAACTACCGGATGAAATTCGTGTTAAACGCGCTTGCATAAACATTAAGAATTTCGATAATGCTTGTTTTTATTGGAGCGTCATCGCAGCTCTTTATCCTACTCATAATTCAGATAGAGTATCATCTTATCCTCATTACAATAATGTATTAATAACCGAAGGCTTAACTTTACCTATTACCATAGACCAAATTCCAAAATTTGAAAGATTAAACAATATTTCTGTTAATGTTTATATACTTGAACTTATTGAAAATAAGAAAGGTAAGCATTTTTCAGTAGTACCATGTCGAATAACGGACTCGAAATTAAGTAAACATATAAATTTATTATTAATACAAGACACATATTATCCAAATATAAACGATTATGATCCACTACCTGCAGAGAGTAATAAATTTGAGGAAATTTCATATCACTACTCTCTTATAACAAATCTTTCTAGGCTTATCTCGAAACAAATAAATAATAAACAACATGCCATTTTTGTATGCGATCGCTGCTTGAATTATTTTAATGATGAGAATAAATTAAATGATCATTTAGAGTTATGTGAACAGAAAAAATTTTGTAAGATAACTTTCCCAAAGTATGATTATGTTGAATTTAAAAGTTTTACGTATAAACAAAAATCGCCCTTTATAATTTATTTGGATTTCGAATGTGTTCTAGAAAAAGTACATAATAAAAATTTCTATCAACAACATAAAGCTTTTAGTGTAGGTTTTTATTTTAAATGTGCATATGATAATTCAATTTCATTCTATAAATCATATCGCGGAGAGAACTGTGTAGAATGGTTTTCAAATCAATTGGAAATATTAGCATTCAATCTTGAGGAAAAGTTAAAAACTGTGATACTTACGACTCCCGGAGTTGATAAAAATACAGCTATAGCATGTCATATTTGTGAGAAACTATTTGTGATTGATGATGTAATTGTAGCAGATCATAATCTTTTTAATGGTGAATTTACAGGATTCGCTCACTCTAATTGTAATTTAAATTTTAAAAAGTTATTTGTTATTCCAATAGTTTGCCATAATCTCTCTAATTACGATGGACATTTTTTAATTAAAGAATTATGTAAAAACAATAGAGTTAGCTTATTACCCATTAATAAAGAGAAATATATATCATTTACTCAATATTATACAGAAAATAGTATTAAATATAGGTTCATAGATTCATTTAGGTTTTTGGGTACATCGTTAGCAGAATTAGCATCTACTTTAAATATAAATGATCTAACAAATCTTAAGCAGGAATTTAATTATTTAGATAATGAAAAATTTCACCTGCTTACACGTAAAGGTATTTTTCCCTATGATTATGTTGATAATTTAGATAAATTAAATGATGACGAATTACCAAAAAGAGAATTATTCTATAATAAATTAAACGATCAAAATATTAATGAAGATGAATATGAACATGCTCTAAATGTTTGGAATAAATTTAATATGCTAAATTTAGGAGAGTATAGTGATTTATATTTAAAAACTGATGTAATTCTGTTGGCAGATGTTTTTGAAAACTTTAGAAATAGGTGTCAGAATATTTACAAATTAGATCCAGCATGGTACTATACTTTACCAGGATATGCTTGGGATTGCATGCTTAGAATTACTAAATGTAGACTTAAACTTATTAAAGATATTAATCAATTATTATTCATAGAAAAGGGGTTAAGGGGAGGAATTTCTATGTGCTCCAATCGTTATTCCGAAGCCAACAATAAATATATGACTAATTATGATTCTTCTAAACTATCGAAATATTTATTATATTTTGACGTTAATAATTTATATGGTTGGGCTATGTGTCAGTACTTACCATACGATAATTTTGTTTGGGTCAATAATATTAACGATTTCAACATTAGCCAATTAAGAGATGATGCAGACGAAGGATATATTCTAGAAGTTGATTTAGAGTATCCATCTTGTCTACATGATGAACATAAAGATTTTCCTTTTTGTGCTGATCACGAGAAACCTCCAAATTCAAAACTGTCTAAATTGTTAAATACAGTAAAAGATAAAAAAAATTATGTTATTCATTATAGGAATTTAAAACAAGCATTAAATAACGGTTTAATTCTAACTAAAATTCATAAAATATTGAAGTTCAAACAGTCTCCATGGTTGAAATCTTATATTGATTTAAATACAATGTTACGAACCAATGCTCAATCAGATTTTGATAAAAGTTTATTCAAATTGATGAATAACGCAGTTTTTGGAAAAACGATGGAAAACATAAGAAACCATAGAAATATTAAATTAGTGAATAAATGGGGCGGGCGATATGGAGCAAAAAATTTAATTTCAAGTCCATTATTCCATAGCCGTAAAATTTTTGATGATAATTTAGTTGCTGTAGAATTAAATAAAGCTCAAATTATATTTAACAAACCGGTATATGTGGGCATGGCCATTTTAGATATTTCAAAGACCGTAATGTATGACTTCCATTACCAATTTATATTGAAACATATACCATTAAATCAATGCAAATTGATGTATACAGATACTGATAGTTTTATTTATGAAATAATGTGTGATGATGTTTATAGCGAAATTATTAAAAAGCATATTAGCAAATTTGATACTAGCGATTATCCGTTAAATAATAAGTATAACATACCCCAATTGAACAAAAAAGTACTAGGATTAATGAAAGATGAAGCATGTGGGCATATTATAACCCATTTTATAGGTTTAAGGTCAAAAATGTATACATATAAGCTAGATAATAAGTGTTTAAAGAAAATTAAGGGTATAAGAAATAATGTTGTAAAAAATGAAATAACTTTTAATGATTATTATGATTGTTTAATGTTAGGAAAGGATAAAATTGTTGCCCAACGGTCTATCCGTTCATATAATCATAACATATTTAGTATAGAGGAAGTCAAGTTGGCCCTTAATTCCTTTGATGATAAAAGATATTTATTACCTAACAGTACCGACACGCTTCCTTGGGGCCACTATAAAATACCCAAAGAATTTGCAAATATTTGAATATAATTCATAGGTAGTAGAATAAGTATTGTTGTATATAACTTTATTATATGTAAAAAAAAAAAATACAATTGTTAAAAATATATGTTTTTATTCATGAAGTGTATGATTTTAATATAAATTCTAAACATATACTGCAATTAATGCTGTGATTGTACAACGGTCCATCGATGACGTCACCTTCAGCTGTTGTAGAGTGTCCCCAGCATGGCTTCAATAATAGCAATAACATATTTTTAGGCAATTCCATCTTATATTTTATTAATTTTGTAATATATTCATTATTTGAATCCATTTCGTGGTTAATAATTTTCTTCAATTCTAACACCTGCTCAAGTTTCACCATGCTTTTAATTTTCTAATCAACTTAACAACACACTTTAAGAATAATGAGACAGATAGTAGTGCAACACAATAAAGTATTGCTAAGACTGAATCAAGTTTTTCTGCTGCCAATGTGGAAATGAAGATAGGGGTGGGGAACCTGTTTAAATTCTGCCACTCACTATCTTTAAACACAGCCTTATGGTCAATAATTCTAATTTTATATGTTGTTGAATCTTTCGGAATAGATGTAGATAGAACTGATTCGGTAACTTTGTTCATCTTATTCCAATTGGAAGGCCAATGATCATTTGTAGGGGTGAAACAAATATAAACTTCTTGCACATTTTTTGGATGACTCATATAGAGCACATTATTAAAAATGGTGACTAATATTAGGAAAGGAATTCCCAACATTGTGAGGTGAACTAATTTATAGAAACAATTAACTAGCATATATATATATTTATTGTGGTAAACAATTATAAATCCAATTACTAAGTACAAAACAGTTTCTTAAACTACACATATAAAACTTATCATTTAAATGTTCCATACATTTCGGTACATCAATATTAAATTTAGGTGGTGAATGCCAACTACTTAAACTTTCAATGTTTACAATTTTCGGTAACGATTGTTTGCTAGCATCCAAATCTTCAAATAAATTTAGTAGAAAATCCTTCTTCTGGTGTCCTTTAACATACACAATATCAAATCCATATAATTTTTTTCTTATTAAATGTATATAATCGTAGCTAATGTATCCTGATTGGTATGGAAGCCCATGAATGTTATAAATTGCATAATTTACATCTTTCTTTTCGGGAATAGATAATGCCGAATATGGTTTTGGTTCTTGAAATACATAATGATTATATTGTGAATCATGCATAATAGTGATCTCTTTAACATGAAACTTCCGTTCGTGTTCACTACTATTTAATACAAAACCTTGCATATCAACAATTGCAATTTTCATTTTAATTAATTTTTCGAACAATTTCACTGAGAGGCAAATACTCGATAATACAATCGTGAATAATGATGCAGTATGCTTTTGTATTTTCAGGAAAAGCTTGATGTGTATCAATCTCAATCTTAACGTCAACTGTTGAAGATTTTATACTTTCATCTCTTTTAGAACAATCAATAACAAAGAGCGCGTGTGTTTTAAATTTATCATAACTTAATAGAACCTGTTTGCGTTCTAATAGAGATTGAGCCATGTAACTCCTATAAAACTCTGTATAATTATAATATACATTTGTATAATTATCTGATGCAAAATCTAAATTCATTCGTTCATATGGATAATAATCTCCATTTAAAGACAATCGGATATTTGATATGTTCATATGATCAAATAATGTAGAATCAGCAGTTGCTATATCTTTTCGGTTATTATGAAAACCAATAATAGCATAACGAGGACACTCTACATTTGTAGTAGTTTTCACACTCCAAATTTCTTTTGTCGACCCTGTATTAAGAGCTGGTAATTCGTGATATTCCCATTTCCTAAATGGAATCAAGATTGGCCGATCATGTTTAATTGACTTTAATAATTCCATTTTAATATTATCATTTGGCATTACATGGCTCACTTTCAACTCAATACTATCAATTTTAATTTCAGTTATTGTTTCACTATTAGGATTCAATAGAGCATTGTTATCTGTTCGAGACCTTACTAGTCGCAATGTGTGTTTTCCACACATCATTGTCTTATAATCACTAAAAACACCGAATAAGTGAGCTAAAGGTATTCGCATAAAGAATTCTTTGTTAGCACATGTCGGGTTTTGATTTGGATAGTACCAACTGGCCATTGTTAAATGTTTAGTATCATCTTCAGTATAACATAAATAGCCACGAATAAGGCTCACAATCCCCGGATCTTTTACATGCTCCACTTCAACTCCATTCAATTCATATGTTACTGAATCAAACAAAAAGGCTCCTGCATTATTAAGTAAACAACCATCGCCTTCTCCTCTTGTCTTTTTCAGTGTTCCTTTAATGACTAATGCAGCCTCGCTCATTAACAGCCAAACATCATTTCTATTTACGGTTATTTCGATTACATCATTATTATCAAATGATTTAACATAGGGCAAATATGTTCGATATTCCATATTAATTATGGAGGTATCGGTAATCACCGGCTTATACAGGTTTAAAATTTGATCGTACGACATATCCAATTGTTTTGAGAAAATTGACGTTTAATGGTGATAATTTACCCCCCAACTTTCTTCTTGAACAACTTTTTCTAACTGAGCATGGTGAGGGGTGGATATGTCTTTTATACGATTTAATTATTAAAACCATCTTTTTTCAATTCCAATCGGATGATAATTTCTTCGCCTCGAAAATTCACCAGATTAAAATCTTGATCTACTATTTTCAATGAAATGTTAGAAATCTCTTTTCTGATTATTGGCAAATAAATTAAGTTTCGTGGAATTTCGTCTATAGAATACCCTGGGTTAGATGTAACAGGAAATTCATATAATGTATGAGATGGTATCCCGTTGTAATATGCCCCACTTGTTATGTTACTATCCACGTGAATTGTTCGAACTTTAACAATGTTTACAGGACGATCAGATGAATGAACTATTCCTGCTGGTAATACCTTTCGTGAGAATCCTAGGAGTTTTGCCAACGAATTGTTATAAGTGAAATCTATATCAAAATCACGATGAAAAATTTCACACTTCAAAGTATTATTGTTTGGTCTTAGGAAAAATATATCTTCCTCTTTTTCATTACCATTCAAATTGAAATTTAGCAACTTCTTCTTTAAAAAATTATTAATATCTGTAATTTCGTATACACCACCAGGCAGATGAATTGAATTCAACTGTTTGCTTTTATCTATATAGTAAAATTCTGTATTTTCTTCTACGTTGGGTATAGTATTGTAGGAAAAGAAACCAATGAGTGCTAATCCGTATTGATAATTTGCATCCAATTGTATGGGGATAGGAAAATCTATGGAGAGTGTAGACTTGCGATCCTTCAGCGTTAATATTATAGACATAACTAATAATCAACTTAATTACAACTTGGTATTATATAGAAATTCAATACATAAATGATCACAATTACTAGAATTGAATCTTTGATATTGCTTTTTATTGTAGATTATATTAGTTGATGGACCAAAATAATTTACTAGTTCTACTGGTGGTTTTAAATTACCGAAACTATCGAAATAATTGATTGCACTTCCTCGTTTTTTATATGCCACCCAATGAGTACCTGCATTGGCATTCAAATCTAAATTAACAATAGCACTTTCATTACGATGTATATGATTGGGTAGCTGATCACGCATAAATACACCTCTAAAATATGGTAGTTTCAATTTATTTGCACAGTTTATTATTTCATAGTCATACAGAGCTCTATTAGGTAAATTCAGCGTCTCGAATTTTCGGGCTTTTTTAAAAATAAACCATAACCTTTGGAATTTTTTCGAAGATACAATCCCGAACCTTTCTTGCCAATTTCAATCTTTGAAGCATTGTTGCCATCATTTATTTTCCTTTTGATATCCATTACATTTTTAACAACACTAGATGCTCCACCAGCTAGAGCTCCCATTGCTCCTAAAGCAGATAGAATTGGCAATAGTGGTAAAAATCCGCCAGATTTATGTTCAAATGGAATAATACGAGGTAGTCGTATCTTTTTTCTACCACCTGCTTTTTTAATAGCCATTCGAGCAGCTTTTAATCCAGCTAATGAAGATTTTCGTAAACTTTTATTATTCACTGCATATTTTCGTAAACTTTTCGATGTAGGATTTACAACATGTGTCTTGAATGACAGTCCCATACCCATTTTTCTTTTAACTTTCATTGTATTTAGAACAACCCAAGACGCGGCTTTTTCACCAACACTAGAATCTTTTGATTTAACGCGTTCCCAAGCACTATTTTCTAACTCTTTATCTGCTTTATGTCTATCAGACAATGATGAACTTGAGCTATATAAAAGATCGTGCTGCTTACAGGCGGCGTCTAATTGATTAATACCAGGATCGCCTCGCGCTAATCGTTTTCGTACTTTTGTACCAGGTCCACACCACTGATAGCCGGGAATATGTAATTCAATAGGTAATTTATTAATTAACGAATTTACAATACCCGCACCTTTGTGTTTAACAGTTTGCATATTACTAAATCATATTAAAACTTTGCAGCTTTTATATATAAATAATAAATGGATGTTTTAAATTTTCAGTTAGAATCATGCATTTAGTATCACAAGATCTTAAGCTCGATGTTGAAAATTTAGATTTTGATGATTCCACGTCTAAAATCTGTGTACATAGTAAATTATTACCAAATTGTTTTCGCGCTATATTTTGCGGCCCTAGTGGTTGTGGAAAAACTAATTCACTTTTAGCGTTGTTATTCAATCCTAATGGACTGAAATTTGCTAATATATATTTATATTCAAAGTCTCTTTATCAACCAAAGTATAAATTATTAGAAAATGTTTTGCAGCAAGTTAAGGAAATTGCATATTTTCCATATAAGGATAATGAATTAATCACTGATCCTGATGAAGCTAAAGAAAACTCTGTATTTATATTTGATGATGTTTCCTGTGATAAGCAAGATAAAATTAGGGCATATTTTTCTATGGGTCGGCATAAATCTATTGATGTGGCATACTTATGTCAAACTTATTCCAAAATCCCGAAACAATTAATAAGAGATAACTGTAATGTAATTGTATTATTCAAACAGGATGATGTTAATTTAAAGCATGTGTTTGATGAACATGTTACACCAGATATATCATATAATACATTTAAAACCTTATGTTCTCAATGTTGGAATTCCAATAAATTTAAGCCATTGGTTGTTGTTAAGGAATTTGAATTAAATAATGGACGTTATCGAATGGGGTTCGATGAGTATATAAAAGTTAATGAATAGTTCTATTAATAATCATTTGTTTATGATGAAGCTTTTAAATAAGGTTGAATCAGAACGTAAACAGAAAATTATAAAATTAGCTAATGATGTCCGAAAAAAATATATGGCATTAAAATTGGGGAGATCAAATGAAGATACCACAATAAATAGAATTTTTTCTCCTATCACCACCCATTTAAAAGAAATTGAAAATAATCAAAAAGCGGTAAAATTACCTATCAAAGCAGAGGTGAAATCAAATGTGATGAAAATAAATAAACAGGAACCTATAGATGAGAGTGAAATAAAAACTATGTTAAAAGAAACGGATACTGATAGTGATAATACAATGATGACAGCTGACGATGATTATAGTGAAATAATAGAGGCGAATGCTAAAAATGTAATAAATTTACAAGATTATCCCAACGTTTCACAAAAATATATAGAAGAATATTTTCAACATTCTTCGAAAATTGACGTCACTCATGCCCCCAGATATAATGCTACTACTAGAACATGGAGCTTAGGTAGTAAAGAAATAGAATTTGATAATATTACGGGTGAGATAATCGTAGACGGTGACCCTTATGAAGGCACTGAGGGGCTTTATGAGTTGTTATTTTATAAAAAATCTAAAAATTTTAATGATGAAGATACTGATGCATTCGAAGACATTATAGACAAAACCAATCTCTATCGAAAAAATTATTCTGCAGAAGGTAGAATTATAGGTGCAAAAAGCTTCAAATATAAACATATCATACGACCATTACTATCAAAAAAGGGTGGTAACTATGATAATAATTATATGACATATAATACAAAACCAGTAGAATATGTCTATTGGGATGATGTTAATGAGTTAGTTGATAGACTACGATTATTATTTGCATCTAAATATGCTGGAAATAACTCCCACACCAATGAAATTGCATCAATTATTGAAGAATTAAAAGAAGCGAAAATCGTATATTAACTCTTCTTAGTTAATCGTTTTCCTATAGTAGAAATGAGTATAGACAAGTTCGGACGTGCAGCTGATAAATATTATCAACCTGTTGCTTCTCCTTCGTCATTGTTTTCTTTTACATTAAATGGTGACTTAGATATTGGTGGTTTAAAAATATGTAATGTTAAATTGCCCTCCCAAGATGAAGATGTTTCTAATAAGAAATATGTGGATGAGTCATGTAAGACAATCATGAATTTCTATTTGATGGTACAACAAGATGTCGCAGTTATGTCTGAGAGACATAGAGAACAATCAGTAGGTTTTGCTGATAAAATGAATCTGCTTTATAGAGGACTTGAAATAAAGATTGAAGAATTATCAACAGCACTTGAACTAAAGATTCAAAAATTAGTAACAGCAATTGAAGATGTTAAGAGCAAGCATATTGATGATCGTAGGGAAATAGCTTCAAAATTGCATGAAGTTCAAATAAATATAACTAACAATATACGCGAAATTAATAAAATTAATAATATTGTTAGTAATATAGGAAGCCAAATTACAATTCTTGATAATAATAAAGTTAATAAACTTGATATTAGAAAACTTAAATAGGTACTTCAATAGTGAATTAGTGCTAATCAAATTGTGGCCGTAAAATGGCATCAATCGAAAAAATTCAAGTGGTTAATGAATTACATAGATCGATAAGAAAAAATTTCCCTAGGAGACGAACGCTTATTAAAGGGCTGGATGATTTATGGCAAGCCGATCTTGCCCAAATGGATACATATGCTAAAGAAAATAATCAATTTAAATATATTCTGTTGGTTATCGATTGTTTTTCAAAATATGTGTGGACTGAACCACTAAAATCAAAAACAGGGGAAGAAGTGACAGCGGCATTTGCTAGAATATTATCCACTTCTAAGCGTTTTCCGAAAAATTTGCATACCGATCAGGGTAAAGAATTCTATAATCATTATTATCAACGTTTGTTGCAACAATACAATATTAATCATTATTCAACATATTCACAAATGAAAGCGGCCATTGCCGAACGCACTATTCGTACCATAAAGGAACGATTATATAAATATTTTAGTTTAAATGGCACACACAAATGGATTTCTATTTTACCCACTATTGTGAAGAATTATAATGAATCAAAACATAGTGTAATTAAAATGAGACCATGTGATGTTAGTGAAACAATTGAAAGAAAATTATTGGATACTGTGTATAATCACATAAAAATATTTCCTGGATCCAAACTTAACATTGGAGATGAAGTGCGTATTAGTAAAGAAAAACATGTTTTCGATAAAGGCTACACACCGAATTGGACTACTGAATTATTTAAAATTATTAAAATTAATCACACCAATCCTGTAACATACTTGTTGGAAGATATAAATAAGAGACCCATAAGAGGAGCTTTTTATTCTTATGAGCTGCAGAAAACAAAACAACCAGATGTTTATTTAGTTGAAAAAGTTCTAAAGAAAAGAGGCAACATGGTATATGTAAAATGGCTTGGCTTTGATAATTCTCATAATAGTTGGCTTGATGAGACAAATATATTATAGGGAATATTAGTTGTTTCATAGAATCTTGACTAGCACGATGTCTTCTGAAAATCAATGTGTTTTTAGTGCCAATCAAATAGACAAAGAATGTTTTGAATTATTAGACGAGTTTGAACGTGAAACAAATGATGAGTGTTTTATTTTAAATAAAAGATTTTTTTTTTCTGATAACGAAATTTTCATCGATATTGGTTTAAACACTTACAAAGAATTTAGACCATGCATTAATGTAAGCAATGCTTTAATATTCGAAATAAATGAATGGCAAAAGTTCATATCTAATATGCATTGGCTTCTTAGTGGATATTTTCGAAATATGGATATGGATTATCTACGTTTTATCATGTGTAATGATATAATTGTCTTAGGCAGCAACGGTATTGATGGACTGAAGATGGTGGAAGTTACAAGATGCGGAAAAACTATTGTTTTAACAGAGACTAATATACATAACTTGTTAATAGCTAATTTTTATTTTATTGCTGATGTTGTTAAAAAATTAATATTAATTGATTTTAAGGCATATTATAGTAATATTATACATGTTTTTAAAGAATTGTTTTCGGATCTAGTTACTCCTGAAGATATTAAGAATGTAATTTGTGAATATGTTTATAGTTTTAATGATGTATATAGTAATTGTTTAAGAGAATATATGTTAATTAATAAACACAAAATATTGTCTGATTTAAAATAAAAATACCATTATTCAAGTAATAAGCGTTTTATTCAGAAATTTCAAACTCTGGTGTTGATATGGTGTTGGATATTTTTTTCATACATTTAAAAATAATATAATATTTATTGTTAATGAATAAATGCAAATTTTTCTTAAAAGGTTCCGTCATCCTCTGTGGTAAAAATAATATATTGTTCTCTAATTCTAATTTGATCACTTCCCCGAATTTACTTTTGACTACTGTGACGTTTAAAATTTGATACTTCTCATCGGGAACCAGTTCATCCATACCAATTTTTGGTTTTGATGATGATACAGCAGCAGCATTTAGACATTTTAAATCCATTTTTCTCTACAAATAAAAATATAATAAATTATATTTAGTAAATAATAAATTTTTCAAAAATAATTGCTAATAAATTAATATTTACCTGAACACATAAACTTGAGACCTTTAGTTGTTGAAGATGAAACTGTATTTGACAAATATTTACCTGTAGCCTATTAGAATTATCAAACCAAATTATTTAAACACTCGATATGTATTGTTTAAACTTCAATATTTTATGTAGTTGTTGAAGATGAAACTGCATTTGACAAATAGCTCACATGAGCCCATATTTATATTGGAAAAAAAAAAAAAAATAAATAAACTGATTGGCTCCTCCTTTCACTAATCTCTATACAGTTGAATTTAGCACATTCTTCATCGTCTATGTACTTAGTTGGTTTCTCAAGATAACAGAAATCTACCCTATTGAAGATTAGATAATTTTTATATTCAGGGTAGCTTATCAACCTGCCAATTAAAAATCACTTAACTTTTTGGCTTTTCAAATAACGTCAGACCGTCTGGCCTCGATGGTTTTTACATCTGTCTGCAGTAGAGGGTGGCTTTTCGACCTTCTCAATCTCATGTGTAGATAACCACAAATTTTACTAGATAATTCTTAATAGCATTCAAATGATATTATTGTTAAGAGCACATTCTTCATCGTCTATGACAAGAAATGATAATCGTCATAGAGGGTAGCTTATCAACCTACCAATTAAAAATCACTTAACTTTTTGGCTTTTCAAATAACGTCAGACCGTCTGGCCTCGATGGTTTTTACATCTGCATGCAGCCTTTTTTCTTTAAAGTAATTAAGCGACTCTCATTAAATGGACAAAATGGCGTTAAAATTAACTGGACAATAACCATGGTGACGCTAATGGACGCCGGACGACCCACCATTCGCCCGACCAATCAAATCCAACGGTGCCATATTGAATCACCCCTTTTCCCACCCATCCAATTAAATCCAACGACGCCATATTGAATTACCTTTTTCCCCACCCATCCAACGACGTCATATTGAATTACCCCTTTCCCCACCCATCCAATGAAATCCAACGACGCCATTACCCCTTTCCCTTAGTACCCTCCCCTCTGACGCCATATTGAATTACCCCCCACCCCTTAAACTTGTACACACCCCTTTGATTGACACCATATTGAAAAACCACCCCCTTACCCCTGAATTTACAATCCCCCCTCTAGAGTCTAAGTTGAGGGAGAATCGGCCTTGTTTAACTACTCCTGACCTTCAATCATTTGCTATGTGGACCAGTCATTGAACGTTTGTTCCATCACGTCTCTCATGGCTGTCTCCATAACGGTTGTCTACCGTTGCCTGGCGCGAGCCGCCGCAAAGTACAGCGCATATCAAACGTTTTCTAGCCGTTTTTAAATGTTGCGCAATATTGTAAAATAATTAAAGTTGAATTTTCGAAAAAAAGTTATTAAGAAAAGTTGTTTGTATCGATGTCAGGAGTATGTGGTTTAATTTTCTGACAACCTTTCGCGAATACCCTGTATACATTGTTTCAACTCTGTACTTTTTTTTATACTGAATAATAATAATAATATTTTACTTATCTTTCCTGCAATTATTTATTGTTTTTTTAACTTCCTTATTATTTCTTCCTCGACAGCTGTTCCGATTGTTAAATTTTTATTAAGAGTATTTCTTGTCTTTGCCTTTTTTTTGCTGTAGCCGAGGAAGATAATAACAAAGTTAAAAAAGAATGAATAACTACAAGAAAGATAAGTAAAATATTGTTTCAAATAGGGTCGCAAATGAGGTTAGTGCAACTAGGACAGTTAATGTTATATTCGTACTTTTTAATTAGATTGATTTTTAATCATTGATTCGATTTTATTGATTAGATTAATTTTTTTTAAATTAATCTTTTATTGATCGAATTTATAGTTAAATTCTATTAAATACATGTGCATATATGCAGGTCAATGCATGTGCATATATGCAGTTGCGTGATGCGGAAAGAATTGTTGATGGTGATGAATGTTTAAGGAATGCCGTATACAAGATATACAGCGTCGTCCAGATATTCGGCGAATAGGTGAATACCGAATTTTCAGCTATTTGGCGATGCATTCGCCGAGTACATGGCGAACATCACATTTTTATGCAGATGGAAAATGTACGAATGTTCTTCGAATATGTCTATATAATGCTGTTGAAGAGTAACCGTGCATGGTCATTGGCCGTGGTTAATCATGAACCTCTCCACGTCTACTCACGGATGAATAACTATGGGTATCACTAGTTTATACTGATATCTAACCTTGATGGTTGGTGTCCGGCCAATCGCCGATTATTAGAAAGAAAAATAATGGCACAAGCGCAAAATACATAATATGTCCAGTAATACGTTTTTGTTTCATATTGAACGATAGTTCCAAATTAATTGAAAAGAGATAGAAAATGAAGGCAATAGAAAGCATGAGAATCAAAAGAAACAAAACAAATTTAGAGTACGACATAGAGATATTAAAGTCTACTCAAATCATCATCGGGCAGGCCTTATTCATTGAAATTATCCTTAAAATGCCCAATAATTAATTTCTTTAACCCCTCCCTCAAAAAAATCAAATTATGTACCAGTATATGAAACCCGGTCACCAACGTAGAAAAATATTATGAGTTTTCTAGATAAAGAAAAAACTTGCTACAGTGTATTCTATCTGTTTCTCTTTCTAAATATATATTTTCTCTTTATTCACCGATCATTTTCCGTATTCGATTAAACAAGTTCGCTTGTCTACGAATTCCCAACGAAATTCGTAATGTATACTCCATTACATTATGCAGTATGCGCAAAACTCCAAAAATATGAAACAGCCGATGAAATTTTAGTCCAATACCGTATGTGTGAATGGAAAAAAGTTGCGTCACGAACATTTACAGACAAACATCCGTGTGAAATATACACGAATAATCGAATTTTCGCCGAAACCTACTCAATATTCGCCGAATTTTACCGAACGCCGCTTACGTTGTATGCAGGTATTCCTAGTGTAGAGCATTCGTTTAAAGTATTGTAGCATAGCATTTAATTACGCAATAATAATAGTAATAAATTTAGGTGGCCAATTTATCGAAAAAGGAACGGCGCCATAATATCCTTTCCGTTTTGATCAGCAATCGAAATAGGTTCAAATGTGGCAGGGAAATTAAGAAACGGACTACCATATGGGGTTTGAGAGTACGTTTACCACCTCCCGCTCCATGTGTGGCGTTACCATCGCCACATATTAAAATAGACGACCTTAAATTACGAGAAGCATGGCAAGGAAATAGGTATGAATTTTCTATAAAAAACTAGATAATTGTATTTGTTCTATTATGTTTGAATATTTTCTATTTTTGTCAATACAAAAATTTATATTTACTTCATCAAATTATAATGCCATATGGTGTATCGTTATCTTAAAATATCTTCAAGTGGATATTTTATTACAAAATGGTCGAAGTTATACATCTTATTAATATTCAAAGAACATTTAAGTTAAAATTAATTCTAAGAGGAGTTTTACCATTACGGCTGTTCAAAAAGACAATGCACCCAATCCATAGGAACGGGTAGACTGACAAACAAGGGAAATATATTTGTCGTTTATTTTATGGCGAAATGCTTGGTATATGGCAACTAAGCATTAGTGAAATTAGTTTTATTGCGGCAATTGAACAATAACCTATTCCGATACAAGTGATTTCTTCTTATAATCATAACATTATTATACTTGGTAATTCAATCACTACTTATCGTATCTTTTTTTTTTCGTATTTGCATGAAACGGATAGTATAAGAAAAAGAGAAATATTCCAAGGACCTAATTTTTTAAATAAAAATTTTTGTAGGCGGCTGCTACTACTTACCACTACAGATTATTTAACTGATCACAATGTAACATCTAGCGATCCAAAAATCTTCAGTCTTATGACAGGTCAACTCTATTTAAAAAATTTAAACAATAGCGAGTCGGAATCGCCATGTCCGAGCCCAGGATTTGATAATGAAAAAATGGTAAGTGCATTTATTAATAAAATTTACCAATTATGATCTGGTTTGTAATTAATAACTTTTTTTAATGTAATCGACTTTTCAAACTTACTGTGGAAGCAGAAATACCTAAAATAATAAAAAATGGTTTCATTGCAACTGCTAAGATGTATCGATTTTTGGCTGTAGATCTGCGAACATCAATTTTACAACAAACGATTTCTGAGACAAATTTTAGTGGTAGTAAACATAGCGATAAAAATTGTATTTAATCTTGAACATATTTGCTTTGTTTATTGGGGACTTTTGATTTATTGATAAATGGAACTATTATGTTATTATGTTTATACACTATAGAATTGATTTCTAATTTTATTTTATAGAATTGTAATGTTTTTGATTTAGAATATTTTTATTATTTTGATTACTTTTGCTAGTAAGTAATTTGCAGGAGTAATTACTAATTACCACAGTAAAAAATAGATCAGGACAACCCATTTAATGAAAGTGGTGGCATAAAGAGAACACCGACTAAGAATACTAGGAAGCGGAAGAACTTTATAACATTGTTAGACATAGTAAAGAACAAGGGAATAAAAAACGCTGAAAAAGAACATGGAACGGAACCAAAAATAGAAATGGATGACATTAAAAATCATATTAGAAAACTTAAAAATTAAAAATATTGATAAAACTTTAAAAATAATAGATAATCAAACGCTTTGATGACGTAATAGAGGCCGATGGATTGAACCAAAGATTATTTAATATACCGGATGTCATTTTTGGGATTAAAAATTTATCCTATCGATATGATGTTGGCTTGTCCTTGAGGGGTTTATTATTGAGTTTTCAGAAATAGAGTTACTCTATCCAGTTTATTTTTTTTTAAATATAATGTGTCACTTTTTTTTATCTATTACTGCAGAGAGTAAAAACTGCAGCTTCCAAATCGCATATGAAAATTCCAAGCCATTTCGGATATAAAACATTCTAAAGCTAAAGTTTAATAAAATGTTTATTGAATTTTATAGATGCTTGTTAGTGAATAAACTCCCAAAGGTCGGTCGGAAATGACTCATCATGCAAATGTTGTAGGTAGTGCCCAGACTTTGATAATATAAACCAAATCTCTAATTATGATCTCCCCCACATTGACTTCTTGCCTTCACTTTTATTTCTCTTAACCTTGACTTACCTAATCTAGTGCATCAAATGGAAAATAAATTTGTTTTTGATAAATAAAAGTATTGTAATTAAAGTATTTTAGTTACATCGTATAGACAATGTCAAACATTTAAAAGTCTGGGCACTACCTATAACATTTGCATGATGAGTCATTTCGGACCGACCTTTGGGAGTTTATTCACTAAAAAGCATCTATAAAATTCAATAAACATTTTATTAAACTTTAGCTTCACTCATCGTTATTCTTCTTCTTTGCAATATCTTGTCTATTATGTCATCCCAGGTAGTTTCAGGTCTTCCCCTTTTTCTTTTCTGCCCAGGTCTAGCTTCCCATACCCTTCTCACTTGTCTTTCCTGTCCCATTCTTTTCAGATGGCCCCACCATCCCAACTGCCTCTTCTCTATGTATTCGTGCGTCGCCTCCATTCCCAGTTCTTTTCTTATTTCTTCATTCTTGATTCTTTCTCTCTTTGTCACTCCCTTTACTCTCCTCATGTATTTCATTTCTACCGCTTGGACTTTACTTATTTCCTTTTTATCTGTTATCCATGTCTCACATCCAAATGTCAGTATTGGTCTTATTATTGTTTTATATACGTTTATTTTTGTATTTCTTGATATTTCTTTTTTCCCCACAATCGTATTGCTGATACTGTAAAACACTTTCACTGCTTTTTCTACCCGACTGTTAATTTCTTCTTCTTGCTTTCCTGAACTAGATATTTCTACTCCCAAATATTTCCATTTCGTCACTTGCTCCAATTTTACCTTATCTACCATGAT
The DNA here is from genome assembly GCA_949748235.1 of Platypus cylindrus. Taxonomy (NCBI): domain Eukaryota; kingdom Metazoa; phylum Arthropoda; class Insecta; order Coleoptera; family Curculionidae; genus Platypus; species Platypus cylindrus. The sequence goes on from OX456488.1 coordinate 40,560,951, forward strand.
TTTTATCTCATGTTGTGTCCCGATCACCATTACTTTTGTTTTCTCTTTACACATCTCTATTCCGTTCTCTTTAAGTGTTTCATTCCATTTATTTATGCTTGCCTGCAACTCTTTTTCGTTAGATGCTACCACCATTATATCGTCTGCGAAAGCTGCACTCTTTACTTCAACTCTCTCCATATAATTCCATCCCACGTCAAGTCCTCTAGTTCTTTCTTTCGCTTTCCTTATTATTTTGTCCATGTAAATATTAAATAATGTTATAACACCATAATAAATTCAATTCTAATATTTGGATACGGTACATGGACAATGAACCAACAAGTTATAACCAAAGCATGAGCAGTTGAGATGATAGATCTGAGCCGATTAAAAGGGGTGATGAAAATGGAAAAAAATAATGCAGAAAATAAAAATGCAGAATCACACACCATACGTAAAAAACGAATTACGTACTTCATATTTGCCAGATACATTAAAACAATAATTTTATATCACAAAATAAGCATTAATAGTTCAAAATAAATTTTCAAAGTGGTCACTTTCTGCGTTAATACACATTTCCATCCAAAAACTCGTACCAGAATGTAAAAGTGATTATCCGCATTCCATTTTTATCCGTTCTGAGACATTATTAATTTTCTCCCGTAACTCATCAAGGCTACCTATTTATCCTGATCTGTACACTAATGTTTTTAGGTGTCCCCACAAATAAAATTCACAAGGATTAAGATCCGGTTATCTAGCTGGCTATGCAACTGGTCCACCGCGTCCTATCCATTTATTCGGAAACTTATTATTTATATATTTGCGTACATTACGGCTATAATGTGCTGGCACCCCGTCGTTTAAAAACCACTTACATTGTCTTACAGAGAGTGGAACATCTTCCAATAATCTAGGTAAATCATTCAAAAAATTACAAATAACATGCTCCATTTAATCGCGGCGGTAAAATAAACTTACCGATAAGCAAACCTTATTGTTTTATACCGATACCAGCTCACAGATTTAAAGATGATGTATGCTGAAAATTAGTCCTTCTAATGGTATGTGGATTTTCAATTGCCTATGTGTGCATATTATGGAAATTAACAACACGCGCGCGCGTAGAACAAGCTTCATCATACACCAAAATATTTCGACTAAAATCATTGTTTTCGATAATTTTTTGTCTAAACCAATCATTAAACCGAACTGTATGGGTATGATCACTAGGCATTAAGGCTTGCACCCTTTTAATATGATACAAGAGAAATCGATTTCGATGTAGTATTCTCCAAACAGTACTTACGGATACCCGAACGAATCTTGCTATTTCACGAATACTGGATGATGGATCATCTTGGACTAGTCTGACGATTTTCTTTTCGATATTAGTATCGGTATGATTCCTCGTGCGTTCCCACCTTGTTCGTAAAGTACCCGTGTCTCTGGGTCACTGAAACAAAAGTACGTGGCACGAGGTGATTTCCTACATGGAATCGATCAGCGTAAATGCGTGATACCAATGCGGCATTTTATTTCTCTATAAATTTGCATGATATCCACTAATTCGTCATTATCCAGACTTGCCATTTTTGAAAGAATATTAATATTCTAAATTCATAATAATTAAGCAAAAAAGTTGGTAGAATCGATATGCGTCTTTTCTACAGATAAAAGTCAAAAATACTGACCTAAAACTATCTAAAATGTAGAACGTTTACGGATGTTAAGAATAACATAGAAAATCCAGAGAAAAAGTTGCCAATAGAGTCATGTAGTACTTAAATTATGTTTGCTTTAGACACCCTCAATCGTATGGTGAATACCTTCTATGTAACCATGAGAAAAATGATTTTTATGTGATATTTGAAATTTAATTTAGTGACGAAATTCTTAATATTATTAATTGTTACTATCTTCATAGTTTTTTAATTATTACTATTATTATTATTATTTTTACGTATTAATATCTAACTACCTATTTGGCATTGGTCGTTTTACATTGATTTCTAAAGTATATGTGTATATAAAGTATAAATGATATCAAAACGATATCATTAGCGATACCCTGACCTACCTCTTTTTTCATATCTATTTTCATAGAAAAAATTATTGCCTAAATTCCTACTAAAGCAGGTAATCTGGCAACTCTTGATTCCGCAGATAATTATTATTATCATAAACAAAATTATACCGCAGTATTTTTTTACTTTTTTTAGAAATAAATTTAATTTATTTGTAATAAATTAATAGTTGTCAGAAAATTAAACCACATCCTCCTGACATCCATACAAAGAACTTTTCTTAATAATTTTTTTTTCGAAAAATCAACGTTAATTATTTTACAATATTGCGCAACATTTAGAAACGGCTAGAAAACGTTTGATATGCGCTGTACTTTGCGTCGGCTCGCGCCACGCGACGCGATAACGGTAGACAACCGTTATCGAGACATCCATGAGAGACGTGATGGAACAAACCTTCAATGACTGGTCCACATAGCAAATGATTGAAGGTCAGGCTTGTTTATTTTTATTTTCTTCTTTGTGTATTTTATTTTTATTAAATTAGAATAAAAAAATTTTAATAAGAAAAATTGAACACGTTCATTTTTTCTACGTCTTAAAAATCCCATATATAGTTTTTCTCCATTTTCCAAATTCTTCTGTATTATCTCTTTTCTCGTGAAGATATGATCTCGTGTGCCCCTACCCCTCCTAAAACCACTTGGCTTTCTTCTAATTTTGCCTTTACCTGTATTCTTAATTTTCTCTATTATTTTCTCATATACTTCGTAATCGTACTTATCATGGTAGTGCCCATAGTTGCTACATTCTTTCCGATCTCCTTTCTTGTTTATTGGCACAATTAACTCCATTCTTCTGGCATATTTTCCCCATTATAAATTCTGCTGCATATTGTATGAATTACCTCCGTAGCCTCCCTACTCATCCTTTTCTTCATTTCCGATGTTATCTTATCATTTCCTGGCATTTTTCCATTTTTAATGCTTTTTATTGCTTCTACTAGTTCTAAACTTATACCTCCTTCTTCTAGTTCAACCCTCCTCCTCCCTTCTCTCTCTTCGTGTTTCTTTCTCTAAACCTTGCTCCTCCATTCTTTCACTTTCGCCATTTGCGAACTTCTCGAAATACCGTTTCCACCGATCGATAATTTTCCCTTCTTTCGTAAGCATTGTTCCTGTTCAATTCTTTATGTTTCTGGGACTCACATTCTACTATCTCCTTAGGTTTTTCAACATCTTATAAAACTGTTTCTGGTTTTCCACACTACTCTTTTCTATCTTTTCTCCAAATTCTTTCCAGGCTTTCTGTTTCTCTTCTCTTCCCATTTCCTTCACTTTCTATATTTATATATTTCATACGTACCAACCGTATTTTGCGGAAAATAATTTTTTCACATAATCTTTTTATTTTTAACTTCTTCCCTGATCTCCCTCGTCCACCATGCTATTTGCTTCTTTGTGTTGCCTGTTTTATTGGTGCTACACACTTCTTCGGCTGCTTTTGTTACTACTGCTTTAAAATTTTCCCAAACTAGCTCTATGTTGTCGTTCTTTGCGTTTATTTCACTTTTGTTCATTTTTCTGTTTACGTTGTTCGCATGCTCGTGCACTACATCTATTTCCCTGAGCCTATATGTTTTTATCTTCTTCACTTCTACTCGCCCTTTTTTACTATTTTCGTTTATGAATGTTCGTGTATAATGCAGAAGTCAATTATTCTAGTTTAGTTGTTATTTTGGGTGTTTTCTCCATATTTACCTAATACTTTTTCTGTTGATCTATCTGGTTTCCTTACTCTTCCATTAAAATCTCCCATTATATACATTTTACCGTTCACTTCTTCTACTACGATATGTAGTTGTACCCAAAAGTAATCTTTTTCCTTTCTCCTCGCTTCCTCATTTGGTCCATATACTGCTATTATAGTAACTTTCCCATACTTCTGTCCCAGCTCTATTTTTAATATTCTCTCACTTATTGAGTTCCAGTTATTTATCGTTTCGTACCTCTCATTTTATGTTATTCCACCCCACAGAGAGATCAACATTATATGTTGTTCTCCAATTGCCGTTGTTCCTTTACCCTTCTTCTTTTTTTCTGTAATAATTAGTATTTTTAATTTAGCTTTTCATCTCTTCTATTAATTCTATTTATTTTCGCTTCTAATGTTCCATACACCAATTTCATTTTCTTCATCTTCTCTACTTTTCTGTTTCTTATCCCTATTATTCCTATACCTCTTCGTGTTTTTACTGTGGTTATTTCCTTCCTTGCCTAGTTTTTTTATACATCTGCTTCCATACCTGTATCTGTAACTCTCTTGTATTCAATTCTTGTATTGTTTCCATTTTCTCTTATATATCGGGCCAATCTTATTTATTGCCCAGTGTTGTATCTCTGTTTCTGCTGCTCTCTTGTAGTTTGCACATCCTTCCTTCTCATTTCCATATTCTTTTCCTTCATGACCTTTTTCACCACACTTTTAGCATATTTTTCTTCTTTGCAGTATTTGCTTACGTGACCATACCCACAGCAATTCCAGCACATCACTACGTTTATGTAGTGGTGTGTCCACATTTTTTGTCGTATAGTCTATTAAGTCCTTTTTTAACAAGATACTTGAAGATATCCATCTTGGCTTGCACAATCCAGTCTTATTCGTGTCTATTATATTTTCCCCTTCCTTTTTTTGCTAAGACTCTAAAGTTTTCGTTCATGTCTCTACCTCCAACCAATTCTACCAGTTCTTCATTCTTTTTAATGATTTCGTTTATAAACTCTTTCTTATTACATGTTTTTTCTGTTCTCTTTATAATTAATATGGGTTGATACTTTCTTTTGCTCTCGACCCTCAGCCCTTGTACTTTATTTAGCTCTTCCACTATTGCTCCGTGTTGTCGTCTACTCTTGCAATCCAGTACCACCATCTTTTAATTTCCTTTATTCCGTCTTCTCCTATCACTTATTTAGTGACCTTCTCCCTTATCATCTTCATGGTATCTTTTTCTTCGTCATTTCTAACTACTATTTCAATTTTTCTTTGGTGTTTTCTAAACACCAAATAAAATAAAACTAAAAATTTAATTAAATATCAAGAACAACAATATTTACCTGAACTATTTTTCTCGAAAATAATCTCCCTCGAAACACATACGCACGCCTTCAGTGTGCGTAAGTACAGGTTAAGTGTTGGTATTTAAAAATGTATATGAGCTGGATACTTGATTTGCTGATAGGGTTAATCAACGACGAGTAGACGCAGATTCTGCTCGAAGTTTGATACAGGGGTAGGTTGGGTTGTTGTAACAGGGGATACAACAACACGTGGGACATTTATAGAAAGAAAAGTGATCAATTTGAGTTTACAGCTTAGTAAAATCAAGCTCGTACTATTAAAATCAGGGATTTTACACCTGTGGTATCTGATGGTCTGTGGATCACTGCGACTAGATAGTCGTTCTCCGCTAATGGGGTGTGGTGATGGTTAGGATGTGACTTTAGTAGCGGTTAGAACGCTGGTATAGTATAGTATGTTTGATCGGTCCATATGCCATTCGGCGGGGCGGTGCTGCAGCAAAGTTAAAACGTATTGTATTTCACGGTCCAAAATCAACTCAAGAATACCTTTTAAAAACACTTCAAAATTTTTAAAAAAATTGTAAAAGTTATGTAATGAAAAATTGAAAAATGTCAAGTTTTTTATTTATAAAAACGCAAAATCTATTTTGAAGTTTATTTCTTTACATTTAATTTTTTAATTCTAATTTCAATTTTCTTTGTCTAATTTCAATCAGGGGCGAGTATGTGAAATGTTTTATGCAATAATACTTTCTATCAATTTGCTTTTAAAGCCAACAAAATCTACTTGAATTTCCTCATAACTAGTTCAAATAAAGTTAATAATAATAGTTAAATAAAAAAAATAATATATTAAATAAAAAGTTAAATACAAAAAAATGTATTTTGTGTGATCTTCATGCTACAAAAATAGATAGCAAGTTATCAATTACACAAACAGTACTTTAATGTTGTCTTTATTAGGGTAACGCAGATTAAGGCAATACCTGCATACTACTAATTATTTGGTGTAATTACTGCAACAAATTAGTAATGAACTTCAACTTGCCAGGCAAAGTGGTATGGCTTACAACCCCGCTGCCGCCCGCAATTAATAAGCTATCATTGCATAAACAATTAGTCCACGATACTAGACAATGAATACTGTGTCAAACAATACAAATTACCTTCAACTTTACACTAAAAGTACAATATCAACGTTAATGATTCACTTAAACATCACTATCAATTCACTAGAAATTTATAGATTGTGTTCAATATGACAACCGTTTTCTTCAATTGCATGCTGAGCCCGATTTATAAAAGATTCGTGAACTCTTGGGAATTGTTCTGCAGCTTTTTCACGAATTATTTTTGCAAATTTAAAAATTCGTGCATGAAGTTGATCTTCATTGCCAAAAGGGCTCTTTGTACACTAGACATTTCATGTAGCCCCATAAATGAAAATCTAAGGGATTTAAATCAGTAGATCTAGCTGGCCACGCAATAGGTCACCCACGGCCTATCCACCTATTTGGACATTTTTCACTCAAAAAAGATCTAACATTAGAATAAAAATGAGGTGGAGCTCCGTCATGCATAAACCACATATCATGACGTAATTGGTATGAGACATCATCCAATAGTTCCCATAAATTGTTCCTCAAAAAATCCAAATACCTTTCTCCAGTTAAACGGGAAGGTAAAACGAAGGGAGCGATCAAATAATTTTCCACTATGTCAGCCCAAACATTCATTCGTAACTGTCTCTGGAAACTACTAGAACGATAAGCATGCGTGCTTTATTCGATTCAGATGTGGCTATTTCTTCTATTAAAAACTTCATATCGTGTAAAGCATGCTTCGTCCGTAAATAAAACTTGTAACGCAAATCCAGATTGCCTTAAATTCTGACAATTGACAAAATTGTAGTCGATTTAAATAATCTTGCGGCTCCAAAGCATGGACACGTTGTATGTGATACGGATACTGCCAATTTTCCCGTAATACCCGCCACACTGTGGAATTGGAAAGTTCGATATGTCGCAAAATTTCACGGGTACTGGCAGACGGCCCATTTTCAATCATGCTTAAAATTTCTTCTCCTGTCTGAACACTTAATTGCCTTCCTGGTAAACTGGATTGAAGAATTAATGAACCAGTATCTCTTGCCCTTTGCACTAAATTAACAAATGTCCCTTCACAAAGAATTTGCTGGTCTGGAAATTGTTCTCGATATAATCTTTTTGCAGCAGCTGCATTTGCACGAGATTCTCAATAGATCATCATCAGATCGCACCATTTTGCTGTAGTATAATTTCCCATAAGTGTTTAGAAAATATTTCACAACACTTTCAAAAAAGTTAAAATCATATCAAAGTTACTCGCTGCAAATTCAGCTCTTAACTAATCTAACTACGTGCCTATTAGAGTGTTTCTTTCTAATTTAGTTTTCTCTCTTGCTTTCTTGCTTTCAATTCCCATTTTAACATAACAATTCCAAGAAATTTATCAATAACCTGCTAGTAGAATTTTTTTGTTTTTTGTTTTTACTTTTAAAGAATGACTATAGAGAAGTTAATGCAATGTTATTAAACGAGTGGACATTGCTAAACACAGCATAATATCGAAACCCAGTACCAAGTGTAAAATTGTAGAACTGTTTCATGCCATGTGCTTTTTTATTAGCTGACATAATGTTGTACCTACGATATATATATATCGTAAAGCCTGTCTACCATTTCTGGCGTAGGCTTGTTAGTCTTAATTTTTTTTCCTTTTTTCTCCTTTTTTTTTTCTTTCTTTCTCTAGTCTTATACGTTTTTGCTTCACGTCATTGCGTCACTAAACTTTCTCCATTCTTTCCTGTTGTTTGCCATCCTACTAGCTTCACTCATCGTTATTCTTCTTCTTTGTAATATCTTGTCTATTATGTCATCCCAGGTAGTTTCAGGTCTTCCCCTTTTTCTTTTCTGCCCAGGTCTAGCTTCCCATACCCTTCTCACTTGTCTTTCCTGTCCCATTCTTTTCAGATGGCCCCACCATCCCAACTGCCTCTTCTCTATGTATTTGTGTACCTCCTCTATTCCTAATCCTTTTCTTATTTCTTCATTCTTGATTCTTTCTCTCTTTGTCACTCCCTTTACTCTCCTCATGTATTTCATTTCTACCGCTTGGACTTTACTTATTTCCTTTTTATTTGTTATCCATGTCTCACATCCAAATGTCAGTATTGACATTTTTTTCATTTTTGCTGCTCATCTCTCTAGTATACTTGTGTATATCCTTGTGCTTATAATAAGTATTTGCTATAAACATATTGTTGATTCGACAAAACTCTATCAATCTTTTTCCGTTATCATTTAGTATTGTCTCCCCATTCTGCCCGAATATTATACTCTCGCCTGGTTTTCCCTTTCCCACTCTACCATTAAAATCTCCTGCAATGTATATTTCGCTTTTTGCTCTTTCTACCGTCTCTGTTAACATTTCCCAGAATTTCTCTTTGTTCTCCTTTTTCTCGTCTTCATTTGTACCTACGATGCGATTTATAATTTGATTTTGAAATTAAATTAGCACTTCGCCGGTCTATTAAAATGTAAAAAATGTTTTTTTCATGGAGAAGAATGAATTATGCATGATATGAATTATTTATGATAATTAAATCTAAATGTCTACTAAACTTCATACTCAAGACTTACGCATTCTCTCTAAATTATTGCTATAAAAATTAGGTCAATATTTCTAAAAAAAATTTTTCTAAGAGTAAACATTAAATGGGTAATTTGTATTGGAAAATGAATACGCTAGCATAATCGGCGACTCGAGTCGGCCAAGCTAGTGAAACAGTGCCGTCGCAGTTATGATTTTCTTTTGGATTCGTTAGAAAAAGAAATTAAATTATGTTACTAGACAGAAATTTTATCTTACTGAATGTTTCGCAATAAGATTAATTAACACTAATTTTAAATGCTTGTTATTGCATATTAAATAATGAATTAATCTAATAACCAAGAAGGCTAATCCTTCAATGGTCTCAAGAATGTTCTAGATCAAATTCCAAATTGATTCTAAACAGCCAAATTGATTAACCACCAAGTTTTAATATTAGTAGATAGAAACTCTGTAAAAATTTTCACTTTAAAATTCGCTTTAAAATTAAATTATTAAAATGCCGCCACTGTCTCTAACAGGAAATAGAGAAACTGACTGCGTAGGTCAGTTACACTGCAGTTGACGAAACTTTTGGAAGAACTGCTGATTATCTCGGCAACTATTAAATATTGACCCCCCCCTTATTTAAACATTTTCCGTTCAGTTTTTCATCCTCTCCCACCATTGAAATTAAAAATAGGAGTGGCGAAAAACCCGTTAGTGAGGAGGCGTGGGTAGGAACAAATTTATTTAAAATTCAGCTATTTATTTTTTCGAATAACGCTCAGACACGAAGAATTTAATTTTAGACTATGCTTTATATAGCCATATAACCATGTACACACGATGGCCGAATAATAAATTATCAACATCAACTTAATTTTTTTCAATAAGATCATTTATATTTTATTTTATGTTTGAATTCCGCATCGATTTATAAGTATGTTTCATACAACATACCCTAGTCTTAAATTCAGCAGTTATCGAGAAATTGACGTTTGTACATATCAATGACTTGATCGTATCAGGCATACAACTACAGATCGTGGCCTTTGAGTTCTTTAAAAAAATATATTTATTAATAGTTTATTATTTATTGATAAAGAATTTATAAAAAAAAAATAATAATTTATAAAAAATGGAATAACAGATTAAACTAAATGTATGTTTTTACGTCAAAAAACACAACATTATCCGCCTTTAACTTTTTAGCAATGGGCAAGCAGGCCTTGAAATTCTCGTAAAACTTCAGTCAACGTTGGTGACTGGATTGGTTTTATTTCGGCCACAATTCTATTCTTCTATTCTTCAACATTTTGTGGTTTATTGAATACAACCACCATTCGTAGTTCTATGCTTATATGGCCTAATCATGTACAATCGTAAATTTATCGATAACTGTTGAATGTAACAATAAGATATGTTGCATAAAACACACTTAGAATCCGACAGGGAATTCAAAAAAGAAATAAATAATAGGTGGTTCTATTTGGAAAAATTTAATTAATTGGAATAGCTTATAATTGGTCTACCCGGTATACATGATTTTATGACTAAATACACCACTATTTATTTATCACTTATTGCATGTCTATAGGGTATGGTGATGTTACTAGGGTTTTTCAGATTAGGAAGTATCTGGGGGCCAAAGCCATGGCGTTATTCGTACCGTCTGTCTGTGTCAATGACGGTCTAGAATTGAGGCTCGCTTTTATTTGGCATAATAAAGTACTCAATTCTTTTTTATGGTATCCCTCATAATTCGTCTTAGATGTTGTTTCATTGACTTCACTTCAGCCTTCCACATACCACTAAAGTGCGGAGCCCCTGGTGGTATAAAATTCCACTGGACACCCTGATTATCCAACTTATCCTTTAACTTGGTATCCGCCATCACTTGCCTTATTACCCTTTCTATTATCTTGCTGGCTCCTTGGAAGTTCGTACCATTGTTACTCTAAATATGACTATACATGCTACTCAGCGCTATAAATCTTTTAAAGTGCCAATGAATGTGTTTGTCGTTAGGTCTCTTACCACGTCCAAATGTATCGCTATTGTTGCTAAGCACACAAACATATCCTTTATAAGACATGTGACTTCGTCCCTTGGTGGTTCTGATCGTTATGATCCCGCATAATCTATTTCACGTATGCGAGAATGGATCTGATGTTATCCGGGCTTCTGACAGATTACCCATAATCTGACTCGTGTTTGCTGCCGCATACCTACTAGACGCATTCATAAATTATCTATCGCACCGCTTTTTTGCGTTTATTATTCAAAATTTCCTTTACACGCACGCCAATTTTGCCTTGTTTCTAGCTTGCCGAGTTCTTTAATGAGCATCTCTAATGATTATTTTACATAAGTGTGTTTTCTCTTTGATGATCATCGGATTATTTTTCTCATACTTTAAAATTGCATTTTGTAGCCGACCTCCTACTCTTAATATGCTTCTGCTGTCTATATATAGATTCAAACTAAGCAATTTGCTGCTGGCTTCCATTTTTTCATATTTTCTTAAGTGTGTTCGTTCTGCATAAATGTAGACTTTCTGATGTGCTGTTATTATGTTTATTAAATTTTCGTTGAGCTCCGGTGATTTCAGTGTCCCTACATGACATTCCTGTTTTCTGCAGCGCTTTATAAACCTCCTGCAGTATGTCAAGACCAACACTATATTTTTTAATCTTGAAAACCTCTCGATTTCGCCTTGTTCGGTGTCTTCAATTTTTACCTGCAGCAAGCTTTTTTTTTAGTTTGGCTGCATATTGCTCTCTGGAAATTGCATCTGCTGGATTTTCTGCCGATTTCACGTAACTCCATTTTTCCGCTGCTATTGACGTCGTTACCTCTGCGACTCGTTGCAACGAGTCGCAGAGATAGATTTTCTATCTCACTGGATCAACCTTTATCCATGTTAGTGTTATTTTAGAATCACACCACGCACATATCTCTTCTACATTTATGTCCAGAGCCCCTATTGTTCTTTTCATTAGCCTGGCTAGCACCACTGCTGCACATAACTCTAACCGCGCGAGCGTAGTTTTCCCTCGCGCTGCCACCCCTTTGACTTAGCCGTCAGGAAATCTCGTTATTATTTCTCCATTTGTTGTATTTATGGTTCTGGTACATATGACAGCCCCACATTCTCTTTCTGAAGCATCACTGAATCCAGGTAATTGCAACTTTGTTCCTCCGGGCTTGTGTCCACATCATCGTCATAGTTCTAGCTGCTCCAATATTTGTAACTGGTTGGTTTTTTTGGTTGTTTATTTCGTTCCACTTCTTTTCTATGTTATCTGGATCTTTGCTGTCCCAGTTCACGTTCTATAGCCACATATATTTTATCCGCATCTTTGCCTGTATTATTACTGGGGTTACCAACCGTATAGGATCAAAGGTTTTGGCAATGTCGAACTTCTGCCTGCCAAAACATCGTCTACGTAAAAATCTGTTAATAATTTTTGCCGCATCAGAATACTTTTTTCCTTCGTCTTTACTTAGCTGTTGCTACGTTCGCACAGCTAAGTAGGGGTAAGTCGTCGTGCCATACGTCACAGTTGTCAACTGATATTCCTGCATTTTCTCTTCCTCATTTGTTCGTTTGCTCATTTCCTCATTGTTTCGCCATAATATACTTTGGTAACCCTGATCTTACTCATGCATTTTAATTTGCCTATACATTTTCTCAATGTCCGCCGGTATTACCACTGCATGTTTCTTGTATTGTAATCAAATATCTGCCAATTCTTGCTAAGCCCATTATACATTAATTCGTTTAAGGTTATGCCAGTTGATGTTTTACATGATGCGTCGATAACTACCCTTAATTTAATAATAGTGCTTGTCTCTTTTATTTCTGTAGATGACGTCAACGGTTTGTTATTAACCCTGAATGTAATTCTTACTGTATAAATACCGCCGACGTCTCGTTTTGTTGTTGATGTGTACATTGTTTCGTCATTTCATTTGTCAACTGCATTAAACCTATCCAAATATTTTTTGTTTATTGATGATTTTTTAGATGACTTCATTATCTCTTCGATGATCGGATTGTATTGATCTTCAAGATTTTGGAATTGCTGTTCTAAATGGAAGGTATTCGCTTTTTGTGATTTACTTAAGAGAGTCTGCCTAGCGTTCTCTCTATTTCCGCCCATTCGCCACCTATATCATTCAATAGTAGTTTACAGTATTTCGCGCTCAATCTTTCTTGTAGTAACTTCTTGGCCCTATCAAGTTCATCTTGAAACTTTCCACAATTTTCACGCTGTTCCGTAATTAATTTTCTTAGCAGGTGCTGCTTTTTTACCTTCTTCGGCTTTTGCACTTGTTGAAGACTGCTCGCTAACTCTCGCTTCCGATCTCCTGTTTGAAATTGGTACTTCACTTTCACTTTCCACGCTCACTTCCACACACCAACATTTATTGAAGCGTTGGCTCTACTCTCATTTCTTTGGAACTATACTTTTTCTACCAGATTTTTGCTGACAGGTGCCACTTTGCTTCCTTCTGTGACTTTGGCACTTGTTGAATGTCTCCTGGCTACCTCTTGTTTCAAATTGCCTGTTAGAAATTGGCACTACACTTGTACTTTACATTACCTACTTCTGTTTGAGTGTTGATATTACTAATTTCTTCTTACTTTTTCCACTGAACCGTATTTTCTTCGATTACTGGTAGTTTATACATAAATAAAATGCACAATTGTTAACTCGAAGGACCATGAGCCATACCGGCCTTAACAAAATTTTAGGGTTGTTGGGAATGGAGTAAAAGAACTGCTTTCGGAAAATTACTATATATTCTACCGTCACACGTACTAACAATAATTCATACTCAACTTATACTATCCTTAATCTAGCTTATATACAACCTCTATATGTCTTACTCCTATCCCACGCAAGCCTCAAAAACTACAATTTTATTTTCAAACTTAAGCAAGCACTCAATAATGTTAAGTGGTGCTATATTTTAAACATGAAGAGTTGGAAATGTCATTACTAACTTATTAAAGAAATCTTATAATTTAAATTTTAAGTATTTTATACCGATGACTTATGAAAGGACGGGCGGTATGCAATCGGCAACCAATTAAGGGAGATTTAATTACAGATATATATAATTGAATAGATAATATATCATTACATGTTTAATAGTGTTTTGTATTTACTTCTAAGTTATCTGTATTTCTAAAGTACTCACAGAAGTCATTAAACATGAAACGCACGCCAGTAATAAGTTACCTATAATTATTTTTAATTTTACCAAATTTGATAAATAAGGCCCCATTTCACTTTCCTTCCAAAGTCAATTTACTTTTATAAAACGTAAACGTATAAATCGTTACAAAACGCACGGTATAAAAGTCCATAAAAGTAAAGGTATGTAACGATATCTAATATTAGAGCAAAATTATTCAATGGTACTATTTTACAATTAAGACCAAACCGTAAAAGAGTTCAAAACTGGGTTCACATGAGTTTCACTAAACATTGAGCTTCTACAATTATATGAAATAATAATGTAATAAATATATGCAATAAATAGTAATAATTGTATCTCATCTCTTACTAAAAATGTCAGTAGTCTGAAACATTAAAAAGAGACATTGTGTAATATTGTTTAAAATAAAATTCCGATTCTACTAGCCTGAATTTATTAATTTGGAAAAATGTGGGTCACTTATATGATATTTAATGGAATGTAATTACTAGTCGTACTAATTATACATTGCTAATATGTATTATCTGACCGGTTTCGCTGTATCACAGCTCATCGGAGAGGCTAGGCATCCATCGGTCCAACGACGTTTTAGGAAAGAAACCGCACGTTTATATATTAAATATGAAATGTGTGGTGAATTATAATTTTCAGTGACATCTATGACTGAGAAAATTCGCCTCTACGATTTCAGCATAGCTATTTTCATAATACCAACACATATACATCTGCTGAATAACAATTTAACAATCTAGTCCATTTGACTTAGCCTGTACACGGCGAACATATAATTTGAAGAAGTATTTTTTCGAGGTAGACGTAAGGTCTCATTTTAAATATTATCCATGAATGTTGTTCAGCATAACCATGTTGATAAGTTTTAAAGCGCTCGTGGAATCATCACTACGTCAACAACCTAGGAATTCATCCTCTGACCGGTTTCGCTATATCACAGCTCATTGGGGAGGCTAAGGTGGCCATCGGTCCCAAGACGTTTTGGGGAAGAACCCAACGAGCACTTATATATATTAAATATGAAGTGTGTGGTAAATTATAATTTTCAGCGACATCTGTGAGTGAGACAATTCGCTTCTACGATTTCAGCATAACTATTTTCATAATACCAAAATATATAAATCAAGGATAATATTTAAATGAGCGGTTACGTCTACCTCGAAAAAATACTTCTTCCAACTATATTTTCGCCGCTGTGCAAAGGCTAAGTCAAAAATACTAGTTTGTTAAATTGCTGTTAAGCAGATGTATATGTGTTGGTACTATAAACATATCTATTCTTAAATCGTAGAGACGAATTGTCTCATTCGCAGATGTCGCTAAAAATTATAATTTACCACAAATTTAATATTTATATATATATATGTATCGTAAAGCCTGTCTACCATTTCTGGTGTAGGCTTAAATTTAATATTTAATATATATAAATATTCGTCGGTTACTTTCCCAAAACGTCTTCGGACCGATGCCTGCTTAAGCCTTTATGATGAGCTGTGATACATCGAAATCGGTCGGGCGATAGGTTCCTCGATTGTTGACGTGGTGATGATTTCACGAGCATTTCGAAACTTTTCAACATAGTTATACTGAACAACGTGATCGGGATGATTTTTGTTTTTTATTTTCCTAATTCTTTAAATCTTGGCCAATTGTTTCAAATAGTAATAGAATTGAAAAAGCTACAAACGAGGTTCAATGTAGCCGCCGTTTGCTTCGACTCAAGAATGACGATTTTACTCTCAAAAATTGGGCTACAGCTTCTTGACGAATTTTACTGGCAACCTGAATAACCCGTTGTTGCAGTTCATACTCACTGTTAGCGGGTTCCTTATAAAATAAAGATTTCATGTGACCCACAAATAAAAATTTAATGGATTAATGTCTGGCGATCTGGCTGGCCACAATATTGACCCACCACGACCAATCCATTTATGGGGAAAATTGCAATCCAGATATGCACATCTCTTTGAAAATGTAGAGGTGCTCCATTATTCATGTACCACATATCCCTAACTACGCCTAGTGCAACATCTTCCAATAGGTCATCTAAACCGTGTTGGAGATAATCTAAATACGACACTCTCGTCAAACACTGAAGTATGGGCCTATCATTCGATTGGCTAATCAAATGATGATCACCAACGATAGCTGCCCAAACGTTCACAAGAAATTGCCTCTGGATTGCGCTGCTGGAATGCTAGGACGGTAGACATTAGGGCATTTCTCAGCCCAAATGTAACTGTTTCGACTATTAAATAGTCCGAAACGAGTAAAACAAGCTTCATCCGTAAATAAAACTTCTGGGAAGTATGGCTGATCATTTAGTTTAGTTAATACCCTCCGAGCAAACTGCAGCCTAGCTGGATAATCCTGTGGCCCCAACGAATGTGCCTGTGATAAATGGTACGGAATTAGCTGATTTTCTTGGAGTGCATGCCACGTGTTAAGGTGCAATTTCCCTCGTGCTAATCGTTGGATTTTCATATGCCAGATCTAAAATTGGTTCTTCCGTACTTACGGCTATATATGATTCTGATGATCCAGGTCCTGGCTGTACGCTACCATTGTTACGTAGTCCTTAAAACATACGCGGAAAAGTGTCACTAGCCGGAAGATTTCTGCCAAGAAAACGTTCCGCATACAATCTTCTGGCTTCTTAGGAATATCCACCACTTTTACCATAGATTAATAACATATCAGACAATTCCACGTTTGAATTCGAATATTACCGCACCATAATAATTAAATAACTAATAAAGTTAAGTATGTAACTAAAATGTTAAGAAACTAATTATTTTGGTTAATAAAGTGCAAGATAGCGTAAGTTTTTCGACAAATCTGTTGTCGAAACTCGGACAAGTTAAAAATTAAACTGGAGAGTAATTCAAGTAGTGTTGACTACTTAGCTGAAATTTGTTATTTGTATCTCTTTTACCAAAACGATAAGTCATCGGTTGAAGGAGAATCACTTCAAACTATGATTTTTTCTATTAATAAATTCTCAAGGTTTTGTTTTTTTAGCATTCTTTAACAATGCAGAATGCGAATATTAGGGAAGGAATAAAGTATTGTTTATGTTTATTGTTGGCGGGCCGTGCCGCCAACATTTACATATTGTAATAATTTAATAATGTACTTGATTGCTTAATGTTATATTATGGAATAGCATTACTAATTTCAGAATGTACTAATTTCAATACATTATTGCGTAATAATGTAACTGACAAAATTGTAAAATTAGGGCAATGTTTCCTAGTTTTTTGTTAGCTGATACCTAATGCCAATCGAATACTTGGTACTTACACTACGATACGAGTTACAATTTGATTTCGAAATTAAATGTTTATTTAAACAAATTATATTTATTAAATCAAATGCAAAAAAACTAAAATTTTAACAAAATTTATGCTTCGTATTCAAAACAAATGTCGGTGTAATAATTACCGCTAAATTAAAATGAGGTCACCACTTCTCACAGGAGATGCAAACTTTTTTTTTCTTTCTCAGCATAATGATAACATCATGTGCTGAAAATTGTTATTATTTTTATCGTTATACAGCATCGTCGCAATTATTCCTTTCTTTCCATAAGAATATATAATATATATATACTCTATATATACAGGGTGTTCGCTAAATGTTGTCAGAAAATTAAATCACATACTCCTGACATCCATACAAAGAACTTTTCTTAATAATTTTTTTTCGAAAAATCAACTTTAATTATTTCACAATAGTGCGCAACATTTAAAACCGACTATAAAATGTTTGATATCAGCTGTACCCTGCGGCGGCTCACGCCAGACAACGGTGGACAACCGTTATCGAAACAGCCATGAGAGACGTGATAGAACAAACGTTCAATGACTTACCCACATACTAAATGATTGAAGGTCAAGCGGGTTTATTATTTTTTTGATTTAGTTCTTGAAATTAGAATTTAAAAAAATGTCTAAGAAAAATTGAACATGTTAATTTAGTCAGAAGAATACCTTTTAAAAACACTTCAAGATAATAAAAAAAAAAAAAAAATTGTAAAAGTTATGTAATGTAAAATAGAAAAATTAAAGTGCAAATATGTTTTGAAGTTCATTTCTTTACATTTAATTTTTAATTCTAATTTCAATATTCTCGGGCTGATTTCAATCAGAGGCGAGTATGTAAATGTTTTATTTCATAATACTTACTATCATTTTGTTTTTAAAACCAAAAAAAACTATTTGATTTTACTCATGTCTAGTTTAAAAGAAATGTATTTTGTGTAATCTCCATGCTACCGAATTAGATGGCAAGTTATCAATTACACAAACATGTTTAATGTTACCTTTATTAGGGTAACGCAGATTAAGGCAATAACTGCTTATCACTAATTATTTTGTGTAATTATTGCAACAAATTAGTAATGAACTTCAATTTACTAGGCGATTGTAATAAGTTTGGCTTACCACTCCGCTGCCGCCCGCAATTAATCAGCTATCATAACGTAAACAATTGCCCACAACACTTGACAATAAATACTACGTCAGACAATACACATTACATTCAACTTTATACTAAAAGTATATTATCCGCATTAATGATAATAACATATTAACACAGACGGAGTTCACCAGTTTCGACTACAAAATCAGGGACACAGTAGAACACTTGGGTGATAAGAAGTTTCAAAAACTAGTGAAGAAGATAAACGTATTAAAGAGAAGAAGCATACAATAAAGGATAACACATTGCCACAATCACACAACAAGAAATAACGCTTACACCAATGAAGAACCAATACAACATAAATATAACAATGGAAATAATTCACCAAGGAACCTAGAACCACCTAGTCAGCCACAAACAATAGAGGATAATCACACACATCAATTTCACGATAGGACACTGAATCTGAGTAACACCATATTCTCAAGAGAAGAACAAGAGATACTAAGATTAAACATGAAATACAACATACCAACGAAGAGATTAGACAAACACAGAGTAAAAATAGCGGTACAGGTGGAAAATATAATACATAAAACCAATACACCAGCTAAAAATTAACTGAGAATTGGTGTCACAGCGATTTTAAACAATCCGAATAACTTCACACTACGGAAATACCAACCAAGGATATATAAGCATATAAGGCATATCAAACGAAAAATACAGAATAACAACCTATATATAACAAAAGCTGATAAAAGAGCCTGCCCGATAATAATAAATAAAAACGAATACATAGACAAGGTCAGTCAACTTCTTACATCAGGAGACTTCGAGGGGAGTGATTACAATCCCACAGACAAATACTATGAGAAACTCAAACAAGCTCTGGGCAAAACAGCCATCACACTCTCACAGTTACATACCAACCAATATAAGCTAAGACCTATGAACCCCAATACCCCCAAGCTATTCGGGCAAATTAAAATACATAGACCGGATAAACCAATCAGACCAATAGTCTCGTACAGAGGCTCACCAGCTTACTATCTAACAGCTTGGCTCAACACTACTTTAGTAAGATTAACCAACTTTAAAGCAAATAATACAGTTAGCAACTCCCTTCAGCTCACTGAAGTACTAAAACATCTACATCTACCAGAACAAGCCAGGTTAGTGTCATTAGATGTCACCAACCTATTCCCAAGTATACCCAATGAACAGTATTGTCGATATAGTAGAACAGAAACTGATAAGAAATTCGATTCCAGAACCGGTTATACAAGACATTCTGATGCTCCTGAACATGGCACTACAACAAAACTTTAAATTCAATGACAAATTTTAGCCGCAAAGAAATGGGTTAGCGATGGGATCATGCTTGTCACCTCTACTTGCTGATATGTTTATGGATGAGGTAGAAAGAGGCATTAGAGAGGGTATTTACTCTAAATTTATCTTAGTTTATAAACGCTATGTCGATGATATCTTCATGGTGTGGACTGGTGATAGACAATCTTTGACGGAATTTATGGAATGCTCCAACAGGCTACATGACTGCATTAAGTTTACCCTGGAAACAGAAATTAAGAATACCGTACCATTCTTAGATCTAATAATACACATGAAAACCAATATACTCACCTTCAACATCTATAGGAAACCAACAGCCACAGACAATGTGACACAAGTAGATTGTTCAGCACCTTACACACACAAAATGGCAGCCTTCAATTTCATGCTGTATAGAGCATTCAAAACTCTACTGAATAGTGTACAATTTAATACGGAACTAAAAACAATTATGGAAATAGCCCATAATAACAAATTTCCAAAAGCGTTAATACTTACTAAAATACACCACTTCAAGATTAGACATTGGTGGTCGTTTAACATAATCAGAAATCTAGGGAATAGTAGCAGATTATCATAACATGACATATTATGGTCCAATATCCAATATTATTTCGTATTACTTTGGAGAACATTATAACATATTAACATCAGTTTCCAAACTAACAACAAACTTACGAGGGTTTTCCAGCAAAATGAACAGAATCCAGATCTATTGGTGAGCTCGGGAGTAGATAAAGTAACATGCGGTTAGTGTGAAGCTGAATTTATAGGACAGAGTGGACGAAAAATTGGAACAAGATGGAAAGAACATGTGGCGTAGTATAATAAATATAAGAACAGAGACATAATTAACACCAAATCCGCATTTGCAACACACCTATTAGCTAATGAACATAAATTACAACCGAACAACATTGAAATATTGAAAAAAGTGAATAAAAGCGTCATTTTCGACTTATGGAAGAAATAATATATACATAAGTATTGACGGATAAAAGGGAATTATGTCTTAATAATGTACAAAGTGCTAAAGGTAACTAAATCTTTTATAAATTAGAAGAACTGGGATACATGGAACGCCCACTACCGACAGTACCACCGTCAAACAGGTAATGGGTACGACAATCCGAAGATAGGTGGCGATTATGGAAATCTTACAGTTGAAATAATCAAATAATTTCAAAGTGAGCAATAAAATAGACAAAATACCTTTTTAACCGTTTAATAGTAGTTATATATAATAGTTTATATATATGTTAGTTAGGATAGAATTATGAATTTATATCTTATGCCCATACAAGAAAAGTAGATAGGGCTATAAACCTTTAAACAGTACTAGTGTTAAGCTTAGATCACCCTCCAACCTCGATCTAACTATTAGTAATGATCACTCATATCTCTTTATTATTGAAGTCTATCTGAAGATGTCATATAAGCGCAACATGTTATAGTCTAAATAAAATTGAATCAATGAATACAATAAATTGGAGCTAGATTTTGAGGTTTTGTTTCATTTAGTTAAATAGTAAGCTTCCTTTGAGAGATCATGCTAGACCACCAATTATATTTATATTTCGATATATTTAATGTGCCCCCATTTTTCAAGTAACAATCGACGCCACAGTTTTACAACTGTCGCGCCGGTTTCTGGCAGCTGATTGTGATTTATTATGTACTTTGTTAAAAAATACTAGTCTACAATACATTAAGAGTTTATGACTGAAGCTGATTTCTAGCTAAACGTAAAAAATGACGCGTTTACGTATACATTTAGATCTACGTATTTAATCACTAAATTCTATTACTGGAATTTTTGAAAGTATCATAAATTCTAATCGAGGTAATCCTTTTATAAATTACAATATTACTTTTAGTTGACATGTAGAAATTTACGAAGATCGAAGTGAAAAGAAAACAACACAGAGATATACTGTGTTTTGCAGTTTGCTATTTAACTGAAAATTAAACTTTATTTTTGTTTGCTCTTTTTCAATATTACTGGAACTTAACTATAGGTGAAAATGAAATTTATTTGTCATTTAAACAGTTTCACTTTATACTGATTTTTTTCATTATTATAATTTTACTCACTAATAACGCAAATCACAATATTTCGTATCAATTTTGTTGTAAAAGTTTTTCTCTGAAATGTTTGCTGGTCGTTTAGGAGAAGTTTTCCGTTACTCGTATTAAATATGAATGTTTAATTATAGCTATTACCTCTAAATAGGAGGTCATGTATATTAATAGAATAGATTCTACTCTACCCATTACTCTATCGAATAGAATCTATTTTATTGCATTAGTTGAATACAAAATGTTTTCAAAATGAATATTTTTTACAGGTAGTATTAATTAAAAAAACAAATTTATTGGATTGCGATACGTCTAGCGATGAAACATCGTCTAAAAGTACATTAGATCTCATTATTCCACCACTAATGAATTTTGAAGGAAAAAACAACCCCTTTTTAGGACTTCTAAAAATGGGAATGGATGGATCAAATAGAAGAAAGCGAGGAACGGATATAAATTTACCATTGCCTCTTAAAACCGTGATATCAGGTAAAAATGAACTGAAAAATGTAGAAAGTAACAGGAACTATGTGTAAATATTAGCAACTACATATTTAAATTATTTTTAGGCAGGCCTATGTTGCGACCCATGAAACGACAACTAAGTGATAAGGACATTATAATCGGACCAAATGGTGAAATTAGACGAAAGAAGAGGTTCAGGCGTAATAGAAGCAATATGATTGTAAATAACTATGGAATTGGGCAACCGGCAAGCAAAACTGCCACAGTATTGCCATCACGATCACTTATATCCAGAAATGGAGAACGAGGTGGTAGAGGCGTCGATGTAGCAAGTGATCTACACGATAAAACTGGTAGTTTTAGCCATCCATTTTCTGATATGCGCCGTTTACGTCAGAGATCAGTGTCGTCAGGGGAAAAAGCAGCGCTACCATTATCAGCACAAAACACAACAAAACAGTCACCGGCAAATTCTGTCGTTCCTACACCAAAACTTAATCTGGTTAAAACGGAATCGCCGGATATAGATATTCAAGATTTGAAAAGTTCCGTAAATATTTATTTCGGTGCAGCCAATCGTATAGCAAGAGGGGAACGATTTACTTTACTTGCTAAACGTGTTGGGCCAATGGGAAAAGTAGAATTCTTGATAGAGTGGGAAAGCCCATCAAGAGAATATCAATAATATCATTCGCAGAAAAGTATGACATATTTTTTTTATGACTACGCCAATTACTTTTAATTTCGAGATATTCACTTATACTAAATTACTTAGAATTTGTTTTGCCTTTTTTTTTTCTATTAAAGTAAATTTCATTGTGTATAAACAAATAGTATTTTTTTAAACATAGGAGAACTCAGATATTTTTTCTCATGTAAACATGCCACGAAAGTAATTTTTTTTTTCGACATTATTATGCGTCATAATAACAGAAGTACAAGCAGTTATGTTTTGCTCGTTTATTATTACAAATCTCCAACTACCGAAATGTTACCTTGACAAATACTAGAAGCCACAAAAAAAATTGATCTTTGTAATAGTCTGGATGTATGTCCAAAAAATGCAAACGTTCTGTTCAGCCTTCTTGCATATATAAGAATCTTTATGAATATTTTTCAATTTTTAAAATATTAGTAATTATAACTCATAGACGATACTATATGCCTCTTAATAGATTAAGTGGCATAATAATATTTTTTTTCCTTTAACAGTGTAAGCTCGCTATTTGCCCAAAATATAAAATAACAATATAGGTGTTTTAATAATATTGTATTACAATATTGAGTATGAAAAATACAAAATTACAAATTCAGTACTATAAAATCTAAGAGAAACAAACTGGAATTTTAGGAAAAATCCAGAACCCTCACGATGTTAAGTGAGCAGGTAAGCTCACCAGGAAAAATATAAGTGATAATAAAAATAATAATAGATAAGTGAAATAAATACAATTACATTTACGCGAATAAACAGAGTTAAAAAGCGGTTTAAAGACTTGCCTAATAATACAAAAAAAGCTTTCAAAGCCAAATTCGGAGTGGACATATGATGGTGCCCTTTAGAGCATAGACTGAATGTGAAGACTAAAGTTACGTATAATTTTAAGCAGGTAGATTAGTTACCAAATAGGAAAAAACAGTAAATAAAAAAAATACAGTAACAGTTCTGCTTGCGCTTTTTGATGATACAGTTGATGATAGGTGTTGTGGCGCGCGGACTATTGTTATTACGCGGTGGAATATTCACACGGTTATCAAAATTACGATTATTATGGTTAAAATTAGAATGATTATTAAAATTAGATCGATTGGTTTGACGTGGATTACGATTAAAAGAGTTATTTAAATTAGAATTATTATTAAGATTTCTATTAGTTGACTGGTTAATAATTACGGGTGGCTTATTAATTTCTAAAGAATTCGTATTTGATACTACCGTGGCATAATTTGGTTCTACTGGATTAACGTTACGACGAGGTGGTGGTTGATAATCATCGGCGCGATATTTCTTGGATTCTATTTTTAAACATTCCTTTTTCAAATCTTCAATAGTTTTCACGTCATTTAATTGAGTGCCATAAAACGGATTTAAATTACGAATAATTATTTCTAATTGCATTTCTTTGGATAAATCTCCATAACGACGACATAAAGCATTCATTGCTGTTAAATAATCGGTGATATGTTCACTGGTATTTTGCGTACGGTCTAAAATTTCCCTAAACAATCTTGATCTATAATCAGGTGGTTCAAAATGTAATCTAAGTAAACTAGATAGTTCTGTCCAATTTTTAAAACGTGATCTAATAGCTGTATACCAATTTAATGCTTTTTCTGAAAATAAATGAATGGTCGAATCGAATAATTGCACAATCGAATAAATACAATTAGCACGTCGCTAACATGACGTGCTAATTGTAAGTCGTGCACCCTTACCAAAAATGCATGAATCGAAATTTGACTAATATTTCCATTGAATTTAACGTCCCATTTATGTACGGGAACAAAAGAGGAAGAAGGTGCTACAGTATTAGCAATCATTGTTGAATTAGTATGGCAATTTATTTATCGGTAGTAGAGGCGAAGAAGCATTAACAGTTGCTTTAATATTAAATTTATCAAATTTATCCAGGACCGTCATAATATCTACTAATAACTGAACGCGATATGCCTTTTGACTAGTGTCCAAATCATCGACAGCTATCCTATTAATCCTATTTAACAAATGTAAAAGTCGGCTATGATTTACATTAAATTTTATTCTATCGACAATAAGAGATAAACTATCTACGATGGCCGAAATTTACTCTAAGGTTTTAGACATATATTGGAACTCGTATTCTGTATCTACAGTCATAGGTTCAGCTGGTAACTTTTGATTATTTTGTTCTAAGTTTATTAATTGCCGAAAAGTGCGCCGAAGTTCTTCAACGCCATTTGGTTTAGTTACTTCAATTCCGCGAGATTTAATTTCCCAAATTAACATGTCATTTTTCAAACAATCGATATCCATTTTTATTTTTAAAGACAAGAAACAACGACGCAAAATAAATCAAATTACTTAAACACAAAGAATGTATATAGAGTATTGAAAAACAAACCGATAAGGAAAAATAAGGAAAAAATATGAGTAAGCTTAATTAGTTACTTTTTCACAGGGACAAAATTCAATCAGCATAAACAATTCGCGAAACGAAAAACAGGCCTTGAAAATAAAACGTATAACAAAAGAAATGCTTATTTCAGTACGTTTTCTACAGAAGAATAATAATACAAGTATTCAGCATCGAGGGTCCAAAACGCAAATATCTTATCGACAGGAAATATAAAAAAATGTGTTTACAAGATTTGTCACTGACTCAAAATAACATAGAGAATAAAAAAAATGCGGACGGATAATATAATGTTGGTACCACACAAGCAGAACGTCAATAATAATAATGAAATTCTGAAAAGCAAATGTATAAACAAAATTCTTGCTTGATATTTTTTTTTCAACAATGAAAAGAAATACCTTTTTAGCTGCGTAAAGAAAATATGTAGAATAGGCAGTGGCGTATCCTGCTAAATTATAAAAATTAAATATGTAAAAATTGATAATAAATTTTCGTTAGTAAATTTCGTAAAGTAAAAGTTTAAGAAATTAGATTTTTCTCTTTGCTCTAAATTACTCTATTTTGACTCTATATTTAGTGTGTTGTATGTCATCTACAATATATAATATGTATTGTAGATGAAGTTTATAAGATACTTATACATTTTTTTAGAAATAATACTTTTTAGAAATAAAAAGTATCTTTTTTGTTGTTGGTCATTCTACTAGCTTCAGTCATCGTTATTCTTCTTCATTGTAATATTTTTTCTATTATGTCATCCCAGATAGTTTCAGGTCTTCCCCTTTTTCTTTTCTGTCCAGGTCTAGCTTCCCATACCCTTCTCACTTTTCTTTCCTGTCCCATTCTTTTCAGATGGTCCCACCATCCCAACTGCCTCTTCTCTAGGTATTTGTGTATCGCCTCTATTCCTAAATCATTTCTTATTTCTTCATTCCTGATTCTTTCTTTCTTTGTCACTTCCTTTACTCTCTTCATGTATTTTATTTCTACGGCTTGCACTTTACTTATTTCCTTTTTATCTGTTATCCATGTCTCACATCCAAATGTCAGTATTGGTCTTATTATTGTTTTATAGACCTTTATTTTTTTTTTCTTGTTATTTCTTTTTTCCCCTCAATCGTATTACTGATACTGTAAAACACTTTCATTGCTTTTCCTATTCGGCTGTTAATTTCTTCTTCATGCTTTCCTGAACTTGTTACTTCTACTCCTAAATATTTCCATTTTGTCACTTGCTCCAATTTTACCTTATCTACCATGATTTTTATCTCATGTTGTTCCCCGATCACCATTACTTTTGTTTTCTCTTTACACATCTCTATTCCGTTCTTTCTAAGTGTTTCATTCCATTTATTTATGCTTGCCTGCAACTGTTTTTCGTTAGATGCTATCACCATTATATCGTCCGCAAATGCTCCAATCTTTACTTCAACTCTCTCCATATAATTCCATCCCACGTCAAGTCCTCTAGTTCTTTCTTTCGCTTTCCTTATTATTTTGTCCATGTAAATATTAAATAATGTTGGACTTAGTCCTCCTCCCTATCTTAGTCCGTCTTTCGTTTTAAATTTTTTTAATTGTATGTTTTAGACTATCACGCTATTTGAGTTTTTTTTCATATATTTTTTTTACTAAGCTAATCATTTTCCTGCTTATCTCTTTCTCTGTCATCATCTTCCACAATCTATCTCTTCTTACTTTATCAAATGCTTTTTTTAAATCTAAAAAACCCATGTATACATTTTTTTTCCTTTCACTTGTTTTTTCAACTATCTGCTTAATCGTAAATATATGGTCTTCAATGCGTCTGCCTTCCCTAAATCCTGACTGTGATTCGTCCAAAGTTTTCTCTATATTAATTTTTATTCTCTCGTTTATCATCATTTCCAACACTTTCATGTTTGTATTTAATAGAGTAATTCCTCTGTAATTATTACAATCTTTCTTATCTCCTTTCTTAAAGATTGGTACTATCAGTGCATGCTGCCATTCTTTAGGTATTATTTGCTCTTTCCATATTTTGTTATATATGTCCAGCATATACCTGCCTTCCCTCTTCTCCCATATATTTTATCATTTCAGTCGTTATTGTGTCACTTCCTGGCGCTTTTCCATTCTTCAGTTGTTTTATGGTCTTTTCCAATTCCTTTTCTTATTGTTCTTAGTCTACTATAGAATATTGTTTTTCCCTCTGCAGCTTCGTTTTTTAATTTATTACCGAATTCTGCCCATTCATTTCTTTTCGCCTCTAATACTAATTGCTTCACTATTTTCCTTTCCTCCTTGTAACACTGATACGTTTCTCTATTTTTTTTTTTGTAAATATTCCTTCCATTTTTTCTTTTTTAATCTCACTCTTCCCTTGATCTCTTCTGTCCACCATGCAAATAAGAATCAAAAAATTATGGTACCGATAATTATGATCTACTACTTCAAAAGCACTAATGCAAAAGAACCAAATTATGCTACTGTAGTAGCAACAATGAATTCTTTAGTAACTAGTAAGCCACCTGACAATGTTAATTAGTCGACTAATAATTAAATAAAAAAAAAAAAAAATAGTTTTAACTCTGATTTAAATAATAACTCTTATCGTCGTAACCAAATCGAAACAATCAAAAATTAGTCTAATTTTAAAAATAATAATCGTTACATTGATAATAACCGCGTGAATGTTCCGCCATTTAATAATAATAATCACCGTGCAAATAATTTTAATCTCTGCATGCAGATTGCAGTATCAAGTCTGCAATTTTGTGATTTATGCCGTACTATTTCATTACTCGATTTCTCTGCGCGGCTAATATCAGGATTATTACCTTTTTAAATAAATTTTGAGCTCGAATTTATACGCTTCATCAGATGTATAGTGGGGTTTTTCTAATATCGAATTCGTAAATCACAATTTATGGACATATTTATGTAAACACTCAATAGGAGTGTCCATAAAAATTCATTGGAGTACAAAAATCATAGCGGGAATCTAAGCAGATAATATTTTGAAAAATGACATTGCCAAATCAATGTTGAAAAAATCTTAGTCATGTAATGCTTACTACAGAAATTATAGAGAAAAAGTCTTTGAAATGCTGAAAATTTTTATATTTGGCAATGTAATTTAAATGAAATATAATAAAGATATTCGATTTCCGACACGAATTAGGTTTTTTTTATTTAGAGATAGCTTAGAATTGTGAATTGTATACTATTGATAAATAAGAGGAAGAAAACAGGTAACGGAAAAGAAAAAGATTTTCAAATCTGTGATTTGAAAAAGAATGAAAAATCGAAACAGTAAGAAGTAGTCTTAGTAAGACACTAGTAAGTTTAGTAAGACTTAGTAAGTCTTACAGAGTAAGAAGTAGAGAAAGCATTGAAAGAGGATAGAAAATTCCACAAATAAAAGATAAATAAAATATATAATATACATATACTATTCAATAAAAAAATTAATGTATAGATAATATACACCTCTATCAATTAATTATTTATACGCCAATTTAAACGTTCTTCCATTATATGATAGTTTTAAATCCATAATTTATAAGACTGAAAGCTCCATTTTCATTTTACCAAAACCATTACACTGATTTAGTGCAAATATAACTCCTTGATCAGTATATCCATAAAACTGATTAAAATTCATTCATTTGTACATTTGATTGTACATGATTCATATTTTGGAATTACCATAGACGAAGTTCGGTAATGCAAGAAAAGATTTAGGGTTAGAAACGTCACCCTTGACGAAAAATTCATACATTTTTATTAAATTGATTGATTTCGATTTTTTGTCAGCTTTTTAAGTGCTTGGTTTAATATATTTAGTGCTTTTTGTGCGATTTTCTTTAAATTTTGTATGCTTTTTTATGCGAGCTTTAAAGATGATATAAATTGATAATTGTATTATAAAACTAATAAAAAGAAAAATTTCATATTATTGTAAGATACAAAACATCCATTAGAGATGATTCTCAACTTAGAGAATTGCAATTGTGTTTGGCTTTATAGATTAACTAATTATTCATTTTAATTTTTCAATTGCCCACCTAATTAATGAATGAAGGGATTATCTGAAAAAATTTTGATGTAATTTAATAATATCTACAGGTAATTTTAAATTCCTATTACTTACCCGAACTGCTCTATCAATTTTAGTAATAAGGTCCACATTATTTGCCGAGTTCTGCGTCTGCACCTATTAAAACACAAAATAATTGCTTTATTAATTATATATATATTATTGTACTTACCTTTTTTAGAATTACACATACACAATCGGTATGGCGTCGGATTTCAAAGATAACGGTAATTTTAAGGGTACCAATGCTGTATAAGTAAAATGTTTTTCGCAAAATCGATTTTTAAAAATACCCTCTCAATACTAAAATCTTGCATCTACAAGGCTTAAATCTTAAAATTTTAATCTCAAAATTTCAGAAATAAGCAGTATTACAAAAATATAATACAACGAATCATTGTAGCAATATTTAAATAAAAAAATTAAAATAGAAAGATGCAAATTTACAACCATTTTGTAAAGCAACTTTGCTTTGTAAGCAAATTTCAACTCAGCACGTTATAAACACCAGGACCCAAAATATATCCCGCACCAATATATGTAATATATTATTTACATATTACGTATACCGGAGAAAAATTCCCTCAATTCGGGAAAAACTTCTCTAGTTAGCAGTATCGGCAATTTTATTGAAAAATTGCTAATGATAAACTCGTCATCTCTCGGCATTTCTGTAAAATTGAAATAACTATTTACTTTACGTTTTTTTCTTAATTTGAATAGTATTTATAGTAGTATAGTTTACAATAATGTAACGTCTTCCTCCGTGAGTTCGAATGGGTGTAAAGAATATAATCAGTTAGATTAAAAAGTTATTTATTCAATTAAAATTATTTAAAAGAAACACAGAACGATTAACACAATTAATAGACACAATATAAGAACACTACAATACAAACGCATGCTGTGCAATTGTTATATTGTACATGTGTACAATGACACACACAGACTATTTATATCTAGATTTACCGAACGGATTCTTATACAACTATTTATTTATGACGCGTATCTAAGCAATTGATAAACTGATCCCGAAAGCAAAAATTGATTATTATATAAAAAATTTATATATTTTATATAATATATATAAAATATATAAAAAATATATATAAAATATATATAAAATATATATATAAAATTATATATATTATATAAAATATATATATAAACTTTTTATATAAAAAAAATTTTTATATAAAAAGTACATCTTAGAATATTTTCAACGGTTCTGATTAATCTATGGCCTACTGACTTAAATAATCTATGTCCCTGAAGACGTTCTAGACAATTTGACTTCTTAAAATACATGCCATTGAGATCATTCTACGGTGTACTAGTGGTGGCTATTGCTTTTGTAAGTAAACAGCTTTACAGTAATATAGTATTATAGTAGTCATTTATAATTTGAATTATATATACTTACGTAAAACTATTCAAATTCATTCTGAAATTAACTACTATTGTCATCTCTTGAACAATTTTGGCACTTTGAAAAATATTTTTATTGGTTTTTCCATTTTTACAAGGGTAATTGTACCAAAGACCAAAAATAAGGATTTTCAATTTTCAGACATAAAGAATATAGTCATTTCGGTAGTTCGTACAGCTATTAAAAAGCGAATTATTAGGCTATTTTTCTACACAATGATTACTTGGGTTAATGCTTTTTGGTAGTTTCATTGACGGATTCTTTTTTGGGAGTACCCTTGTGATAGTCATGATGTCAATTGTGCTGATCCCGACCTCTGTCGAGGGTGTACCCTATAATATAGTACCGTTCGATGAGATGTGTGAATATACTGAATGTTAGAGACAGGCATAGCGTTCCCCCAATTTCCATATTGTCTTATATCCGTATTATCTGTGGCAGTATCCAAGTGGTCGCCCAGAAGAATAAGTGGACATTCAAATATATTTAGCAGATTGTGATTTTCCAAGAATAACCCAATTAAAGGAAATCATTGCAGTTTTTTTTTTCAAGAACAACATAGATAAAAAGTGTGTGGTTTGCGAAGCTGGTTTGAGGTATTTATTCTTTACAGTAATAGATTTAAAAAAAGCTGAATAGCAATAAGCAGAACTATATTTTGGAGAACTCGGATCAGAGTTGCTGTTGAAATGGGAATAATTTCTTTCCATACGAATATTTACAAAAATGTTCCACAGCCTTGATGACAATTAAAAATCTTCTCCACGTACCACATTAGTTCCGTTCTGGCTTGGATACAATCCTACCGTAATAACCAATTACTTTTTCTTCTTCATCTTGAATGTGAGATAAAACGGCTCTTAGTCCAACATCATTAGCGTCGGTGTCCAATATAAATCTACCAAATGAAGAAGGGTAGCTTAATGTTGGAGCACTAGTTAGGGCATGCTTTAGCTGTTGGAATGGTTCTGGGCAATTTTCGTGCTAGTGATATTAGTAGATATACAACGGCAGAACTAGACCACGGGTTCAAAATTTCGCCACTAGATGGCGCTACAATCGCGAGACCCCATTTTTATGTCATTGAGTTTCACGTGTTGGCCGCTAGATGACGCTGTGTGTAAATTTTCATTTTTCAATTTTTATGTTAGATGCCGCTGAATGTGTCGATTGTCATCGCCATATTTTTGCATTTTGTTTGTCAATTATCAGTGTCATATTTTTTTGTCAATGAAATGTCATATTTATTTTTGGAATGTGGCGCCAAGTTTCAATGTGGTTTCCAAGGTATCTTTTGATGTAATGTTCGAAGTTTGATGTTTTGTGGATAGATGTCGGTAGCATCGGATATTGTCAAGAATTCGAAAAAAGGTGAAGGCTTTCTGCTTTACACGCATCGATAAGTATAAAGATGCCGTCGGGGCGCAGTCATAATAAGCGTCCTTACACCTATCCTCAATGTGGTAAGCAACCTCGCGATTGCAGCAGTAAAGCAGAGCAGTAAAGGAAACGGAGAGAGAGAGACAGAGAGACAGATGAAAGAGAAGATCTTTAAAATAAAATTTTTAGATGTGAATAGGAATCGAACCTATAAACTTTTATGTGGGGTAATTTTACAAAAGGCCTAATGTTCAGCCGACCATCAATCATTCTTTATTGTATTTAATAATAATAAAGGTTTTGCTTCATGACAAACGGATTTTTAGCAATTTGAATTAAAACGCATTTCTCTTAAGGAATTTTAGAATGCGTGGAATGATAATCTCTATTTTTAATATAAAATCACCCCAACTCTTTAACAGGATGTTAGTTGTATTAAAGGATCATAAGGATGAAAAATGTTTCTAGAAATGTTATAATCTCTATTGTATATTTAGCAAAATATAAAATTTTGCTAAATATTATTTAAAGGATTGAAAGGATTTCTTATTAAAGGGACTGATTTTTGCTGGTGGTAGCGGTGGTACCTGCTTCAGGTATTTAAACCGTATGCTCATAGTAATGTTATAGTATTCTAATACAAAGAATTAAATTTCTGGTTGCTTGTAATATTATAAAGGTAATAGTATTGTTGTCAATTGTATAAGTGTGCATATAGTGATCATGGAAAGTCCAATTAATTTAAGCAGTGATATAATAAATATACTTTCAAAAGCTGTACCATTGTTACAAGGAAGTTCCAGTCTAGAAAGGAGCACATGGATCAGGAAAATCAACAAAAGTATCCGAGACATCATGAAAATCATTCGCAAGAAGCAACCAGTAAGTGTTTGTAATAAGCTTTCTACTAATTTAAGTCACTTAAGAAGATGTCATCTTACATTGAAAAATAGTAATTACCAGACTCACACTGGTGGTAATGTGCGAGCTTCTAAGAGAAGTGATAGAATAATTTGGGACGATCTAAAATCTGCATTCAACAACCGTATCCGAACAGACATTTTATAACATAAGACACACAGATGCCACAGAATTTTTAAAAGATTCATTTGAACTTTTTAAGAGACGTATAAATAATATATTAAAATCAATGAATGTACTTAAAGTAAACACCTGTTTATGCGCTCAATATATCACCATCAAAGAAAATATAGAAATTTTGGAATATAGGTATTTTCATACCAGAAATGAAAAAATTGATAGTGGCACGGTTTTAGTAAAATAGTTTCAAAATAACGTCATTGACAAAATACTACATAAAATTGGTGAATTTCAAGAACGTGATAGTGGTTGGGCCTTGAAGGCAATAATTAATTTACAAATTAATATAAATAAATATGAATCCGGTCTTGCTGCTTCATCCTGTATTAAATTACCTAAGTAAATTTCTAATAAAAACGCGTGTCTTAACATAAAAAATTATGATAATTCATGATTTTATTGGAGCGTTATTGCAAGACTTTATCCTGCTACTAATCATTCAGATAGAATTTCATCGTATCCACATTATTTAAATGTATTAAAAACAGATGGCTTACAATTACCAATTTCAATAGGTCAAATAAGTATATTTGAAAAGTTAATAACATTTCAGTAAATGTTTATGCGTTAGAGTTACATGAAAACACTGAAAAACAAAAAAAATATATAACAGTACCTTGCAGAATAACGGACACCAAATTAGAAAAACATGTGAATTTATTGTACATACAAAATAAATATTATCCTAAAATAAATTATTACGCTCCGTTACCCGATGATAACACGGAAGATGAGAAGCTTAAGTATCACTATTGCCTTATAAAAAATAGGTCTAGGCTCATATCAAAACAGATTAATAAACGTAAAATTTTTGTTTGCGATAGGTGCCTTAATTATTTTCTAACTCAGGAAAAACTAAACAATCATCTCATTTTATGTGAACAATCAAAATTCTGTAAAATATCTTTTCCAAGTTATGATTATGTAGAGTTCAAAAATATTGTATATAAGCAAAAAGCACCTTTCGTAATTTATTTATATTTTGAAAGTGTCCTAGAGAAAATAGATATTTCACGCAATAAAAGTCAAATTTGTTATCAACAGCAAACGCCGTTTAGTGTAGGCTATTATGCAAAATATGCTTATGATCAATCACTTTGCTACTACGACTTTTATCGAGGAGAAAATTGTGTAGGATTGTTAGTAAATCAGTTAGAGTTATTAACAAACAAGATTGAACAAAAGATTAAATCATCTGTGTCTATGTCTAGTGGACTAGATATCGAGCAGCAAAACATCGTTTCTAATTAATGATAAAATTGTCAGAGGTCATAATCATTATAATGGCCTTATGCGAGGTCTAGCTCATGCAGCCTGTAACTTAAATTTTAAAAAATTATTTGTAGTACCAATAATTTGCCATAACCTTTCAAATTATGATAGTCATTTCCTAGTTAAAGAAATATGTAAAATGGGAACCATTTCTTGGTTACCAATAAATAAAGAAAAATACATTTCATTTACTCAGCATTATCGTAATAGTTCTGTTCGAGCTTGTTTCATAGATTCTTACAGGTTTTTAAACACTTCACTGTCTGAATTAGTATCCACTCTACAAATAAATGAATTAAATATTCTAAAACATTAATTCCGTAATTTAGATGCGGAATCTTTTAAACTGCTATCTAGGAAAGGTGTTTTTTGCTATGATTATGTAGATAATTTAAGGAAACTAATTGAAACGGAACTACCAGCTAAAGAATTATTTTATAATAAGCTGACTAAATCACATATAAGTGAGGCCGATTTTGATCATGCAAAAGTAATTTGGAAAAGATTCAATATTATTAATATAGGCGAATATAGTGACTTATAGTTGAAAACAGATGTTTTCTTGCTGGCTGATGTATTTGAAAACTTTAGAAGTAAGTGTATAAATATTTATGATTTAGAGCGGGCTTTCTACCATACGCTACCTGGGTATGCTTGGGATTGCATGTTGAAAATAACAAAGTGTAGACTTAGGCTTCTCAAAGATATAGATCAACTTTGATTTATAGAAAAAGGTCTAGGTAATTCTATGTATTCTAATAGATACTCCGCGGCAAACAACGAATATATGAAGATTTCTGACATTACAAAGCCATCTAAATATTTATTGTATTTAGATGCCAATAACCTATATGGTTGGGCCATGTCTCAGTATCTACCTTACGATAATTTAGCTTGGCTAAATAATGTAAATGGGGTAGATATTATGAATGTTTCTGATGATTCCGATAGTGGTTATATTCTCGAGGTAGACTTAGAATATCCAATGTCGCTGCATGACAAACAAAAATCTGCCGTTCTGTGCAGATCATGAACAACCACCAGGTTCTAAATCTGTTAAATTACCGAATACAGTTACTAATAAAAAAAATTATATTATACATTACCAAAATTTAAAACAAGCCTTGCAGAATGGTCTGGTCTTGACTAAAATTCATAAAATATTACAATTTAGCCAAGCACCATAACTCCAACCATATATAGATTTAAGTACTAAATACCGAGAACAAGCTAAAACAGATTTTGAGAAAAATTTGTTCAGGAAGACCAGAAATTACATGGGATGAGGGAATTGAAAAAGCAATAAGAGAAAGAGGAATGGAGCTGAATGATGCAAGAAAAATTGCTAGCAACTGGAAGGAGTGGTAGAGATGCATAAGAAGTGAGGAATAGGAGGATAACGAGAAAGCTCAAGCCGACACCAGTTTATGGTAGAAGGCTTATAGACATATATATATATATATATAATTGGAGATCGACTTAATGCATCACAATGCATCATACTTTTTCCTAACCTATGCTCAATAGAATAATTAAATTCTTCTAATAATAGTGCCCAACGAGCCACTCTAGTCGTCAAATCTTTTTTCGTCATCGTCTTCGTAAATGCTGAACAATCAGTAACTATCTGGAAACTTGTAGCCAATAAATAAACACAAAATTTCTTCAGTGATTCAATTATTGCTAATACTTCTAGCTCATAGCTTGTATATTTTCTTTCAGCGTCTGTTGTCTTACGACTCATATAATAAACGGGGTGAAACTTTGAATCTACATCATCTTTTTGCATCAAGATTGCACCGTAACCATCAATACTGTCTGTGTGAAGTTCTGTTTCTTTTTCGAAATCAAAAATTTTAAGGACTGGATCTTCTGTTAATCTTTGTTTTAATGATTCGAATGCAAGTTGCTCATCTATAGAAAAATTAAATTTCTTGTCTTTTCTTAACAGATTACTTAGAGGTCGAGCAATTATTGCGTAATTTTGAATGAATTTTCTAAAATATCCTGTAAGTCCAAGGAAAGATTGCACTTGCTTGATCGTCTTCGGTTTTGGAAATTTTACTAAAGCTTCAATTTTCTTTTTATTTTAATTTTTTAAAAATCGTACTAACAAATCTTTAAAAAATAGCTGGTGAATTGTACAAACCAAATGGTTTGTGCAACTGTTTGCTCTACAAAAATTATATTGACCATTATGAGTTACATAAGAGGTATATTTTTGACTTGATTCTTCTACTGGTACGTGACAAAAACCATCCTTCAGATTCAATGTAGTAAATATCTTTGCTGCACATAACTTATCTATTTGATCTTCAATAATTGGTAATGGGTATCTGTCTTTAATAATTTTCTTATTAACCTTGCGATAGTCGACACATATACGAGTTTTTTCATTCTTCTTTTTGACTAATACATTCGGACTAGTAAAATCTGAACAGCTTGGAACAATTATACCATCCTTCAACCATTATTCAATTTGGCGATCGACTTCGTTTTGTTCAGGTATGGGTAATCTTCTAGGTTGTTAATATATCGGTTCCTCATTGGTAAGAAAAATTTTTGCTTCAATTCCGGTCTCTTTTGTTCTTTCAATTTTATAA
Organism: Platypus cylindrus; assembly: GCA_949748235.1. Taxonomy (NCBI): domain Eukaryota; kingdom Metazoa; phylum Arthropoda; class Insecta; order Coleoptera; family Curculionidae; genus Platypus; species Platypus cylindrus. Next base: position 40,598,227 of record OX456488.1, read on the forward strand.
TTATTAATCATCGTTTGAATTTTTTCCTTATAATCTTTATTTCCAACATCTGGATCATTGTCGACTTCTATTGATAATAATTCCTTAATTGCTTGTAATAAGCAATTATCATTTTCTATATTCTGTTTATTTATCGTGTCACATTTGTCTATTAAACATTTTTTTTCAATTTTAATCCCATCTGAATTAGCGATTAACGTCGCTTTATTTAACAGTGGTTTTCCAATGACTACATCAATGTTAATTTCTTCATCTGGTATAATATAAAATTCAAGTTCATATTGTATGTTATCAATTTCAACATTTGCTGAGAGTTTTCCAATCGTATATATTTTCTTATTACCAACTTCTCTAATAGTTATTTGTTTCTTTTGAAAATTTGGTGCGCCGATTTTGAGATATGATGCCAAACAAAAGACATTTAAATCACTGCCAGTATCCATTAACGCTTGATGATCGTAAAAATAATCTTGCTGTACCACATAGATTTTTTAGCATACATAAATTTAGAAAAATCGTCCCATCCCATGATTAAATCAGTTGCTTCAAAATCTTGTAGCCATTTTCTGATAGAATAATCGTCATCACCAATAAATTTGGTTATAAAATCTTCAATGTCTCGCAGACTAACAGGTAATCTACTAGTACACAACTTTCTTGCACCTCGTTCATCCTTATTTTTATTATAATCATTATTGCCATCGTCATCATTACAATTATCGTCATCATCATCATTGTTACAATTATCGTTATCATCTTTTGGTTCATCATCTGAACCAATTTCAGTTGAAACATTGTCAATATTCATTAATTGATTCATAATGTTCAAAATCAATTCGTCTTTGGTACCCGAATAATCAATAGAAAGTACAGCTGCTGATGCAATTAAATCATTAAAATGAAGATGATGATCATCATCATCTTCATTTGTACGATGTCCCCAACAAGGCGTCAAATATTCTGATACCATTTCTTCTGGTAGCTCTAATTGATTACTCAATATCTTTATAAAATAATCATGGAATTTGAGTGGATACTCAATGCTGTTAATCATATCTCTTAATTCTAAAATTTGATTAGTTGTTACCATGATTTCTTCGTTTACCAATAAATTTAAAAGCACACTTTAAAAATAATGTTGTCGTTACTGCTGCCACACAATAGAGTATCGGCAAGATTGAATCGAGTTTCTGTATTGATGAAACAGTTGAAATAAATATTGGGGCGAGGAATCTGTCTAAACTCTCCAACTCATTATCTTTAAACTCAGCATTTTTGTTTATAATTCGAATTTTGTATTTTGTTGAATTATTTGCAATGGTTGTAAACAAAATTGAGTCTATGGCTTTTTCCATCTTACTCCAATTAGAAGGCCAAATTTTCTAAGAAAAATGAAAGAAATTTTAGATGATACAGCAGTTACTCTAGAATATTTTAATATTAAAAAGAACAACTTATTTGCATGAATACAATGACGCCGTTATTGCATGGTTTACCAAAAATACATAAGATAAATATTCCAATAAGGCCAGTTGTTTCTTTTATAGATACACCGGCCTATAAATTATCGTCTTCGTTAAATTTTATTTTAAAAATTACTACTAATTTTAGTAATCCATATCAAATTAAGAACTCTATAGAATTGGTTAAACAAATCAAAAGTTTAAATCTTCCTAAAGATTTCTTTTTAGTTTCGTTAGATGTTCAAAATATTTTTCCATCTATTCCTCCATCAGAATGTGTTTCATTAGTTGAAGATAAATTAATAAAATCAAAGACAACTTATTTGATACGGAAAGGTTTAATCTCTCTACTTAATTTAGTGTTAAATCAAAATTTCTTTCAATTCAATAATAATATTTATAGACAAAAAACAGGTTTAGCTATGGGATCATGTTTATCACCTTTTCTAGCAGAAATTTTTATGGAAAATTTAGAAGCCAAAATTTTAAATAGCAACTTTTCTAATCAAATCTTATTTTATAGAAGATATGTTGATGATATCTTTATCATTTGGAAAGATAATAAACATTTGAATCAGTTCTTAGAATTTACGAATACATTACATAATAAAATTAAATTTACTTTAGAAAGAGAAAATGATAAAATGATTATACTTTAGATTTCCAAATATATAGAAAACCAACTTCTACAGATAACATAATTCAATATACCTCTAATTCTCCCTATTCACATAAATTTGCTACTTTTAATTCACTGTTCTATATATTGTTTAATTTACCTTTATCTAAAGAGAATTTTCAAAAAGAAATAGATATAAAAAATTTGGCGATCAAAAATTATTTCTCATTGCATTCAATCAAAAAACTTTATAATAAATATATATATAAATATAAATTTGGTTACAATGTCTTGAACTATAAACTACCGTTAAATAATTTTTGTTTTACGTTTTTTGGAGAAATATCTTATAAAATTAAAACATTTTTTGAACATTATGATTTTCGAATAAATTTCAAAACAGATAACACTTTAGCTAAAAATTTGATAAAAACTAAAGACAAAATACATTTTTTATCTAAATCTGGAGTATATGGTTTAAAATGTCACGATTGCATGACTATTTATGTAGGACAAACTGGCAGAAAAATTGAAAAGAGATTGAAAGAACATCAATATTATATTAACAAATATAAAAAAATTGTTAATCAAAATTTATCGTTAGATAATAGTACGATCTTTGCTCATCATATTTTTACGAACAATCAGACATTTTCTATTCTTGATGATGTGCACTTGTTACATCAATGTAAAAAAAGTACAGAACTAGATTTGCTGGAAAAATTAGAGATTACTAAAGTCAAAAAAGATACAAACTATAATTGCGTCAATATAATTTCCAATTTTGAAACCTATTTAATTTTCAATAACTTAAAATTCAATAATTATAAATTTTAAACTGGTTCGCTAAAGTCATTAAATTTCATATATTGCCATAATTTTCTTAATAGTCAATGTGAATTACTTTTCATAATTATATTCTAGTCATAATATCTGAGGATGGTTTATACCGAAACACGTGTTATATTATGATTTTTTATATGTATATTGATTAAATATATATTATACAACTTTTTGAGACGTAGATTGGAGAAAATTTTATATTAATAATTATATAAAGTATTATCACTAGTCATCCGATCTTTTCGGTTTTGCTGAAAAGCAACAATGACATACCGAGGACATTCTACATTAGTGGTAGTTTTCACATTCCATATCTCTTTTGTAGATCCCATATTCAGAGAAGGTAATTCATGATAACTCAATTTTCTGAATGGAATTAAAATTGGTCGATCATTCTTTATCGATTTTAATAATTCCATTTTTATATAATCATTGGTCGTTATATGCTTTACTTTCTATTCAATATTGTCAATTAGAATTTCTCTTATTGTTGTATTGTCACTTGTTAACATAGCATTGTTATCATTACGAGAACGTACTAAACGTAAAGTATGTTTTCCACACATCATTGTTTTATAATAGCTGAATACACCAAATAAATGAGATAGTGGTATTCGCATAAAGAATTCATCTTTGGCACATGTTGATAATATATTTGGGAATTTCCAACTTTCTATAATTAAATGTTTTGCATCTTCTTCAGTATAACATAAGTATCTACTTATGTTATTGTTGTTAGGACTAACAATTCCAGGATCTTTAACATGCTCCACTTCTACACCATTCAATTCATACGTTACTGAATCAAATAAAAATGGTCCTGCATTAATAACTAGGCACACAGTTCCATCTCCTTTTGTCTTTTTCAATTTTCTATAGACGAAATTCCACGAAACTTAGGCGTGAAGGGAAGACGTGATGGGAAATTCGTATAACGTATGTGACGGTTTGTTGTTATAGTATGCACCACTTGTTATATTACTATCCGCGAGAATCGTTCAGGCTTTCACAATATTTACAGGATGATCAGATGAATGAACTATTCCAGCTTTCAATATCTTTCGTGAGAATCCTAGTAGTTCTGCTAGCGAATTTTCTGTATTAAAGTCTATATCAAATTCACGATGAAAATGTTCACACTTTTAAGTATTATTATTTGGTCTTAGGAAAAAAATATCTTCTTCTTTTTCATTTCCATTCAACTTGAAAGGTGTCAATTGCTTCTTTAGATAATTATTAATATCTGTAATCTCATATACTCCACTAGGTAGATTAATTGAATTGACTTGTTTATTTTTATCTACATAGTGAAATTTAGTATTTTCTTCAACGTTCGGTATAGTGTTGTACGAAAAGAAACCAATAAACGCCAATCCGTATTGAAAATTTGTAGATACAAATTTTCTGTATGGGATTGGGAAAATCTATGGAAAGTGTTGATTTACGATCCTTTAATGTGAATATTATAAACATAACTAACACTAGACTGTACTATGGCTTGCTATTATATAGAAACTCAATACATAAATGACCACAATTATTAGAATTAAATTTTTGGAATCGACTTCTATTGTAGATTATACTACTTGATTCACCGAAATATTTCACAAGTTCTATTGTTGGTTTCAAATTACCGAAACTATCGAAATAATTGATAGTATTACCTTGCTTTTTATACACCACCCAATGAGTGCCTATATTGGCCTTCAAATCTAAATTAACAATACCACTTTCATTACAACGTATATATTTGGGTAATGTATCACGCATAAAGACACCTCTAAAATATGGCAATTTCAGTTTAGATACACAATTTAATATTTCATAATGATAAAGAGCTCTGTCAGGTAGATTCAGTGATTTTTTTTTTAAGTATAATCCATATCCTCTAGAATTTTTACGTAAAAACAATCCTGAACCTTTCTTGCCAATTTCAACATTGTTGCCATTATTCACATTTACTTTCGTTTTTGTATCTATTATATTTTTAGCTACAGTAGACGCTCCTCCAGCTAGGGCACCCATTGCTCCCAAGGTAGATAAAATAGGCAACATTGCTAAAAATCCTCCAGATTTATGTTCAAATGGAATAACGCGTGGCAAACGGATATTTTTTCGCCCCCCTGCTTTTTTAATAGCCAATCGGGCTGCTTTTAATCCCTCTAAGCTTGATTTTCGTAAATTTTTATGATTCTTATATTTTCTTAACACTTTCGAAGTAGGATCGATAACGTGTGTTTTGCATGAAAGCCCCATTCCCACTTTTCTTTTAGCTTTCACTGTATTTACAACTAACCAAGATGCAGCCTTTTCACAAAAACTGGAATCTTTTGATTTCACTCGTTTCCAAGCACGATCCTCTAATTCTTTGTCCGCCTTATGTCTATCAGATAATGCAGAACTTGAAGTGTATGCGAGGTCGTGCTGCTTGCAAGCTGCATCTAATGGGTTAATTCCAGGATCACCACGTGCCAGGCGCTTCTGGATTCGCACCACTGATAATGAGGGAGATGGGCCTCAAAGGTGAGCTTATCAATTAACGAATTTACTATACCCGCACCTCTGTAGTGAATAAGTTTCATATTACTAAACTGTATAAGCAAAACGAATTCGTTTATATAGCCAATTCGTTTTCAACTCCATAATAGTTACAAAAATGCGATTAGTAAGACAAGATCTTAAACTTGCCGTCGAGAATTTGGACTTTGATGATTCGACATCTAAAACATATATACAGAGTGAATTACTACCAAATTATTTTCGCGGAATTTTCTGTGGTCCGAGCGGGTGCGGCAAAACAAATTCACTCTTAGCTTTGTTATTTGATCGAAATGGATTAAAATTTGCTAATATCTATCTTTATTCAAACTCTCTTTATCAGCCTAAGTATAAATTATTGGAAAATGTATTGCAGCAAGTTAAAGAAATAAAATATTTCCCATATAAAGATAATGAATTAGTTATTGATCCTGATAAAGCTAAAGAAAGCTCTGTATCTATATTCGACGATGTTTCATGTGATAAGCAGGGTAAAATAAGGACCTATTTTTCAATGGGACGACACAAATCTATAAACGTAGCATATTTATGTCAAACTTATTCCAAAATCCCTAAACAATTAATAAGAGACAATTGCAATGTGATTGTACTCTTTAAACAAGATGATATTAACTTAAAACATTTTTGATGAACATGTCACACCAGATATATCGTACAATTATGTTGTACGTTACATTAAACATGTGTCAACAATGTTAGAATAGTAATAGATTTAAACCATTAGTAATTGTAAAAGAATTCGAATTAAATAAGGGTCGATATCGATGTGGCTTTGATGTATATATAAAGGTTCATGAATAGTATTATTTTCAAAAAAAAAAAAAAACAGTTCTTTTTATAATCATGAAGGTTCTAGATAAGCCGTAAAGTGCCCGCAAAAAAGAAAAATGTTAGAATTAGATAATGATGTCCGAAAAAAATATTTATCCTTAAAATTGGGACGTTCTAATGAAGATGTTACATTGAGCCATATTTTTACACCTGTTACTGATCAGTTAAAAAAATTAGCAGCAGACAATGTGGTTATTAAAAATAAAACGTCCGAAATAAATGAAAACGAAATGAAAAATGTAAAGAAAATTGAAAAAAAAGAAATATCTGAAGTAGATCAAATTGACAAGATAGATGAAGAAGTAGAAGCGGTGGACGAGGAGGAGGAGGAGGCGGACGAGGAAGAAATGGAACAAGAAGACAAGCTGGATGAGGAGGATGATGAAGTAGATGAAAGCGACGATACAATTACTAATGTAGATACACCGCAATTATATAAATATCCACAAGTTTCTCAAGAACCTATAAAGGACTATTTTCAGCATTCCCCTAATATTGACATTACTCATTCTCCAAGAAATAACGCTATCACTAATACATGGACCTTGGGTCCTAATAAATTTGAACTTGATAAAACTACTGGCCATATAATAATAGGTAGAGAACTATATACAGGTAGCAAGGGACTTTATAATTTATTAATTTATAAAGATCCAAAAAATTATACTAGTAAAGACCTCGAGGAATTTGATCGCATATTAGATGACACTAATCTATACAGAATGGGTTACTCTTCTCAAAGCAGAATAGTTGGAGTCAGGAATCAGAAATATCGACGTATTATTCGTCCATTGTTGATACAGCAAGGTGGAAACTATAATATGGTCTACAATTCCAAACCAATAGAATATGTTTATTGGGATGATGTTAATGAACTAGTTGATAGATTACGATTGCTATTCGCATCACAGCAAGCAGGTAATTCTTCTCATAGTAATGAGATTGCGTCAATTATTGAAGAATTAAAAGAAGCAAAAGTTATATATTAATATATTACCAGTCATAAGTATTATTATTTACTTAAACAACGGTGAGGAGTATAGATAAGTTTGGACGTTCGTCCGATAAATATTCACATTATTATCAGATTTCTTCCTCGCCTACTTCCTCATCATTATTTTCATTCACATATAATGGTGATTTAGATATTGGAGGTTTAAAAATATGTAACGTTAATTTACCCACTCAAGATGATGACGTTGTTAATAAAAAATATGTGGATGGTTCATGTGAACCAATAATGAATTTGTATTTAATGCTACAGCAAGAGGTGGCTGAAAGTGAAGAAAGTAATAGACAGCGATTAATAGATATATCTAATAGAATCAATGATTTAATCAATACTTTTGAGACAAAAATTATAGAAGTATCGGCATTATTTGATAGCAGTAGAGCTGAATCTAATAACACGATTGAAGAATAATTAAAACATTAGATAAGGTTCAGTTGGATGTATTTAATAATCGCGACAAGATAGAAAATCTTAATTATTCCAAAGCTGATAAACAACCAGGAACAACACGTCTAGACTGAAGGTAATTTGCTAAGATTCTAGACACCTGTTATTAATAGTTAAATAGTTAAATGGCAAGCAGATCTTGCTCAAATTGATACATATGCAAAAGAAAATAACCAGTTTAAATATTTTATGCTTGTTATTGATTGTTTTTCTAAATATATTTGGGCCGAACCGCTAAAAAATAAATCTGGTGATTCGGTGGTGGAAGCGTTTTCTAAAATATTTACCTCAAAGCGTAGCCCTAAAAATTTACAAACGGATCAAGGGAAATAATTCTACAATCGTCATTTCACTGTATAAATATTTCAGTTTAAATGAAACGCACAAGTGGATTTCCATTTTACCAGTTATTGCCAAAAATTATAATGAAGCAAAACATAGTACAATTAAAATGAAGCCATGTGATGTTGTTGGTAAGACAATTGAGAAAAAGTTGTTGGATACAATCTATAGCCATATGAAAATCTTTCCAGGATCGAAACTAAATGTTGGTGATATGGTACGCATCAGTAAAGAAAAGCATGTTTTCGATAAAGGGTACACACCTAACTGGACCACCGAACTGTTTAAAATTATCAAAATCAATTACACCAATCCTGTGACATATTTGTTGGAAGATTTAAATAAACAGCCAATAAAAGGATCTTTCTATAGTTACGAATTGCAGAAGAAAAAGCAAAAAGATATCTATTTAGTTGAGAAGGTGTTAAAGAAAAAAGACAACATGGTATATGTAAAAAGGCTTGGTTTTGATAATTCTCATAATAGCTGGATTCATAAGACAAATATACTATTAAAAAAATTAGTTGTTGTACAAAAATTGTATAAACATAACGCCTTCTGAAAATAAATGCGTTTTAAGTGCTAATCAAATTAATAACGATTTGTTTGAACTATTAGACAAGTTTTTACATGAAATTAGTGAAAAAAATGAAGCAAAACCTTTATTATTAAATACAAGATTTTCTACAATAAGTGATAATATATTAATTGATGTTGGATTAAATATGGACATGGCCTTTTATAAAGTTAAATAATACCATCGAATTGGAAGAATTTGAATGGCAAACACTGATTTTAAATATGTATTGGATTCGTCATATATATTTTAGTACAATGGAATTAGACTATTTATGTTTTATTTGTTGTAAGAATTATAATCATAACAGGTAATAATAATGAGGAATTAAAAATGATTCAAATTACTAGACAGGAAAAGACTATATGCTTAACAGAATCTGATTTGGTTAACATAATATTCATCAATACATATCATGTCGTTCCCTTAATTAATAGACTAAATTTAATTGACTTTATCACATTTTATAATAATTTTATAACAGCTGATTTTATAGCCATTTGCATATGGCTAAATATGTTAATTTAGATTTAATACAGATTATAACATTTATAGAAAAATTTTTCACCCTTATAATCCTTTCAAATAACATCCTGTTAAAGATCTCGGGCGATTTTATATTTAAAATACAGATTATTGTTCGGCACAACCCAAAATTCAATTTATATACTCAACCCAACATAATGGATGTCGGTTGGCTTTGTAGTGCAGTGGTAAGGTCCTTATACCCCCATAAAAGTGTATAGGTTCGATTGCTATTCACATCTAAAAAATTTATTTTAAAGATCTTCTCTATCATCTGTCCTCTCCTTTTTCTTTACTCATCTACTTTACTGCTGCAATCGCGAGGTGTGCTTTACCACATTAAGGATAGGCGTAAGGACGCCTATTATGACTGCGCCCCGACGGCATCTTTATCCATGTGGTAAGCACGCCTCACAAGTCTTCACCTTTTTTCCAATTCTTGACAATATCCGATGCTACCGACATTTATCCACACAACATCAAACTTCAAACATTACATCAGAAGATACCTTGGAAGACACATTGAAACTTGGCGCCACATTTCAAGAATAAATACGACATTTCATTGATGCAAAAAAATATGACACTGATAATTGACACACAAAATTCAAAAATATGACAGTGACAATTGACACATAAAGCGCCATCTAACATAAAAATTTAAAAACGAAAATTTACACACAGTGTCACCTGGCGGACAACACATCAAACTCAATGACATCAAAATGGGGCCCCCGCGATTGTGGCGCCCTCTCGTTGCGAAATTTTGTACCGGTTGTCTAGTTCTTCTGTTGTATATCTACTCATAAGCATAAAATGCTCCTCGAATAGGACGCCTATTCATATCCTCCAACATATACGTTACAGGATTGGTTAATTTAGTTTTGGCTATTTTAAATAATTCTGTTGTCTTATAAGATACGAAAAACCAATTAACCAAATGTTTATTTAGTAGAAAGTATATTAAAGAAAAAAGGCCACAGGGTACTTGTACGATGGTACGACTCTCAGAATAGTTGAATTGATGAGACAAATATATTGTGAAGAAAACATTAGTTGATTTTTTCTTTTACAAATTGTGTTAGTATGATGCCTTTTGAAAATCATTGCGTTTCTAGTGCTACTCAAATTGATAAACAGTTGTTTCAATTACTAAACGAATTTGAACGTGTGACCAATCAGACTGATTGGTGCTTTATTTTGAATGCAAGATTTTGTTCAATTCATAACGAAGTTCTCATTGCTATTGGTTTAAATATGTTCTTATGTTAGAAGTATTTGAACGGCAAAAGTTTATATCTAATATGCATTGGCTGCTAATAGGATATTTTTTAAAACATGAAATTGGATTATCTACGTTTTATCACATGTAATAATATAATTATTACAATCAGCAATGGTAACCATTGTTTGAAAATAGCAGGAGGTACAAGATGTGGAAAAACTATTGCTTTAACAGAGAGTCATATACATAATCTATTAATAGCTAATAATTATTTTACTGTTGATACTGTTGAGAGATTACTGTTAATTGATTTTAATACATATTATTGCAATTTTATACAAGTTATTAAAGAGTTCCTTTCTGAATTGATTACTCCAGTAAATATTATGGCTCTAATTTCTGCATATTGTCAACTTTTTAAAGATATATAAAGTTTTTGTTTAAGGGAATATATGTTAATAATCGAAAACAGAATATTGTCTGATTTAAAATAAAATAACATAATTCAAATGATTAATATTTTATTCGACAAACTTAAATATAGTTGTTGACATAGCGTTTGAGAGTTTCTTCTCATATTTAAAAATGATGCTGTATTTGCGTCCAACGAAAGAGTGTAAATTTTTTGTTATTAGTACAGTCATTCTTTGCGAGATGAAAACTATTGACTTCTCCAATTCGACTTTGACGACGTCACCATATTTGGAACTCCAACAACTTTATGCTTTACTTTATGCTTGGTTTCTAAATCAGCTATTCTGATTTTTGGTCTCTCTATATATTCAGTCGCCCGATTGATTTGCAAATGCATTTGCAATGCGTTTAAACCCATTTTCTTTTTCCTTTCTTTCTCTTATGCTCTATAAATAAAGCAACACATTTAGTGTTGTAAAAAATTAAACAATAGTTTAATGTTAATATTTACCTGAACAATACACCAAATAAAACACCGAACTCACTTTACTGAAGATAAAATTATGTTTTAGTACATGACTTTAAAGGCCCATGTATTTATACCAAAAGAGATCGAAAAATTTGTCTTTTCTCGTTAACATTCCTTATAAAACCATTTATCACTTATCGTAAATGTCTTTTAAGGCGGTGAAGAACAAATTACGAAACTATTACATAACTATGTTATGTAAGATGTTAGATAAAGAACAAGTTAAGAAATTATGTATTAATTTTTTATATTGGATAGTATAGAAGTTAATTCTACACAGAGAAAAAAACTTCTTTGTTAATAGCAAATTTAATAAATTTGCTTGGATTCAAATAAATGACGTATTAAAATAAGTCCAAATAAATGTTTATCTAAGTTTGAAAAAACTTTATTTGGATTTTCAAATAAATATGTGTTTGCTTCAAGTACAGATTTTTTTGGTATAAACTAATTGGTTCATTTGCAGTAAGCATTTTTTTTCTTATTTGATAGAAAATTTGAGTTTTCATCGAAATAAATATATTTTTTCGAAGCACGAATCATTTATTTGGCTTAAAAAGATTATTTATCTATTTCAATAGTAAAATGTCATTTCGAGGAAATAAATATTATTTGTTTATAAATATATATATGCAATATGTTAACAAGCATTTGCTTGAAACAAATAAATTTAATTTTAATTTAATAAAATATTTAAGGGGTTGAAAAAAATATTTCTTTCCGCTGAACTTTTATATCATTAAAAGAAAGGTTTAGTTGCTTTACACTATAATCAGTATCAAATAAAACACAGTATAAACTCAAGACATGCATGTATGTATTACTTAATATAGAAATTACACTTTAATACTCGTATTTTTCGTTCAAAGAGACGGTAGAAAGAGCAAAAGGCGAAATATACATTGCAGGAGATTTTAATAGTAGAGTGGGAAAGGGAAAACCAGGAGAGAGTAGCATATTGGGCAAGAATGGGGAGACAATACTAAATGATAATGGAAAAAATTAATAGAGTTTTGCCGAATCAATAATATGTTTATAGCAAATACTTACTATAAGCACAAAGATATACACAAATATACTAGAGAGATGAGCAGCAAAAATGAAAAGTCAATAATAGACTACATAGTAGCAGGAAATGAAAGTAGAAAGAACATAGTAGATGTAAAAGTGTCAAGAGGACCGGAAGTGGGAAGTGATCATTATATGGTTATAGCATAAAGAAAAGAAACCATTAAAAGCAGACAACAGAGAGAGAAAAGAAGATAAGATAGAATATGAGAAAATAAAAGCGTATAGACTAAAAGACGAAGACGTGGCAAAGCAATATAGAGAAAAAATGAAGAGGATGATTGAGAGTAGAAATGAGAAATGGAAGATATTAAGTTTGGAAGAGAGTTGGGAGGAACTCAAAAAGATAATACTACAAGCAAGCTCGGAAGTGTGTGGAAGAATAAAAAGAAATAAGAAAATAAAACAAACGGCATGGTGGACAGAAGAGATCAAGAGAAGAGTGAGAATAAAAAAGTAAAAATGGAAAGAATATCTACAAAAAAAAAACTAGAGAAACGTATCAGTGCTACAAGGAAGAAAGGAAAATAGTGAAGAAATTAGTGAGAGACGAAAAAAGGAAACAATGGTAAGAATTTGGTGAGAAAATGGAAAGAAATAGCAATGAAAATAAGAAAGTTTTCTACAGTGTCCTAAGAGGGTACAGAAAAGATAAAAAGGAAAACAGAGTGCTCATGAAAGACAAGAATGGAAAGGTAATAAAAGATGAGGAAAAGGTGATAAACAGATGGAAAGAATATTTCGAAGAGCTATTGGCGGGAAGTGTAAGTGGGAAACCCAATAAAAATAACGGAAAAAAGAGATCAGGTGAAGATAAATCTCAAGAAGTGGATAAAGAGGAAGGCGGCGAAGAAATAGAAAGGGAAGAATTGGAAACGGCTATTAGAGAACTTAAGAATGGGAAGTCTCCAGGGAGTGAAGGAATAACATCAGAAATTATTAAGAATATTGGAGAAAAGGGAATGGAAAAACTGGTATATATATTCAACAAAATATGGAGAGAAGAACGCATCCCAGAGGAATGGAAAAGAGCACAGATAGTACCAATATATAAAAAAGGAGACAGAGCTGACTGTAAGAACTACAGAGGAATAAACATAATAAATACAGGGATGAAGATACTAGAGAAAATAATTAAAAACAAGATAAATTATAAAGTGGAACAGACCCTGGAAGAGCCACAATGCGGATTTACAAAAGGTAGAAGCATACAGGACCATATATTTACTATAAAGCAAATGGTGGAAAAGGCAAGAAATAGTAAAAAAAATATATATGTAGGTTTTCTAGATCTAAAGAAGGCATTCGATAAAATAAATGGAAGCAGATTATGGAATATAATGAGAGAGAGGGGTATAGAAAAGAAAATGATTAGGTTAATAAGGAAGATATATGAGGAGAATGTAAACAGTATAATAGTAAATAATAAAGAATCTGAAACATTTAAAACAATGGACGGACTAAGACAGGGAGGAGGACTGAGTCCAACATTATTTAACATATATATGGATGAGATAATGAGAGAAAGTGATAAAGAGGAAAGAGGACTAGTCGTTGGATATAAAAACATGCAAAGGGTGGTTATAACGACTGGAGCATTTGCAGATGATGTGATGTTAGTTGCGGAGAATGAAAAGAGTTTGCAGAGAAAATTGAGCAAATGGAATGAAGTGCTTAAAAAATACGAGATGGAGATGTGCAAGGAAAAGACAAAGGTAATGGTAATAGGAGAGAAACAGGAGTTAGAAATTAAGATAGAAGAGACGAGAATAGAACAGGTCGATTGTTGTAAGTACCTAGGAGTGCAGATCAGTAGCGGGGGTAAACAGGAAAATGAAATTACGGAGCGGGTGAATAAAGCAATGAATGCATATTATAGAATAAATAGAGTAATAGTGGAGAACAAGGAAATCACAAGGAAAACAAAAATAAATGTATACAAGACCATAATAAGACCGATTTTAACATTCGGATGTGAAACGTGGAAAATGGAGCAAAAAGACATAAGTAGGGTACAAGCTGTGGAAATGAAAGTCTTGAGAAGAGTAAAAGGGGTAACAAAAAGAGATAAAATAAGGAGTAGCACAATAAGAGAAGAGTTGGAGATAGAACCAGTGGTGGAGTTCATCCACAGAAGGCAGTTGGGATGGTGGGGACATCTGGTAAGAATGAGTGAAGAGAGGCAAGTAAAGAGAATCTGGCAGGCAAGGGAGGGAAGAAGAGCGAAACGGGGAAGACCAGAAATTACATGGGATGAGGGAATTGAAAAAGCAATAAGAGAAAGAGGAATGAGGCTGAATGAAGCAAGAGGAATTGCTTGCAACAGGAAGGAGTGGGAGAGATGCATAGGAAGTAAGGAATAGGAGGATAACGAGAAGAGCTCAAGCCGACACCAGTTGATGGTATAAGGCATATAGACATATATATATATATATATGTCTTTCTATATATATATATATATATATGTTTTCGTTCAAAAATTTGACGTTCTTCAGATGATTTTCAAGCGGATTTTTTTGGTTTCACTTCAATGTCTGCATCCACGTGCTATAATTAGTTAATTTTTAATGATCAAAACAATTTTAATTTTTAAACGATTGATTTAAGATACCGATGGTATTAATCTATTGCTCTATGTATATACCTAAATCAGAGAATAAAAATGAACGAATAAATATCGAGCACGTGCTAGATTAATTGTTAATATCTGAAGCGGAACTTACTAGAAGTATATTATATTGGTATTTATTAGATTCGTATTTTGATATCAATTAACTATAAAATATCTAACGAGACGGTCTTGAGTAGCCTCGTTGGAACTATGAATTTTAGGTTACGTTCATGATTATCAAATTTAGCATTTTTATGAAACACAAGTTTCATAAAATAGAATAATAAATAAAATAATTCATAAAACAACAGTACACATGTTCCTTATTGTAATGAATACCAAAACATAATATGCATATCTACTTCTAGTAATTATTATATTGTAGAATATCCATGTGTAAACCGTAATTACTTTGGAAAAATTGATTAAGTTAGGTTAAACCACATTGATGCAAAAAATCACTGAACTCACAATCACTCATTTTTTTAAAATACTTAATATAAATAAATATAAGACGGTAATAATATATAATAATATATTTAATGTAATAATGAATATACTTTCTAACACTTCTTATATATTGGTTCAGAGACCAGGCTTGTCCTGGTTCAACCTTAAAGATACTATGCCCTTGCTTTACTTGGAGCGGTAGCGGATATCATTGGATTTTGTAAAAAAAGTCACAAGCTTATTTCTGGGTGACATTGTCAAGGTTCTTTTGATAATAGATCACTAAATAAAATAGAAGTAAAAAAAAGGTTCGGTTGAACATTTCCAAGAATTGGCTTTTGAAATCGGCTAGCAGACAAACTGTTTATTTTATGCCTGGAATAGAATAAGAATATTTCTAACATAAATTATACCTAAAGAAAAATTAGATAAAAATTATAATGAATCATGTGCAATAATCAAATTACATGTTATCTATGTACAGAAAATTATAATATAGATTCGTTTAGAAATCGCTTGTAACCTTCAAAAAGGTTAAAAAAATACTTTTCAAACACCAAGATTGCAATTTTCAATAGAGTCTAATTTAGATTTAGAGTTAAAAAACAAGACAGCATTAATATACCACACTGAAAAAACAAAACACACATTTGATTTTGATAACACAATAATCTTAAACACTGAAAGAAATACATACAAAAGAGAGATACTAGAAATGATACAGATCAAAAGTCATGATAACACTATTAACTATAAAGCAGACATAAAGTACTTAAGCAAATCTTACTACAACATAATATAAATTAAATAAATACATAAACACACACATATGTATACATTCACAAAATATATACCTATGAACAAATAACCGCTTAAAATTAAAAATATTTATAGGTAACATATGGAAATGTAACCTTAGCAACAATAAAACAACAAAATTAACGAATCAAAAATTGACATTCAAAGCGAAATCACCAAAAGAAAAAAAGAAACTCTTTAAAAAAGATAGAAATATCGAAACGGACATCAGAGTGAAGAAAAATAAAAGGGAATTATTAAATTAAATTAAAGAATCTAATCTGTCTAATATTAAATCTATCTAATAGTTACTTCTGTTATAAGGAACAAATTAAGAAACTATTATTCACCGGTGACATGAAGAATTTGCCTTGCACCTTAACTACTAATCTATCTACAAAAGGTTCAGCCAGCTGGCACCTATTAGGAAACAAACAGAATATTTTCGTTGCTTTGTATGTAAAGTAATTATCAATCAATATTTGCTCTTCATTTCGCAAACAGACTTAAATTACTGTCACCATCTTCCCTTGCTAACCAGTCAAAATAAAGGGACGCGGAACAAACACCCTTACATCACATCATCCTCAACCAATCAACGAACCGGAAACCATTCACACATTGACGCCATATTGTATCATTGACGCCATCTTGGAAAAAAAGGAGGAGACATCTTAGATTATTTCCACTATATTCCCTTCATAAACAATCAAAATAAGGCGTCGGGGACAAACACCTCTTCATAACATCACCTTCAACCAATCAACGGAACGGAAATCATTCACACATCCCCACCATACACTCATATTCATACACTTCTACAAACATTGACGCCATTTTGAATTTTGGCGCAAGACCTGCTTTGTCTTCGTACTCCAGTATTTTTATTTTTCGCTATAATCAATGGATTTTCTTTTTCGCCTACAATATTAGCACAAAATAAAATTGTTATTATTTATTTTGGTATCTTTCTACTTGGGCAATTATTGTAAATATCTCTTGGGGAATAGTTTTGTTGGGGATAATCTGGACAACGCCTCGAAAATAAAAGAATAGTTTAAAGAAACGTAGTTTATTGAACACTAAATTAACGTAAAAATGAAACGAAGAAATAGTAATAAAATGATAATAAATATATGCACTCATTCGTTAAGCGGCTCTCTCACGACTGACTGTACTGGTACTTGCGGGCGTTGGCCGCGTACCGATTCTGCGCCGGGCGAGATCCCCTCAGGCGCATTCATACATCGCCTCGGGCTTGTCGAGTACTTATCTTCAACAAGTTTTATAAAATTGATTGCAGTTTTATTTTCACAGTTTCGGCAATTTTCAGAGTTTATATCCACTAATTCTCGGCAAATTGATTTAAATATAATATCATGTCGAATGAAAAAATTTTTCAACCACCCGTTAGATGCCTTGAAGTTTTCAGTTTTAAGGTGTTCAGCTGTTTCCATTGCTTTCTGTTTTATTAAATACTCAGATATTCTTATATTATCTTACTTCTAGCTTTACAAAACAATTGTAAACAACTTGATCTATTTCCAATAGTTTTGCTTTAGCAAATCTTTCCATTTGTTCTAAGGTGACTCCTAATTCAAAAAAAATTTTCCAAGAAACTTTATTTTTAACTACATCATAAATATGTGTTCTTCCCACGCCATACTTTTTCGCCAACTTTCTTGCCCTAATTCCATACGTTTCACTTTCCTGAATATATTACAATAAATTATATTACAATAATAAAAACTTTCTTTGTGAAATTATGATTTTTTTAAGATTTTCAGAATAAGCAATCAAGAAACTTAAAATTTTTGTTGATCAGAGTCTCACGCAGCGCGTTAAATAAAACAACCGCCCATTTAAGCGTTAAGCAAAGAACTATTTATTTTACAGCGAGCAAAATATAACAAGTAAAAACAGGAATAATAATAATAATTATAATTATAATAATAATAATTATTATTATTATAATCAGTTGCTAAGCGTGAATGTCTACGAACTTATATTGTTTGTATATTCCATAGCACAACACCCCCACTATATACATACAATATAAATCTCTTTCTTTCAAAATCAGTATTTAATTAAACCTAAATCTGATACAAACTTATTATGTTTCGTACTACATAAACCTTTTGTCAATAAATCAGCCACCATTTCATCTGTAGGCATATATTTAACAGAAACTAAGTTATTCGACACTGCTTCACGAATGAAATGATGTCTGGTATCAATGTGTTTAGTACGCTTGTGATATATAGGATTAACTGATAGTTTTTGAGCACCTTGATTATCGTTGTATATTGTAATACAATTATTTTGACCTGTTAATTTATATAACAAATTTCTCAAATAAATGGCCTCTTTACTTGCCTCAGTTAATGCCATATATTCGGCCTCTGTGCTTGATAAAGCCACAGTTTTCTGCTTAGTACTTTCCCAAGCTATCGCACAATTAGATAACTTAAAAATAAACCCTGCATGTGATCTTCTATCTATCTGATTTCCGGCCCAATCTGAATCGACATAACCATTTAAAATAAAATTATTTTTTGAAAATTTCAATTTATACGCTTTTGTAGAACGTTTAGATTTATGTCGTATTTATGTCAATTGTTGGTTCGTAGTCACTGTCACTACCGCTATCAGGTATATGATCACTATCATCGCTATCAGTCATCACACTCACTTTACTTTCTTCTGCTTCTGAATCTGAATCCCCCACTGAATTTACAGCCTCTTCTTTTTTATGATGATCTAATATTATTTTAAATTCTTTTTCATATTCTTTTATCTTTTCCATAACAGTAACATCTTTATAAACTTTAACTTGTTTTGTTTCAGGACAATAAATCCTATATCCTTTTGTATTTTCACCGTATCCAACCAATATTTTTTCATTTGACTTTTTATCCCATTTTAATCGATGTTGCTTTGGAACATGTACCATCACAGTACTTCCAAAAATCTTCAAATGCTCAATATCTGGTTTTTTATTATACAATACTTCAAAAGGTGTTTTATTATCTAAAGTTGAATTAGTTGTTCTGTTATATAAATATACAGCTGTATTAGTGGCTTCGGCCCACAAAGATTTGTCCAATTCAGAATCACATAATAAGCATCTAGCTTTTTCAACAATGGTTCTTATCATTCTTTCTGCAGACCCATTCTGCTCTGGCGTGTACGCCACTGATGTTTGATGTATAATTCCATTATTCTTAAGAAAATTTTTAAATAGTTTGCCGCAAAATTCCGTACCATTATCGGATCGAAAAATCTTAATTTTTTTGTCCGTTTGATTTTCCATTAATCTTTTATATTCTTTAAAACATTCAAGAGTTTCATCTTTGGTATTTAAAAAATATATATTGGCAAATTTACTGAAATCATCCTTTAGAATCAAAAAATATTTTGCACCACCTAAAGAACGAACTTCCATTGGTCCACACAAGTCCGCATGTAACACCTCTAAAATATTATTTGCCCTTGAACCTTTACATGGAAAATAATTTCTAGATTGTTTGCCTTCATTACAAGCCTTACAATTAATTTTGCTTATACATTCATTATCATCAATTTTAATTCCTTGTACAGCTCCATTTTTCATTTTTGTTAATTCTTTGTCATTTATATGACCCAATCGTTTATGCCACAATCTACTTGTTAATACTTTACTACTTAACATTAAACTATCTACCGGTTTAGTTTCTAATCTATACATATTATGTATTTGGCGAGCAATTCCAATTAATTCATTATTTTTATTAAATATTTTTGCTGAATTTCTTTCCAAGATTACCTTATTTCCTTTTTTGATTACTTTTCCAACAGATAATAAATTTGCTGCCGCGTCAGGCGCATATAAAACATCATTTACAGAAATATTTACAAGGTTATTATTTACCAACGTAGTAATTTTCACTTCACCTTTAGTTTCTATTTTTATCATCATATTATTTGCCGTCACGATATCATTTTCATTTTTCACATTTTTTTTATTTATCAACCAGTTTTTGTTTACGGTAATATGAGCTCTGGCACCAGAGTCTAAATACCATTCATTCGAGCTAAATAAATCTTTGTTCATAAAAACCGCACTAAGACTATTATTATTATTTCTAAAAGTTATCGTCTGTAAGCAATCTTTTTTATAATGTCCGAACTGCTTGCATCGATAGCATTGAACTTGATTTTTTTTACTATTATGTTTATTATAAACCGTTTCCGTTTTACTTTTGTCATCAGTTACTCGATTATTACAATTACCATGAATTTTGGAATTTGAATTATATTGCCGGTTATTACGCCATGCTGCTGCATTTTTTCCAACAAATGCTATATTACTTGTATTAGTAGATTTTTCATCAACGACATCCATTAATTTAGATTTTATTGTTTCAGTAGTAATTTCTACACCGCTATGTTCTATAACCATGATCATTGGAGAATACCTTTCTGGCAATCCAGCCAAAAGTAATGAACCAACCCAATTATCATTAATATCCAAACCTGTTGATCTCAATCTTTGAGAGGTTTCAATAATATGATTTATATACGATGTCATATTTTCCATATCATCCAACTTTGTTGATATTAATGACCTTAATAAACTTATTCTTCTTGTTGATCCTTTATCGCTGTACATATCTTTTAATTTCAACCATAGTTCGTGTGCTGTCTTTGTTTTCTTAATATGAATATATAATGATGAATTAATTGTCAATATCATCTTTGACCTAGCTTGAATCGCTTTTCAAGATTGCATCGGTGATGCAATCTTGCAAATCTTCCAGAATTAATAAGTTTTCCACCGCAAATGACCATTCTTCATAATTTTCCCGACCTCTTAACTTAGGTACCGTTGCAATATGATTATTCCCTGCCATAATTGCGATATGTATATTAATTAAAAAAAAATTAATTAATATTAGCAAGTTAACGATACACAGCACTTTTCAGCTATATAAAAACATGGGATCTGGGCCCATAACCTGTTGATCAGAGTCTCACGCAGCGCGTTAAATAAAACAACCGCCCATTTAAGCGTTAAGCAAAGAACTATTTATTTTACAGCGAGCAAAATATAACAAGTAAAAACAGGAATAATAATAATAATTATAATTATAATAATAATTATTATTATTATTATAATCAGTTGCTAAGCGTGAATGTCTACGAACTTATATTGTTTGTATATTCCATAGCACAACAATTTTCTTTTCTTTAGAAAATGTTGAAAAACGAATAAACTAAAATAAAGTTTTGTCGATGCACGGGCTTATCACTGACATATAATTATTAGTGCTAAGGATCATATGTATATAAAACAGCCTCTGGATTATTGGGGAAACTCGGAGGTGTTAAAAAATAATCAAAGAAAGACTTTTGCTCCAACTAATAAACTTATTTATTGTTTATAAAATAAAATGTAATCAAATAATAAAATATTCTATGGAGAAAAAATAATATAGATCAGACATTTCTGAAAAAAAACGATACTTCGTTCTCGATGTGTATGGACTAATATACTAAATATACAGAATAATTTTCATTTACAAAATAATGTTAATCTAATAACTTAAATACTGCATTTTTGTTATCAACTATTTACTTGTATTATCATTGGTGAGATAAATAAATAATGTACAATTATTAGAATTGCATATATCGATTTTGTTTTTATCGATCGGCGCTTCGAACGCAATCCCATCTACCATGAGACAAAGATAAATAATCTGAAAAGGGAGACAGATCTGTCGCTGTCATTTATGGCGTTGAAATTAGATGCAATGAACACTGCAAAGACTATTGGGGATATTGTTAAATGTAAATCATTTAATGGTTTATATTCGCTATAGGTAAAACAGAATTACTATCCTGTCCTTTGTCCATATCCTATCGAGTAAGTTCCCCTTTGAATTATAGCCATTAACCCTGTTTGGAAGAATAGACCGCCAATCAGATAATGGTATAACACGTGGCTTCTATTAATTGTTATTCTTTAGCCAAACGAAATTGAAGAATCTAGGTAAACTCGACCAGCGTGACTGATAGTAATATAGAAATAATGTTAGTGAAAGAAATAGTGCGTCTGATAAGATATGTATTTATTAAAACGTAACATGTATTGTCCTTATCGGATTCGAAATACTCTCCAGCGAATTAATTAATTAAATAACTAATATTTACAATTTTTAGAAATAGATTAGGTGCATTTTTTACATTACTAATCTGATTTCTGTTAAACAGTTTAAATTGAAATTAAGGAGATACTGTAAATGAACGGTTACATTCGCTTTGTAATTTTCTTTTTGCTACGATCTATTTTAATTGCCATGTAAGAGGGAGGAGGAGATATAGAGGTGGAAAGAGGCTGAGGATGGTTGAGGGGGTGACTGAGTAGCTTAGTAGACGCGGGGAGTGAGTCTGTGGATGTAGGAGGCGGCAAGGTGGGGCCGGTAACCTCTTGCCAAGATGCGGACAGTAGGATGGGATAGGGGGTGAAGAAGAAGAGGTTGTTCGACAGCCCGGTAAGTCATCTGGGAAGCATTCGAGAGGGGCGAAGGGCTGGTGAGCGAAGTGGGGGCAGTTACAGCCCTTATCGAGGAGGTGTGGTCGAAGTACCAGAGGTTGAGCAAAAATTATGGCATGGTGAGATTGGGGGGAGTTGCATGGAATTAATTGGGGGGGTACAATAGATAATTTGGAGAAGAGTGTGGTCAGAGTTAGGTTGGATGGGTTAGAGGACAAGGAATGACTACCGCGTTTTGGTTGTTTATTTTTTGTTGATTTTTTTGTTTGATTGGCTACCGTGTTTTCTGTTTATTTTCTATACTTTCTCTTCGCCTACAACTTCGTCGGCCCGTTGATTAAATATACCTATAATGTCTATGTCTTCTTCATTTATGTCATTTCTAAATCTTATTCTTTTCCCTTCTAATTTTTCACAATACCTTTCCCTTATATCTTTTCTTTCATCTAAATTACACTTCCATATTATGTGCTTGGCTGTTTCTGCCTCTTCATTACAATCACGAACCATACTATCATCACTTAATTTAAATCTTCCTAAGGCATGCTTAAAGTTATCATGCCCAGTAACTATTTGTACAGCTTTGGAGTTTAGTGGCACTCTATTTCTTCCAACATATTTACACCACTTATACAGCTCTCTTCTTTTTTCACTATTAATCCATTCACTTTGCCATTTTTCCATTATCAACAATTTTCTTTACTTTATTCTTATTTTATTTTCTTCATTATATGGTATTCATTCCCACTTATTTACTAAATTATCTGGTACTTTCATCAGTTCTTTTACCTTCTTATCCACTATTATAATTTTTTAATTTTCTTTCAAATGCGCCGTTTGCCATTTTATATCTATATTTATGTCTGAAGATTTCAATTTTTCGCTTAACATTTGTATCTCTCTTCCTATTACATCTTCTGCCCACTTATTCTTTACTTTTCCTATCCTACTTCTGTTGTTATTATATATGGTTATATTATTTTTCCACTTCCATTTTTCAATGGAGTTTAATACTTATATCATTTCCAATCCTTTTGCTATACTTGAACTGTATTTTCTTTCTACTTTGACTCTTTCCGTATTATATTTCTCTCCATCGTCCTTATATGTTAAAGCTACTTTATCTTCTGTAACACCAGCATCCACCCATATATTTCCATTATCATCATTTACTTCGTTTGCCTTTCGTAAACACTAGAATTGCTCCTCTTCCTATGTGTGTTACCACTTCATTTGTTTTCTTAAATTTTCATTTAAGTTTATATGCTTCTATACTTAATGACGGAGTTCCAGCTAGTATATTTAGCGCATCATTAGACAGTGTTGAATAACTCTTCACAATTGTTTTAGTCCAAAATCTTTAAATTGCAAACAGTTGTTTCTTCACTTTACTGCCTGGCGATCTTTTACCCCAGGTTTCAGCTCCATATAATACCGCCGGCTATATCACTCTTTCATATGACATTTTACATATGCTTCTATTAAAACCACATTTCCTCTTCATGATTCCTATGCATTTACCAGATACTGTTATAATTTTCTTTCTTATCTCTTTTACATGTTCAATATAAAACATTTTTGTTGTATCTATTACGACACCCAAATACTTTATATTGGTTTTTATCACTATCCTATCTTGATCCCAATATATTACTGGATCTCTTATTTTTCTATGTGAAACGAACATTGCTTCGGTTTTTACTCCAGTATATTTTAATTTTTCTTTAATCGCCCATAAATCCACTGTTTCTTTAACAATCTTCCAAACTTTTTCAATGCTTTTAGCTGATTTTCCAGATATTATAATTATCTGATCATCAGCAGAGGCTTGATATGTTACTGACATATTGTACTTCACTTTGTTTTTTCCATCTCCTCAAACCATCCTTCCATGACTAATAACCACAAAATATGTCCTAATCCAGATCCTTGAGGGTATCCGTTACTATTGTTTTCCTTTCCTACCCATATTCTTCTGTTTAACATGAAATTCAACGCTATTTTTCTTAAATTATCTGGAATTTCATATTTTTCTAATCTTTCCTCCACAGTAGTTTGTATAATTTATTTAGTAGTTTTTTGAGATTGTAGAAAAAATGTAATATGCATTTTTTGGCAACAACTGGCTTTATTGCTCTCAGTGTTCGTCGCGCTCCGCAAGCATCGCGCGCTAACTGTCACTTGCAAGCAACGAATAGTCACTTTTTGCCCTTAATACATAAATAACTATTTTAATAATAAAAAAAACACGTTTCCATTACATTTATAAGCTATTTTACGTAAACGTTTTATGTTTGTTATTTGAACTTAATGTTGTTGCATTCTCGAGTGCGACCCAGGATGGATTTCAATCTTTTCTAAAACAAATATTTCGACAACGGAAAAAGAAATTCTTTTTACTCTTGCCTTCAGTTAATCATATTTCCATTTTCGTCTTAATCGCTTACATGCCTCGCAAGTACGACTTGCTAGTCTGAGGCTGACAAAAATAGAATCTGGCTGCCGGAGAACTCGCCTGCTAGCCATAAAAGGAAGGGAAATGGTTTTGTTTGGATTGGGTAGGCAGGACGGCCTAGGCCTTCTGACTAGGTGTTGGAGGAGTAGTCTCGACGACCAGGATTGTCGGTTTTATACAGAAACAGTCCTTTATATACTTATTTGGGTCACTTTATTTGTAAGGCTCACACCAAGCTATTTCAACAAAATGAGTACAAATTTGTCATTTTACAGTCAAATCATTTTAAGGTATTCTCAATTTTTAAAATTCAATACAATGATAGAAAAAAAAATAAGTGAAATTAGGTATGTAGCTGTTAAGTATCTTGGGAACGAACTGGTTGCAGTGGAACTGGATTGCTGTCTCCGACTGGGTATAACGTGAGTTCGCTTGCAGAACTAATTGTCTAAAAGTGATGTTGTTAATAGGGCGTCGTCCAGTCTTTACGCGAACTAAATCCGGCTGGAGAGACTCTACAGTTCTAGGCGTAGCACTCTGTTATTACCCAAGCTAGCAAATTAACTAAATGGACAATAGTGAATTTATAAGTAACATAAAAACAAATTAAACGATATATAAGGAATATATAATAATACAGGGTGTGTCGCTACTAGTATTTTTAATTTCAATGGTGGATAGGGGATGAAAAACTGAACGGAAAATGTCTAAACAATGGGGAGTCTATCTTCAATAGTTGCCGAGATAATCAGCATTTTCTGTTTTCTTCAAAAACGTTCGTGAACTGCAGTGTAACTGACCTACGCAATACCGAGTCCTGAAAAGTAGAATAAGCATTGAACTCATTAACGAGGTCAAGGTCACACGTCGTATAAAATTTGGAATCTAGAGCCTTTTAGAGGGCATTGAAGGATTAGCTTTCTTAGTTATTAAACTAATTCATATTTATATTCATATATAATCAACATTTAATATGGCATTTAAGTATTGAAAATTAGTGTTAATTAATTGTATTGCGAAACATTCCCTAAGATAAAAGTTCAGTCTAATAACATAATTTAATTTCTTTTTCTAACGAAACAAAAAGAAAATCATAATTGCGACGGCACTGTCTCACTAGCTAGTCGGCGACTCGACTCGCCGATAATTCTAGCGTATTCATTTTCCAATACAAAATGTAATTACCCATTTAATGTTTACTCTTAGAAAAAAAAAACAACTTTTCATTTACTTTTAAAATGTTGACCTCATTTTTATAGCAATAATTTAGAGATAATGCGTTTGTTTTGAGTATGAAATTTAGTGAACATTTAGATTTAATTATCATCGAAAAAATATCTCCATGAAAAAAAACATTTTTTACATTTTAATAGACCGTACAAATAGAATGTACTAATTTAATTTCGAAATCAAATTGTACATCGTATCATAGGTACAACATTACGCATCAGCTAATAAAAAAGCACGTTGCATGAAACAGTTCTACAATTTTATACTTGGTACTAGGTTTTGTTACTAGGCTGTATTCAGCAATGTCAATTTGTTTAATAACATTGCATTAATTTCGCTTTAATCATTCTTTAAAAGTAAAAACAGGAAACATAAAAAATTCTACTAGCAGGTTATTGATAAATTTCTTGGGATTGTTATGTTAAAGTGAGAATCGAAAATAAGAAAGAAAGAGAGAAAAACAAATTAGAAAGAAACAGTGTAGTCGAAACGTAAAATTAGATTAGTTAAATGTTGAATTTGGAGGGAGTTTCGGATTTTTTTCAGAAATTCGGAATGTTACGTTGTTAGAATAAAATCGAATGTTGATTTGCAAAGATCATCAGATCATAGAGCTGATAAAGTTGTTCACCAACTCACTCCATACTAATCGGGTTTCGAAAACTAATTCTTCTCAATCAAATAACGTAAATCCTATAAGGGTAAACCTTTGTACATTGTACACAGTTGTGCACCTCTCTAACTTAGTAACAGTTTATCTCAATAAAAAGCAAGATATACTGGAAAATCTGGGCTTACTCAAACAACAGTAAACCAAAAGTAGAATTGCTGTAAAGTTGTGTTGAAAGGAGATTTGAAAAGTGATTGCAACCATATATTACAGTGGGAGATTATTATAATAATGCATTAGCATACGAATGGAAATAAACTACTGCTGAATCTTCAGAGTAAAATCCTTTTCTAAAACTTAATCAGTGTTGTATTATACAAAATACTAGGTTTACATTATATCTTGAAAATGATTCCTTCCTTTAAGACTACAACAAAGCCGGCTATCTAGCCAAGTTAAGTGCTACTAATATCGCATGTGTAAAACAAATTTTGGTACGCCCTCATTATGGTTGCGGTACGTTATATCAGCTATGACGCATATAACAAATGGGACTGAGAAGAAGATGGAATGATATGATTAGCCGAAAGAAAAGTGAGAGGGAATATTTTCTTCATCGCCGAAATAATTATAAGATTAAAATCAATCCAAGACCGTATTCGGAGACGCAAAAAAGCTATTGTAAAATATTGTTAATTTAAAACCAATTATCAAACGCAAAACGATAGCTCACAAATGCAAACAAACTCTTGGCATTAAAAATGATATTTCGTGAAATTTAGACAAATTACAAAAATATACAGATCGAATTATTATTCAGGCTCTGTTAGCTTTGTTAAGAATGGTCCAAAAATTTAGAAACGTCTAAGTTTTTTTTTATTAAATGTTATACTTTTTTATGGTCCAGAGTAGAGATGTGGTTCGTGTCTAGTTTTTTGACATGATACTGATTTGGGTAACACGAACGATAACGCACAAACCATAACGACTGCACATGACCCGACGTAATGCATTCTGTCGTGTCACGAACATGAACACATTTCTCCGTGCAGCTGTGACTCGATCGACATGCACTTAACTAAATATTTATTAATGCTAAATCCTCAACAGCTATAATTAAAAATGATAAATAATAGAGCAAATCGTCATTATTAAAAGAACTTGATTAAAGTCACATTTTATTTAAATAAAACCGTTTTTTATTAAAGGCATTAAAATTTCGTTATGACACTTATGATAGATAAGTTGTTAATTTTATTAGTGACTTTGATTTAGTACTAATGGCACCTTTGCTCTCAAGTTTGAGAATTGAGCAAAATATTATTTGATCAAATGCTATACGATACTATCATAATAAAAAAAAATCAGTTTTTTTTTGTAAACTCCATGCCGACCATTGCCGGAACCACCGATCTGTTAATAAGAGAAACTAAAAGCTCGGCAGTATTTTATTTAAATAAAGGCAGTCAGTATTTTAATACAGTATCTTTATTTAAAACGGTTATATGCGCATGCACAGATTTTTAATTAAGGGCTATTTTAATAACGCTCATGCATTTTACGCTTGCCGTATCCCTCTAATAGTATATAAATTAGATTTAATCAATTGATAATATTCCTTACCCCCACTATAAATGGTGGTGATAAAGTGGAACGTACGACGCATTCCACTTTACTTTTGAATTAACACGAACACGACACGAGTCGTGTTGAAAATGCAAATATATAACAAAATATATATCACCCGTGTTAAGCTCAAACCACTCAGAATGACCTCATCTCTAGTCTGCGAAACATACCGGGTTGCGCGAAACACAGAAAAACTGATTTATTTTTTTACATTACAGATATTTTATTAACAAGGGAGAAGGAAGAAATTTAGATAAGTATAGGAAAGTGCCCTTCCGAGCAGAGGAACCGGGGACAATTTCCCAAATAACACGCAGACCTGATAAGCAGGAACGGTGTTATCGAGATAAGGAAAAAGGACAACTTTTATTTGTATTTTATTCTGATATAAATATTTAACATTATAACATAGAATTAGGATTGATTTCGCAAGAATGGAGGCTAAAAACCCATTCAAAGTGGCGACTAAAGTCAAAAGAACTCCACCAGTGGAAAAAGTGGAAAATAGAAAAAGAAAAACCTCAACGGAGGATGATGAGGAATATGAGGAGCAAGAAAAAGCAAACAAATCATATAGAGGAGTAGTGATGAGCGAGGTTGAGGATAGCATGGAAAAAAGAATAAAATTAAGACAGAAAGTCTCAGTGGAAAGAAGAAAGCGAAGATAGTAAGAAAAAATTAAGTGGAGTATCAGATGAGAATCAAATCAAACTGATACAAAGGGAAATTAGGGTATTTAAAGAGGGGAATAAAAGAGAAGAAGGACAAACTCGGGAAAAAATGGAAAAAAGTATAGAGGATATAGAAAAAATAGTAGTTAAAATGACCGCCACAGTGTATGAAAACATGGAGAATGCAGAGAAAAAACAAAAACCAGAAAAAAAGATAAAGTAGAGCAAAGGCTGGAACAAATAGAGAAACAATTCAAAAATAGAATGGATGAATTAGAAACGAAAATATTAGAATTGACAATGGAAGGTACAATAAATCAAGAAAGAAGCAAAACGACATATGCGGCGATCACTGAAAGAAAAAAAGAAACTGGTACAAAAAAGATACAGGGATGGAAAAACACCAGAAAAAATAAGGGAAAACCTTACGATAGAAGAAGTAGGTGAAGAAGGTATAAAGGAAATAAAAAAATTTAAAAGTGGATTGGTAGTGATGAAGTGCAGAAACGAACTACAACAGGAGCAAATAGGGAAGAAACTGGAGGAAGTAAAAGGAATGACAATGATGAAAATGAAAGAAACAAAGCCGTTGTTTATAATAAAAAAAATTGAGCAAGGATATACTGAAGAAGAAATAGTAAACGAAATATTAAGAGAAAATGAAGAAATAAGGAAAATGGTGGGGATTAAAGAGGTGAAGGCAGTAATGAGAGCAGTAAAACAAATGCCTTTAGGAACAGTAAACAATATGTGGCGGACTGGGTAGTAGAAGCTGACAAAGAGATGTTCAAGTACGTGGTAAAAAAGGAAAATTATTGATAGATTTTACTGTAAAACAGGTAGAGGAATATGTAAAAATCGCGATCTGCTATAAATTCTGCTGCTATGGGCATGTAGCCCAGTACTGCACAAGAACGGAGGTATGCTACAGATGTGGACAGGAAGGACATGAAGGGAAAGATTGTGAGAAAAATGAGATAAAATGCGCCAACTGCACAAGAATTAAGGATAAATATATAGAGCACATGGCCACCAGCAAAAAGTGCCAAATATATAAACGACAGGAGGAACAATATCGAAATAGGATAGATTATGGAAGCTGGGAAGAAGAGAAGAAACAAACAAAAAACTGAAGAAGAAGTGGGGAAAGGAGCAGGAAACAATGAGAAGGAAAAAAGTAGAAATATGGAGATAGGCAACATGGAATATACGAGGCTTAAAGGGAAAAGAAATAGAACTAGAAGATGAGTTCCTGGAAAATAAGATAGACATACTTGCAATAACGGAAACGAAAAAAAAGGAAGAGGACTGCAAAAAATGATGAAAGGAAGTGTATTTATATATAGCGGAGTGGAAACAGAGAAAAGAGCAGCTGAGGGAGTCGCATGTATGGTAAAAAGGGAATGGGCACACAATATAGAAGAATGGGAGGCGTGTTCAGAGAGGATATTGAAAATAAATATGAAGGACGATAATGAGATCAATAAAACGATAATAAGTGTGTATGGATCAAATGAAGACGACAAAATGGAGAACAAAGAGAAATTCTGGGAAATGCTAGCAGAGACGCTAGAAAGAGCAAAAGGCGAAATATACATTGCAGGAGATTTTAATAGTAGAGTGGGAAAGGGAAAAACAGGAGAGAGCAGAATATTGGGCCAGAATGGGGAGACAATACTAAATGATAACGGAAAAAGATTGATAGAGTTTTGCCGAATCAACAATATGTTTATAGCAAATACTTATTATAAGCACAAGGATATACACAAGTATACTAGAGAGATGAGCAGCAAAAATGAAAAATCAATAATAGACTACATAGTAGCAGGAAATGAAAATAGAAAGAACATAGTAGATGTAAAAGTATCAAGAGGACCGTAAGTGGGAAGTGATCCTTATATGGTTATATCAGACATAAAGAAACCACTAAAATCAGACAACAGAGAGAGAAAAGAAGATAAGATAGAATATGAGAAAATAAAAGCGTATAGGCTAAAAGACGGAGAGGTGGCAAAGCAATATAGAGAAAAAATGAAGAGGATCATCGAGAGCAGAAATGAGAAATGGAAGGCATTAAGCTTGGAAAAGAGTTGGGAGGAATTCAAAAAGATGATACTACAAATAAGCTCGGAAGTGTGTGGAAAAATAAAAAGAAATAAGAAAATAAAACAAACGGCGTGTTGGACAGAAGAGATCAAGAGAAGAGTGAAATTAAAAAAGAAAAAATGGAAGGAATATTTACAAAAAAAAATAGAGAAACGTATCAGTGTTACAAGGAGGAAAGGAAAATAGTGAAGCAATTAGTATTAGAGGCGAAAAGAAATGAATGGGCAGAATTCGGCAATAAATTTGAAAACGAAGCTGCAGAGGGAAAAAAAATATTCTATAGTAGACTAAGAACAATAAGAATAGGAAAGACCAACAGTGCTACATATATAAATAACAAAGAAGGAAAAATATTAAAGCAGGAAGATGGAATAATGGAAAGATGGAAGCAATACTTTGAAGAGCTGCTGTCAGACAATATAGAGAGAAAGGAATGCAAAGACGAGGAAGAGGAATTTAATATGGAGGAACTGGAAAAGGTCATAAAACAACTGAAGAATGGAAAAGCACCAGGAAGTGACACAATAACGACTGAAATGATAAAATATATGGGGGAAGAGGGAAGGCAGGTAATGCTGGACATATATAACAAAATATGGAAAGAGCAAATAATACCTAAAGAATGGCAGCATGCACTGACAGTACCAATCTTTAAGAAAGGAGATAAGAAAGATTGTAATAATTACAGAGGAATTACTCTATTAAATACAAACATGAAAGTGTTGGAAATGATGATAAACGAGAGAATAAAAATTAAAATAGAGAAAACACTGGACGAATCACAGTCAGGATTTAGGGAAGGCAGAAGCATTCAAGACCATATATTTACGATTAAGCAGATAGTGGAAAAGACAAGTAAAAGGAAAAAAAATGTATACATGGGTTTTTTAGATTTAAAAAAAACTACTTTGATAAATTAGGAGGAGATAGATTGTGGAAGTTGATGTCAGGGAAAGAGATAAGCAGGAAAATGATTAGATTAATAAAAAAAAATATATGAAGGAAACTCAAACAGCGTGATAGTCAAAAACAGACAAACAAAAAATTTAAAACGAAAGACAGACTAAGACAGGGAGGAGGACTAAGTCCAACATTATTTAATATTTACATGGACAAAATAATAAGGAATGTGAAAGAAAGAACTAGAGGACTTGACGTGGGATGGAATTATATGGAGAGAGTTGAAGTAAAGATTGGAGCATTTGCGGACGATATAATGGTCATAGCAACTAACGAAAAAGAGGTGCAGACAAGCATAAATAAATGCAATGAAACACTTAGAGAGAACGGAATGGAGATGTGTAAAGAGAAAACAAAAGTAATGGTAATCGGGGAGCAACATGAAATAAAAATCATGGTAGATAAGGTAAAATTGGAGCAAGTGTCGAAATGGAAATATTTGGGAGTAGAAATAACTAGTTCAGGAAAGCAAGAAGAAGAAATTAATAGCCGAATAGGAAAAGCAGTGAAAGTGTTTTACAGTATCAGCAATACGATTGTGGGGAAAAAAGAAATATCAAGGAATACAAAAATAAACGTATATAAAACAATAATAAGACCAATACTGACATTTGGATGTGAGACATGGATAACAGATAAAAAGGAAATAAGTAAAGTTCAAGCGGTAGAAATGAAATACATGAGGAGAGTAAAGGGAGTGACAAAGAGAGAAAGAATCAGGAATGAAGAAATAAGAAAAGAACTGGGAATGGAGGCGATACACGAATACATAGAGAAGAGACAGTTGGGATGGTGGGGTCACTTGAAAAGAATGGGACAAGAAAGACAAGTGAGAAGAGTATGGGAAGCTAGACTTTGACAGAAAAGAAAAAGGGGAAGACCTGAAACTACTTGGAATGACATAATAGAAAAAATATTACAAAGAAGAAGAATAACGATGAGTGAAGCTAGTAGGATGGCAAACAACAGGAAAGAATGGAGAAAGTTTAGCGACGCAGTGACGTGAAGCAAAAACGAATAAGTCTAGAGAAAGAAAGAAAAAAAAGAAGAAAGAATGAAAAAAAAGATAATGACTAACAAGCCTACACCAGGAATGGTAGACAGGCTTCAAGATACATATATATATATATATATATAAAATCAATTTCATATATATATATATATATATATACAATGTCAAACATTTAAAGGCGTGGACACATTTTCATATGCGATTTGCAAAGCTGATTGGAGGTGTTCATTCTCTGCAGTCATAATAGATAATAAAAGTAGCACATTACCTTTAAAAAAAATACACTGCATAGCAAAACTCTATTTTGAAATAGTCGGATCCGAGTTCCTATTGTCCAAAAATTAAACCCTGAGGCATCTTAAGAGATATGACATACATCATACCGATCGGATGATTATCAAGTCTAAAAATGGCTTGGACACTAGTGTTGGGCATCGTGTATAGACAGTATATAAAAGTGATGTAGTGCGTAGATATTGTCTACGCACATTTGTCTTTCCTGACAAATTACAGCTTGGCGGGAAAGACGTTCTAGTGAAATGAAAGCGTTCCTAGCTGATTTATCGCGAACTTACACTTTCACTCAACGAGATTCTTCTTGAGCTTTCTGAGCTGCTATTTGTCAGTAAAACAATACATGCCGTAATCTACACACTACGTCATTTTCATACGATGTCTTTATATACCGGAGAAGTTAAACATCTATGGAAATAATCTAGCGAATAGAATTATCAAAATAGAGCAGAAGTAGTTTTTCTCTTTATCTTTAATCAATGGTCCAATTAGAATTTTTTTAGAGTTTTAGAGTTTTAGGGTTTTTGTGAGAGTTATGGAACTGTATATAAACGTAAATATAGAAAAATCAATAAATAGGTAACCAATTAATGACTAGCAATCCGTTAATTGATCGTTAAGACATTAGTTATAATTAATTGTATAAATAAAAGTAAAAACTATAAAAAAATGGAGCTAGAAAATGTACATTTCCACTGCCTTCTGAACTGTAGTGTTCATTACATTAATATTACTGATCGGCTAAATCATTTTATGATTATTTAACTAATCATGAATAAAGAAGACTAGATAAATTTTCCCTTTTTGCAGGCAGACTAAAAAAAAATACAAAAAGATTCCATAGACGGTATATGTTCTATATGTAAATTCTATTCTATGTATTATCGTCCCCACGTATACGTTTGTATTAAACAACCTAGTAATTATCATGAAATTTAACAAAAAATATAGGCGGAGAAAATAAATTAGGTCAGTCGTAGCGAAGCACACAGAGTTTAACTAATAAAAATTATGACAATGGAAAACAGATTTGCTTATGTGTGTGAATTGTCTGCATTTTAAGAAACATACTTTTTAATACCAAGAACTATTGCATCTATTTGTGGGCTTTTCATTTGACGTTATACGTAATACGTTACATGGACTATCATTTTACGTTTGATAATTGACCATAAATTAATAATGCTTTACAATTGTTTGTGCATTCCCAAATGCGACCCTGGAAATCGCAAGGTCGACCCTGAGTTCGATGAAAACGTACCAATATTTTTATTACACTATTAGTGGTACTTAGCTTATAAGGATAGCAAGCCTAATATTTATATTAATAGGCTATATTAATTTCAGTAATAAATAACAGTTTTACAAATTATAAAAATGTTTGCATTAGAATATAAAATTCCTGTGGTATTTAGAATACATACACTTTTAAAATATACATTTTTTCTTACATTAGAAGAAAATTCTCATGGAACATGCATATGAAAATTATATTGATCAAATAAATAAGCAACACAATCCTGCCATAGTTAGATTACATGTCTCCTGTCCATATAATAGCTCGTTTCGACTTATCAACGCTGGCCAAAAAATTACCAAATGGATGCCATGCCGTAGCTGTTACGGCAGACCTGCAAAAGAGTTGAAAATTTAGAAATAACTTTTGAAATAAAAAAAATTAAGTGCTCGTTGGATGTTTGTCGAAAGCGGCTTCGGACAGATGGCTGACTTAGCCTTTGTGATGAGCCATGATACGGAGAAACCGGTCAGAAGATGAGTTTCTAGTTGGTACACATGGTGGCGTTTCCACGAGCATTTTTACCTTTACAAGGTGGTTGTGCTGAACAACGTCCTTCAGATTATATTAATATGAGAAATAACGAAACATCGTTGAAATATGTACAGATTATCATTTTCGTATAAGTACATATGATAGTCAGAACTACTAGTTCGTTGTTCAGCATTTTTTGTTTCAATGTAGTATAACTATAGTAGGCATTCCGAAATCGAAGAGGCGAATTGTCTCTCACTCACAGATGTCGCTACGAAAAAGTTAACAGTAGTAGTTTTCTAATATTATTTATTTAAATTCTCGTTGGATTTCTGTCGAAAGCGTCTTCGGACCGCTGGCTGACCTACGCTCTCTGATGAGCTGTGTTACAGCGAAACTGGCCAGAAGATAGGTTTTCTTGATTTGTTAACGTAGTGGCGTTTACATAACCACTGTTGCTTTTACAACGTAGTTTTGGTAAATAACATTCTTCATATTTTAGAAATAAAGTTAGTTACAATACAAGCTATCGCAGCAATATATTGTACACAGTGCGGGCAACATTATTCTAAAGATAATTTGAGTTATTATGCATAAGATATGTGTACAGTATAAAATACAGTAGAAATCACTAAAGTTTGGGTTCACATCATCAATTTACTTTAGAGTTACGTTACAAGCATTTTTACAGCTTTCGTGCTGGATGCGCAGAAAAGAATATTTTTGAAAATAAATTGATGATATGAACCTAAACTTTGGCAATTTAAATTATATGTATAACAATATATAATTAAATGCAGAAGGATGTGATCTTATGTCATACCTAGTGAAAAACAGTATACGAACATTATAACTGTCATTTAGAGAAATTTGTTTACATTAAATCAATATATACTTTAATACTTTCAAATTGGTAGTGAAATGTAGCGCTAGCAGAGTAAATATGTTTTCTTGGTCGTTCACTATTTGCTTAATATTTAACAATGGGAACCAATTTTATAAAGATAAATTCGTAGAACTGTTGAATTTCTTTCTTCTTTCTATTTTCTTGACAGATGTTATTTTATTTTTCAATTATAATTATGGTAGCATTTCAGTTGACAGTACAGTTGTCTCTGTTGTATACACATAAAAAGCGAGACAAAAACTGCCAGTCTCTTCAGTTGAATATGTTGAACGTGTCTATTTAGACACGTTAAAAGAATTAAAGTAAATATTCGTTTATCTTCATCTATACTTATTATATTAATAATTTCAGAATAATTATTCAAAAATTGTATTTATTATTTATAACCATTACCGTAATTGAAAAATTCTAAATAAAATCAATTAAAATATCAATGCAGTTCAAAAAATAATGTTGACAACGTTGCACAAAAATTATGACGTAACCGTGATGACATAAGATCACATCCTATTACTTTAAATTGTATCTAGCTGCCTGGTTGCAGATGGGATTTCTAAGTATTTTGTAGCTGAATGACGTTTAACTATATACCAATGTAAATTGACAAAGATTATTTTAATTAAATACCGATTATAACAAATAATGTGACTAGAATAAATTAATTAAAAATCGTATCTATTGCCATTCTTTCACAATTCGTTTAAGTTCTTAATACTAAAAGAAATACTCTATCAAAATTGCATAATAAGATTTGAGATTGTGGAACTTTGAAATAATTGAAAAAGATTCAAATAAAATAAGGGAAGAGGCTTATGTTCCTACTGTTCGAATTCCATCATTCAAAGCAATCTAATGTTAGAAAGCACATAACAGTTTAAAATCATTAAAATGGACCTTACCCATGCTCCTTAAGAATTTTTTCTACTTTTCCGGTGGACACGCTCCAAATATATACGCTGCCGTTAACTGATCCGACGGCAACGTATTGCCCATCCGGGCTGAATGTTGCTCTTGACCAATCACAACTTACCTTAAAACCATCGCAACTATAACAGAATATGTAATTAAGATACAACGTGTACCCACTAAAATTTATAATCTCCTATTTTACCAGAAAATATTAACAATTTGATTCATCCTCATATCAATTAATTTCAATGTGTCGTCTCTTACACAAGCTATTAAATATTTTGATGCTGAAAAAAAAATAGCTGTCAGTATTATTGTGAGGGCATGAAGGGCATTCAGTGAGGTAAAGCGCTGCAGCACCTTTTTACAGCGCTTCTTGCAATTGGCCCTATTTATTAAAACTTATTTCGCGCGGCTGAATTGGATCAATCACAAGAAGCGCTATAAAAAGGTGCTGCAGTGCTTTATTTCACTGATTGCCGTCATAAATACATTATTCTACTGGTAATTTTTGATGTGCTTAGTAATAACTTATCTACGGCCATCTGGAAATTATTTCAATTGGCCTGAAACTGATGTAAAAATGATAGAATTTCAACTATAGACTTTTGTCTATATCAAGACAAAAGATTGTCTATATTACAATCTATGTAACCTTGTGCAGTGACTATTACGCACATTGTTCATTTAAATGCTTGTTAGACTTTTTAGAAAACTAATAACAACTGGATTGTTATTACTTGTATTCTTTGACGCTTGATTCTTGACGCGATAGCAATTGGCGTAAAGCAGTTATTTACCTTGGTAGTAAATTAAATTCAAATAGTAAAAAAATAGGCAAAAATTATTATTTATTGCACGTTATAGAATCATCGTACAATAGTATAGTAGAATACATATAAACATATAGTTTTCTATATACTAATACATACATATACTATAGATAAAGAGAACGCAGTGATAATAGCGGTCACGTTACCGATGACCGTGTCAGTAAAATGACGTGTCAGTAATGCCAACCTAATAATTATAAAATAATTTCTGTAAAATGAGTAAAGGGCTATTGGAAAATTATTAGCATTATAATTGAAATATTCTAAAAGTAAAAATTATTGATAGATTTTACTGTAAAACAGGTAGAGGAATATATAAGGATCGCGATCTGCTACAAATGTTGCTGCTATGGGCATGTAGCTAAGTACTGTACAAGAACGGAGGTATGCTACAGATGTGGACAAGAAGGACACGAAGGGAAAGATTGTGGAAAAAATGAGATAAAATGCGCCAACTGTACAAGAATTAAAGATAAAGACCTAGAGCACATGGCTACTAGCAAAAAGTGCCAAATATACAAAAGAAAGGAGGAACAATATAGAAATAGGATAGATTATGGAAGCTGGGAAGAAAAGCAGAAACAAACAAAAAACTGAAGAAGAAGTGGGGAAAGGAGCAGAAAACAATGAGAAGGAAAAAAGTAGAAATATGGAGATTGGCAACATGCAATATACGAAGCATAAAGGGAAAAGAAATAGAACTAGAAGATGAGTTCCTGGAAAATAAGATAGACATACTTGCAATAACGGAAACGAAAAAAAAAGGAAGAGGACTGCAAAAAATGATGAAAGGAAGTGTATTTATATATAGCGGAGTGGAAACAGAGAAAAGAGCAGCTGAAGGAGCCGCATGTATGATAAAAAAAGAATGGGCACACAATATAGAAAAATGGGAGGCATGTTCAGAGAGGATATTGACAATAAATATGAAGGACGATAACGAGAGCATTATAACAATAATAAGTGTGTATGGTCCAAATGAAGACGACAAAATGGAGAACAAAGAGAAATTCTGGGAAATGTTAACAGAGACGGTAGAAAGAGCAAAAGGCGAAATATACATTGCAGGAGGTTTCAATAGTAGAGTGGGAAAGGGAAAATCAGGAGAGAGTAGAATATTGGGCCAGAATGGGGAAACAATACTAAATGATAACGGAAAAAGATTAATAGAGTTTTGCCGAATCAATAATATGTTTATAGCAAATACTTACTATAAGCACAAAGATATACACAAGTATACTAGAGAGATGAGCAGCAAAAAGGAAAAATCGATAATAGACTACATAGTAGCAAGAAATGAAAATAGAAAGAACATAGTAGATGTAAAAGTGTCAAGAGGACCGGAAGTGGGAAGTGATCATTATATGGTCATATCAAAGATATAGAAACCATTAAAAGCAGACAACAGAGAGAGAAAAGAAGATAAGATAGAATATGAGAAAATAAAAGCGTA
The DNA here is from genome assembly GCA_949748235.1 of Platypus cylindrus. Classification (NCBI taxonomy): domain Eukaryota; kingdom Metazoa; phylum Arthropoda; class Insecta; order Coleoptera; family Curculionidae; genus Platypus; species Platypus cylindrus. The sequence continues at coordinate 40,637,918 of OX456488.1, forward strand.
TAGACTAAAAGACGGAAAGGTGGCAAAGCAATATAGATAAACAATGAAGAGGATGATTGAGAGTAGAAATGAGAAATGGAAGACATTAAGTTTGGAAGAGAGTTGGGAGGAACTCAAAAAGATAATACTACAAGCAAGCTCGGAAGTGTGTGGAAGAATAAAAAGAAATAAGAAAATAAAACAAACGGCGTGTTGGACAGAAGAGATCAAGAGAAGAGTGAAATTAAAAAAGAAAAAATGGAAGGAGTATTTACAAAAAAAAACTAGAGAAACGTATCAGTGCTACAAGGAAGAAAGGAAAATAGTGAAGCAATTAGTATGAGAGGCGAAAAGAAATCAATGGGCAGAATTTGGTAAGAAATTAGAAAACGAAGCGGCAGAGGGGAAAAAAATATTCTACAACAGACTGAAAACAATAAGAAAAGGAAAGACCAACTGCGCGACATATATAAAGAACAAAGAAGGAGAACTATTAAAGCAGGAAAAGGAAATAATGGAAAGATGGAACAATACTTTGAAGAGCTGCTGTCAGAAAAGAGAGAGAGGACCGATATAGGAGAGGTAGCCAATGTAGACAGAGCTGAAAGCAGGGACGATGAGGAAGAGTTTAATATGGAGGAAATGGAAAAGGCCATAAAACTATTAAAGAATGGGAAAGCGCCAGGAAGCGACACAGTAACAACAGAAATGATAAAATATATGGGGGAAGAGGGAAGGAAAGTAATGCCTGATATATATAAAAAAATATGGAAAGGACAAAGAATACCAAGAGAATGGCAGCATGCGATGATAGTGCCAATCTACAAGAAAGGGGACAGGAAGGACTGTAATAACTACAGAGGAATTACACTGATAAACACCAATATGAAAGTGCTGGAAATAATTATCAATGATAGATTAAGAGGTAAAATTGAGAAAACACTGGACGAATCACAGTCAGGATTTAGGGAAGGAAGGAGTATCCAAGATAATATATTCACGATTAAACAGATAATGGAAAAAACAAGTATAAAGAAAAAAAATGTATACATGGGATTTTTAGATCTAAAAAAAGCATTCGACAAAGTAGGAAGAGATAGATTGTGGAGGATGATGGCAGAGAAAGAGATAAGCACGAAAATGATAAGCTTAATAAAAAAAATATATGAAGAATACTCAAATAGCGTAATAGTCAAAAACAAACAATCGGAAAAATTTAAAACGAAAGACGGACTAAGACAGGGAGGAGGACTAAGTCCAACATTATTTAATATTTACATGGACAGAATAATAAGAAAAGCGAAAGAAAGAACTAGAGGACTTGAATTGGGATGGAATTATATGGAGAGAGTTGAAGTAAAGAGTGGAGCATTCGCAGACGATATAATGGTGGTAGCATCTAATGAAAAAGAGCTGCAGGCAAACATAAATATATGGAATGAAACACTTAGAGAGAACGGAATGGAGATGTGTAAAGAAAAAAACAAAAGTAATGATAATTGGGGAACAACAGGAGATAAAAATCATGGTAGATAAGGTGAAATTGGAGCAAGTGACGAAATGGAAATATCTAGGAGTAGAAATATCTAGTTCGGGAAAGCAAGAAGAAGAAATTAACAGTCGGGTAGAAAAAGCAATGAAAGTGTTTTACAGTATCAGCAATATGATTGTGGGAAAAAAAGAAATAACAAGGAAAACAAAAATAAACGTTTATAAAACAATAATAAGACCAATACTGACATTTGAATGTGAGACATGGATAACAGATAAAAAGGAAATAAGTAAAGTTCAAGCGGTAGAAATGAAATACATGAGGAGAGTAAAGGGAGTGACAAAGAGAGAAAGAATCAGGAATGAAGAAATAAGAAAGGAATTGGGAATGGAGGCGATACACGAATACATAGAGAAGAGACAGTTGGGATGGTGGGGTCACTTGAAAAGAATGGGACAAGAAAGACAAGTGAGAAGAGTATGGGAAGCTAGACTTGGACAGAAAAGAAAAAGGGGAAGACCTGAAACTACTTGGAATGACATGATAGAAAAGATATTGCAAAGAAGAGGAATAACGATGAGTGAAGCTAGCAGGATGGCAAACAACAGGAAAGAGTGGAGAAAGTTTTGCGACGCAATGACGCGAAGCGAAAACGTATAAGCCTAGGCAAATAAAGAAAAAAAGATAAAGACTAACAAGCCTACACCAGGAATGGTAGACAGGCTTCAAGATATATATATATATATAAAATCAATTTCAAAATCGATATTGATTATCGATCGAATAACTTTCAGTGTTAGCGCTGTGTGTTAGCGTGTTTGGGTAGTGTTAGTGTCCAGTGTGCCTGGTAGTGAGTGTATTTTGCATTTTCTGCTATTGCATCATTTTGTTTTTATAAAAAACATAATGCCCCCAAGACTAAACGCAGACGGTAAGTTTTTAATAGTCAATTTAATTAGCTATATTGAGCAGGACCGGAACAATGATGGACCTCGTTTACCTTTGAACGCAGTTCGAGAAGTAAGTACTTTCACATTTAATAATGTATTTTGCCATCAGTATGCAAATATTAATTTATGTAACACATTTATATTTCAGAGAGTAGCTAACGATCTAAAAGTTTCTATCGACACAGTGAGCAGAATTTCCTCTGACTGTGAAAAAAGATGTACCAATTAAGCCACAGTACCAATAACCATTAGAATCTATAAGAAACTCAAATTAACAGATTTAACAGAGGCTCAAGAATATGATATAAGAAATGGAATTTATGATACATATCAAAGAAGTAAGTGCTTAATGTTATTGTTTAAGTTTTAAATTTGTGAAATATGTTATTACGAAATCCGTGTAATATAATAAAAGAACAGATGTAATTATTTGAATGTATACGATTCATTCAACGAGTTTCTAAAGAAATGAATATTTTACAGCAACATGTAACAGCAAAACCATTACATGTAAGGCTACAAGAGAAAATTAATTGAAGTGAAACAACTTTAATAGCTTTCAAGAAAATCGGCATTCAAATGGCATGACCCACGTCGGGGATTATGCGAGCTGCCTAGAATAGTTTTTCAAAGAACAACTTTTTTGAAAACCTACGTGGCACATGTTAACCGTTCCAATCCTTCGCAGTTTGTCTTTCTGGATGAAACCTAGAGATTCCCGCACTGCACTGTAGCCACATCTTGGCTGGCCAAAGACCCCAAAAGCGTCCGGAAAATTAAATCTAATGGCAAAAGGTAAAATTAGTGAATTAATCAGTACATCTTAGAATAGTTCATTTCCAACATTAATATTTTCACTAAACGTCCACCCTCAATTCAGATTATCATGGAGACATGAATGAAGTAGTGTTTCTTAGATGGTTCGATGATATGTTGTAACCATTAGAAGAATCTTCAATCATCGTGATGGACAATGCCAGCTACCATTTCATTAGAAACAGTTATTCAAGTAGAAATTTGGGGGGTTAATTATCATCATTAACGATAGCTCAATAACACATATGAAGCATCAAACACACCTAATTTAACACAGACTTAACACACACACATTTAACGTGTGTTAAATCATTTGCCAATAATGATGTGATTGAAATAACAATAAATAGAAATGATGTCTGGTTGTTGATGGAAGAAGCTGCTTTGGTATTCAAACACACTATTGACACAGAACAACATGAATGATACAGAAATCTACAAGAAATTATCTTACATTCGAGGACTAACCGACAACATGATTAAAGTATTGAAGCGAAGTTACTGAATTTTAGAATAGTGGCACCCGAGCAAAAAGCCGATATATTTCAAGAAATGGATTAACCGATCGATTACAGTATCTAGAACATACATCGAAGTTTAGATGGCTAGATAAAAGGATTTAAACATTAATAAGTTATTTACAAGATTGAAAGACAAAACACCAACTGAATAACAATGTAATGTTATTTACAAGATGCAGTGCCAGTCCTGTAATGCGTGCTATATTGTACAAATATCCCAATGGATAAAAAACAGTGTCTAAACATAAGAGTGACATAAAAACAAGGACAAAGGGTTGGGCTACACTGGAACATCGCATTAATACAGAGCATAATTTTTACTTTAACAATATGAAGGGGTTAAGAACAGTTAATAATTACAAACACAGACTAATAATGGAGAGTACACTAATAAAAAAAAAAGATCTCTATTAATTTCAAGACTGACACTGAACATTTGCATCTGAGTCTTGCATTGCAGACTCAGAACATTGAGCAGTATTTACATTGGTCTACTACAATATCCTAATACTAACTAAAGAATTATTATCTAGTTACATTTGTATAATTTAGGATAAAAATTGCAATTTTTAACAAAGGTTGTTTATTTGCAGAAAAGAAGAAGTTAGGTGTTGACTGTAAATGGGGTATGAATATTTACTTAAATGCAACCATGCAACCATGCATCCACCTATTTACACAAATGGGAACGTTTGGAGACAGCCATTTTACCATTTTAATTTGTTAAAGTACGATATTTTAATTGTCTTAACTTTTATTAATGTAATTTTCAATTTTACATTTAAATTTGTTAAATTAAGGTAAATTTAGTATGAACCTGACTGACGACATTCATCGTCTAGGTGTTATAGAAACAAGTATCAAGGTGGGCGTAGTCTAAAATAAGGCTCACGTATTGTAAGTTAATCAAAGCTGTAGTCCTAAATTTCGAACTTAAATAAAAAAAAATCTTTTCAGTCTCCTGAAGAAGATAGCAACCGCAATCGAAATATTGAGAATTACACAAAGAGTTTAATTTAAATTTGACCGATTCCCGATATCCTTCCGAAAAATAGTATTATTGTTATTAAGTTTTCTATAATAATCTAAAATGTGTAACTTAAAAATCTTGATACTTTCGATATAATATTAATTATTTTCAAATATTAATAAATAATAATAAAAAATTTTTAATTACCATTTAAGTTTATAATTTTATTTCAATAAATTATTTTGAATATACTATTTTTATTTTATGAACAAATTTTTATTCGCAGTTTGCACTTTGCTTTAGTCACTGCAAATTTTCAATACAAAAATTTCCATACTAAATGTAATCTAAACCATAAACAAAAATAATTAAGCTTTTAACATAACAACAAGACTGTATTTTTGACAAAAATACAGTCAAATACAATTGACCAAGACATCTTCCAGAAACGTATTGTTGTATGGATCCGTCACTATGTGGTAAAATATCTGTTTGATGGGTTTCAGAAAGCTAGATATTAAAAAGCGCTTTTATGCTCTGTAACTCAATAACTAATAAATATTTTTAAATGGGAAAGTTAATTGGAAATAATATGTCAAAATTTTTGCTATGACTCTTTATTTTTATTTATCTGTAATGCCGAGGAGGAAATTCGGAGGAAAAGTGTCCCCACTTTTGAAGCCCTGCAGATCAATACAAAACAATTCAATCTAATACTACTTTTCCGGAGAGTTCACATCAATCCCCAACTTACCAGAAGTAATAAGCAATAAAGACGTTAATAGTTATTATATCTGACTTAAATACCCATCTTATCAGTGCAACAAGATGGTCTAAAATTACGATGGTATACATCCATAACATGAAAATTCAGGAATACCAAGCAATTCAGCTAGTCGAGCAAGCACAAACGAATCTTAGATTCAATACCTTATTATAAAACTTTTTTCTATTTCAGGTTTAAAAAATTTATCAAGACATGTTAACCAATTATTGCTGCTATAGGGCGTGCTTGCCCTTATATCGTTAAATTAAATTATTTATGTTGTTGTTTTCCATATCTTGCTATTATCATTCTCTGTTTAAATCAGTTGCCATATTTTATTTATTGTTATTTATATTATTATTAATTGTTATTCGCAATCTTTAAGAAAGGAGATAAGAAAGATTGTAATAATTACAGAGGAATTACTCTATTAAATACAAACATGAAAGTGTTGGAAATGATGATAAACGAGAGAATAAAAATTAATATGGAAAAAACTCTGGACGAATCACAGTCTGGATTTAGGGAGGCAGAAGCATTCAAGATGACTTAATTTACGATTAAGCGGATAGTTGAAAAAACAAGTAGAAGGAAAAAAAATTTATACATGGGTTTTTTAGATTTAAAAAAAGCATTTGATAAAGTAAGTAGCGATAGATTGTGGAAGATGATGGCAGAGAAAGAGATAAGCAGGAAAATGATTAACTTAATAAAAAAAATATATGAAGAAAACTCAAATAGCGTGATAGTCAAAAACAGACAATCAAAAAAATTTAAAACGAAAGACGGAGTAAGACAGGGAGGAGGACTGTCCTTAAATATTAAACAAAGTCCAACATTGTTTAATATTTACATGGACAAAATAATAAACTGTAAAACTATATACTGTCTTCTTGAATGTTCTATTCCCATATACATAATAAATAGGGCGCACTGAGCACTGAACCACCATTAAACGTATATTGATGGGCCCTCTCTCAAGCGTGAATTTAATCTAAGTGGTGATTGGAAAATTCTTATAATTAATCAATTTGAACAATTTTCGATGCAAGTTTGATAAGAACAGAATGTGGAAATCTTATTCTATAATACATATCACTACTGAACAAAATATCAATCAATAAAAAAGATACAATCTAAATCATATAAAAATAAGTAGAGTTCATCGTTCAGAAACGATAAAAAAGTGCATAGTAATTAACGTAAATATTGTATACAAACAAAAATTGTGTGAAAAGGAAATACATATTTAAATCTACGTAACAAAAAAAATTATTAGTAATTACAGAACCAAAACAACATATATCAGCGAAATTTAAATCGCCGGCAAAACAAGTGCCATATGTAGTCAAGACGGATTTTTTTGGCTACTCCTCTGACGTCACGTTAATAAGCGGTAAACTGTATTTTCGAATACCTTAGTGTTATGTGGTGGTAAAAATGTGTTATTTTATGTACCTTGTACTATAAAGCAGATGTATTATTTCTTTGCAAATTTCCAATGTATGCAGATTTACTAACGTAGTGTATATGAAAAATAATTCATATGATAGATCTGTTTTAAGCAAAAAACTTGAACCTTTATGTTGTTGATAATAGTTTGCTGTTTGTTCGAGTTCATAATTGAATGGTATTATTTATATGGGTCAAGAGCATTGGTTATATTTAGTCGTTGTATGTTATTTTATTCATTTGAAAACTAGAATTATCATATGGATAAATGGTCAAAAATTGGCCCAATAAATCGTAGATAGAGCAGCAACATGATTTTACGTGTGTTACATATCTATTTCAATTACTAACAGAAAATTCATTGTTTAAAATGAGTTAGAATAACCAATGTAGTTGACTCTGCATGATGACAGACGCGGGGCGGAGCATACGATTAGAAACGGGTTGCGCGGCAGAGGAGAGGTAACGAGCATAAAAAGACCACAATACCAGCGCGCGATCGCAGTAGCTGGTCCTGCGTTTGGCGACATCACGTCATCACCTAGACGATGGTTATAAACCAATCTGTTCTTTTCAGAACAAATTAAACATTGTTTCGGAAACAAAATGAGCAATGAGGCTACAATTAAAATCGTTCTATTTCAAGAACACAATAGAAAAATAGAAATAGAAAATTTGAATAGAAATCTATTGTTCTGTTTTAAAAACAAAGAAGAGATATTAGTGTTGTAAACAAATCATTCTTTTTCAAGAACAAATTCTGGAAAATCGTACTGAAAGCAAATCGTTCTTTTTCAAGAACCAAATGTAGAAAACCGTACTGAAAGTAAATCGTTCTTTTTCAAGAACCAAATGTGGAAAATCGTACTGAAAGTAAATCGTTCTTTTTCAAGAACCAAATGTGGAAAATCGTGCTAAAATACTAAATGTTCTTTTTCAAGAACCCAAAGAAAAAAAGAAAATCGTATTAGTGTGGCCGTACTTAGTAGTAGTGTGACGTCACGTCGAAAACAGCTCGTTTCTAAGTGAAATACGACCCGCATTTTGTTGTGACGTCGCGTCATTGTTATTATTTTTAAAGAATGCCATAAAATCTCTTGTTGTTTTACAACAAATTCTATTAGATATATCTATTAATCGCTGTCTATTACTTTCTTCACTTTTAGCCACCTCTTTCTGTAGCATTAAATACAAATTCATTATTGGTCCACATGAACCATCCATATATTTTTTGTTAGCAACGTCATCATCTTAAGTGGGTAAATTAACGTTACATATTTTTAAACCTCCAATATCTAAATCACCATTATATGGGAATGAAAATAATGATGAAGAAGTAGGCGAGGAAGAAATCTGATAATGTGAATATTTATCGGACGAACGTCCAAACTTATCTATACTCATCACCATTGTTTAACTAAATAATAATACTTATGAGTGGTAATATATTAATATATAACTTTTGCTTCTTTTAATTCTTCAATAATCGACGCAATCTCATTACTATGAGACGAATTACCTGCTTGTGATGAGAATAGCAATCGTAATCTATCAACTAGTTCACTAATATCATCCCAATAAACATATTCTATTGGCTTGGAATTATAGACCATATTAAAGTTTCCACTTTGCTTTATCAACAATGGACGAATAATACGTCGATATTTCTGATTCCTAACTCCAACTATTTTGCCTTGAGAAGAGTAACCCTTTCTGTATAGATTAGTGTCATCTAATATGCGATCAAATTCCTCGAGGTCTTTAGTAGTATAATTTTTAGAATCTTTATAAAATAATAAATTATAAAGTCCCTTGCGGAGTCGGGGGTGAACGTGGTCGGATGTTTGTTTGTGCTGAAATCGAAAAGTCGATACACAGATAAGCAGAGTACTGATTGTTTAGTGGTTTAAGGATAATATATCAATAAAGTTATTTTTTTTATTTTTATAAGTTTAATAAGGATATTAACAAAAAAAGGGAGAAGGAAGAAATTTAGATAAGTATAGGAAAGTGCCCTTCCGAGCGGAGGAAGCGGGGGAAATTTCCCAAATAACACGCAGACCTGATAAGCAGGAACGGTGTTATCGAGATAAGGAAAAAGGACAACTTTTATTTGTATTTTATTCTGATATAAATATTTAACATTATAACATAGAATTAGGATTGATTTCGCACAAATGGAGGCTAAAAACCCATTCAAAGTGGCGACTAAAGTCAAAAGAACTCCACCAGTGGAAAAAGTGGAGAATAGAAAAAGGAAAACCTCAACGGAGGAAGATGAGGAATATGAGGAGCAAGAAAAAGCAAACAAATCATATAGAGGAGTAGTGATAAGCGAGGTTGAGGATAGCATGGAAAAAAGAATAAAATTAAGACAGAAAGATATGTCTCAGTGGAAGAAGAAAGTGAAGATAGTCAGAAAAAATTAAGTGGAATATCAGATGAGTTAATGAATCAAATCAAACTGATACAAAGGGAAATTAGGGTATTTAAAGAGGGGAATAAAAGAGAAGAAGGACAAACTCGAGAAGAAATGGAAAAAAGCATAGAGAATATAGAAAGAATAGTAATTAAAATGACCGCCACAGTGTGTGAAAAAATGGAGAATGCAGAGAAGAAACAAAAACCAGAAAAAAAGATAAAGTAGAGCAAAAGCTGCAACAAATAGAGAAACAATTCAAAAACAGAATGGACAAGTTGGAAGCAAAAATATCGGAATTGATAGGGGGAGATACAATAACCCAAAATATGAGCAAAAAGACATATGCGGCTATCACGGAAAAGAAAAAAGAAAATGATACAAAAAAGATAAAGGGATGGAAAACACCTGAAAAAATAAGAGAAATAACAGTGAAAGCGGAAGAAGGTGAGAAGGTAATGGAAAAAATACGAGAAAAACTTATGATAGAAGAAGTAGGTGAAGAAGGTATAAAGGAAATAAAAAAATACCAAAGTGGATTGGTAGTGATGAAGTGCAGAAACGAGCTACAACAGGAGCAAATAGGGAAGAAACTGGTGGAAGTAAAAGGAATAACAGTGAGGAAAATGAAAGAAACAAAGCCGTTATTTATAATAAAAAAAGTTGAGCAAAGGTATACTGAAGAAAAAATCGTAAATGAAATAATAAGAGAAAATGAAGAAATAAAAAAAATGGTGGGGATTAGACAGGTGAAGACAGTAATGAGAGCAGTTAAAAAAAATGCCTTCAGGAACAGTAAACAATATGTAGAGGACTGGGTAGTAGAAGCTGACAAGGAGATATTCAAGTACGTGGTAAAAAAGGGAAAATTACTGATCGATTTTACTGTAAAACAGGTAGAGGAATATATAAAGATCGCCATCTGCTACAAATGCTGCTGCTATGGGCATGTAGCTAAGTACTGTACAAGAACGGAGGTATGCTACAGATGTGGACAAGAAGGACACGAAGGGAAAGATTGTGAAAAAAATGAGATAAAATGCGCCAACTGTACAAGAATTAAAAGTAAAGATATAGAGCACATGGCCACTAGCAAAAAGTGCCAAATATACAAAAGAAAGGAGGAACAATATAGAAATAGGTTAGATTATGAAAGCTGGAAATAAAAGAAGAAACAAACAAAAAACTGAAAAAGAAGTGGGGAAAGGAGCAGAAAACAATGAGAAGAAAAAATGTAGAAATGTGGAGATTGGCAACATGGAATATACGAAGCAAAAAGGGAAAAGAAATAGAACTAGAAGATGAGTTTCTGGAAAATAAGATAGACATACTTACAATAACGGAAATGAAAAAAAAAAGGGCGAGGATTATGATGAAAGGAAGTGTATTTATATATAGCGGAGTGGATAGAGAGAAAAGAGCAGCTGAGGGAGTCGCATGTATGATAAAAAAGGAATGGGCACACAATATAGAAGAATGGGAGGCGTGTTCAGAGAGGATATTGACAATAAATATGAAGGATGATAATGAGAGCATTATATTAAACCGATAATAAGTGTGTATGGACCAAATGAAGACAACAAAAAGGGGAACAAAGAGAAATTCTGGGAAATGTTAACAGATACGGTAGAAAGAGCAAAAGGCGAAATATACATTGCAGGAGGTTTCAATAGTAGAGTGGGAAAGGGAAAATCAGGAGAGAGTAGAATATTGGGCCAGAATGGGGAGACAATACTAAATGATAACGGAAAAAGATTGATAGAGTTTTGCCTAATCAACAATATGTTTATAGCAAATACTTATTATAAGCACAAAGATATACACAAATATACTAGAGAGATGAGCAGCAAAAATGAAAATAGAAAGAACATAGTAGATGTAAAAGTGTCAAGAGGACCGGAAGTGGGAAGTGATCATTATATGGTTATATCAAAGATAAAGAAACCACTAAAATCAGACAACAGAGAGAGAAAAGAAGATAAGATAGAATATGAGAAAATAAAGGCGTATAGGCTAAAAGGCGGAGAGGTGGCAAAGCAATATAGAGAATAAATGAAGAGGATGATCGAGAGCAGAAATAAGAAATGGAAGGCATTAAGTTTGGAAGAGAGTTGGGAGGAATTCAAACATATGATACTACAAATAAGCTCGGAAGTGTGTGGAAAAATAAAAAGAAATAAGAAAATAAAACACACGGCATGGTGGACAGAAGAGATCAAGAGAAGAGTGAGATTAAAAAAGAAAAAATGGAAGGAATATTTACAAAAAGAAAAATAGAGAAACGTATCAGTGTTACAAGGAGGAAAGGAAAATAGTGAAGCAATTAGTATTAGAGGCGAAAAGAAATGAATGGGCAGACTTCGGCAATAAATTAGAAAACGAAGCTGCAGAGGGAAAAAAAATATTCTATAGTAGACTAAGAACAATAAGAAAAGGAAAGATCAACAGTGCTACATATATAAATAACAAAGAAGGAGAACTAGTAAAGCAGGAAGATGAAATAATGGAATGATGGAAGCAATATTTTGAAGAGCTGCTGTCAGACAATATAGAGAGGACCGATACAAGAGAGGTAGTCAATACAGAGAGAAGGGAAAGCAAAGACGATGAAGAGGAATTTAATATGGAGGAACTGGAAAAGACCATAAAATAACTGAAGAATGGGAAAGCACCAGGAAGAATGAAGGCAGGTAATGCTGGACATATATAACAAAGTATGGAAAGAGCAAATAATACCGAAAGAATGGCAGCATGTACTGATAGTACCAATCTTTAAGAAAGGAGATAAGAAAGATTGTAATAATTACAGAGGAATTACCTCATTAAATACAAACATGAAAGTGCTGGAAATGAAGATAAACCAGAGAATAAAAAGTAAAATTGAGAAAACTCTGAACGAATCCCAGTCAGGATTTAGGGAAGGAAGAAGCATTCAAGACCATATATTTACGATTAAGCAGATAGTGGAAAAAACAAGTAAAAGGAAAAAAATGTATACATGAGTTTTTTAGATTTAAAAAAAGCATTTGATAAAGTAAGAAGAGATAGATTGTGGAAGATGATGTCATAGAAGGAGATAAGCAGGAAAATGATTAACTTAAATAAAAAAAATATATGAAGAAAACTCAAATAGCGTGATAGTCAAAAACAGACAATCAAAAAAATTTAAAACGAAAGATGGACTAAGACAGGGAGGAGGACTAAGTCCAACATTATTTACTATTTACATGGACAAAATAATAAGGAAAGCGAAAGTAAGAACTAGAGGACTTGAAGTGGGATGGAATTATATGGAGAGAGTTGAAGTAAAGAGTGCAGCTTTCGCAGACGATATAATGGTGGTAGCATCTAACGAAAAAGAGCTGCAGACAAGCATAAATAAATGGAATGAAACACTTAGAGAGAACGGAATGGAGATGTGTAAAGAGAAAACAAAAGTAATGGTAATTGGGGAACAACAGGAGATAAAAATCATGGTAGATAAGGTAAAATTGGAGCAAGTGACGAAATGGAAATATTTGGGAGTAGAAATATCTAGTTCAGGAAAGCAAGAAGAAGAAATTAACAGTCGGGTAGAAAAAGCAATGAAAGTGTTTTACAGTATCAGCAATACGATTGTGGGGAAAAAAGAAATATCAAGGAAAACAAAAATAAACATCTATAAAACAATAATAAGACCAATACTGACATTTGGATGTGAGACATGGATAACAGATAAAAAGGAAATAAGTAAAGTCCAAGCGGTAGAAATGAAATACATGAGGAGAATAAAGGGAGTGACAAAGAGAGAATGAATCAGGAATGAAGAAATAAGAAAAGAACTGGGAGTGGAGGCGACACACGAATACATAGAGAAGAGGCAGTTGGGATGGTGGGGTCACCTGAAAAGAATGGGACAAGAAAGACAAGTGAGAAGGGTATGGGAAGCTAGACCTGGACAGAAAAGAAAAAGGGGAAGACCTGAAACTACCTGGAATGACATAATAAAAAAGATATTGCAAAGAAGAAGAATAACGATGAGTGAAGCTAGTAGGATGGCAAACAACAGGAAAGAATGGAGAAAGTTTTGCGACGCAGCGACGCGAAGCGAAAACGTATAAGCCTAGACAAATAAAGAAAAAAAGATAAAGACTAACAAGCCTACACCAGAAATGGTAGACAGGCTTTACGATACATATACATATATATAAAGTCCCTTGCTACCTGTATATAGTTCTCTAAAAATTGATTTTATCAAAATCAATTTTATTAGGACCCAAGGTCCATGTATTAGTGATAGCGTTATTTCTTGGAGAATGAGTAATGTCAATATTAGGAGAATGCTGAAAATAGATCTTTATAAGTTCTTGAGAAACTTGTGGATATTTATCTAATTGAGGTGTATCTACATTAGTAATTGTATCGTCGCTTTCATCTACTTCATCATCCTCCTCATCCAGCTGGTCTGCTTGTTCCATTTCTTCCTCGTCCGCCTCCTCCTCCTCCTCGTCCACCGCTTCTACTTCTTCATCTATCTTGTCAATTTGATCTACTTCAGATATTTCTTTTTTTCAATTTTCTTTACATTTTTCATTTCGTTTTCATTTATTTCGGACGTTTTATTTTTAATAACCACATTGTCTGCTGCTAATTTTTTTAACTGATCAGTAACAGGTGTAAAAATATGGCTCAATGTAACATCTTCATTAGAACGTCCCAATTTTAAGGATAAGTATTTTTTTCGGACATCATTATCTAATTCTAAAATTTTTCTTTTTTGCAGGCACTTTACGGCTTATCTAGAACCTTCATGATTATAAAAAGCACTGTTTTTTTTTTTTTGAAAATAATACTATTCATGAACCATTATATGTACATCAAAGCCACATCGATATCGACCATTATTTAATTCGAATTCTTTTACAATTACTAATGATTTAAATTTATTACTATTCCACCATTGTTGACACATATTTTTAAAATAATTGTACGATATATCTGGTGTGACATGTTCATCAAAAATATGTTTTAAGTTAATATCATCTTGTTTAAAAAGTACAATCACATTGCAATTGTCTCTTATTAATTGTTTAGGGATTTTGGAATAAGTTTGACATAAGTATGCTACGTTTATAGATTTGTGTCGTCCCATTGAAAAACAGGTCCTAATTTTATCCTGCTTATCACATGAAACATCGTCGAATATAGATACAGAGCTTTCTTTAGCTTTATCAGGATCAATAACTAATTCATTATCTTTATATGGGAAATATTTTATTTCTATAACTTGCTGCAATACATTTTCCAATAATTTATACTTAGGCTGATAACGAGAGTTTGAATAAAGATAGATATTAGCAAATTTTAATCCATTTCGATCAAATAACAAAGCTAAGAGTGAATTTGTTTTGCCGCACCCGCTCGGACCACAGAAAATTCCGCGAAAATAATTTGGTAGTAATTCACTGTGTATATATATTTTAGATGTCGAATCATCATAGTCCAAATTCTCGACGGCAAGTTTAAGATCTTGTCTTACTAATCGCATCTTTATAACTATTATGGAGATGAAAGATTATACTTAGTTGTTGGATGTATAAATTTTTGCCTCTATAAAAATAAATATATATATATATATATATATATATATATGCAAACGAAACAGTTGATTTTCGATTTATTCAAGTAGTCTAAATCAGATGATCATGATTGGATTTACTTTCCTTTTTTTAGTTACAATTTTTAATAATGTAATATATGCAATTAATCCGAAAAATGAGAACAAGTTTATATTTGTTTCAATTCAACTAATGATAGTTGGCCTTCTAATTGGAGTAAGATGGAAAAAGCTACAGACTCAGTTTTGTTTACAACCATTCCAAATAATTCAACAAAATACAAAATTCGAATTATAAGCAAAAATGCTGAGTTTAAAGATAGTGAGTGGGAGAGTTTAGACAGATTCCCCGACCCAATATTTATTTCAACTGTGTCATCAATACAGAAACTCGATTCAATTTTGTCGATACTCTATTGTGTGGCGGCAGTAACGACAACATTATTTTTAAAGTGTGCTTTTAAATTTATTGGTAAACGAAGAAATCATGGTAACAACTAATCAAATTTTAGAATTAAAAGATATGATTAACAGCATTGAGTATCCACTCAAATTCCATGATTATTTTATAAAGATATTGAGTAATCAATTAGAGCTACCAGAAGAAATGGTATCAGAATATTTGAAGTCTTGTTGGGGACATCGTACAAATGAAGATGATGATGATTGCGATGTAATTGATGGCCCTCCATATGCACATAAAATTAACTGTTCCATATGTGAAGAAATTATTTTAAATCGATATATTTGAATGTTTTTGTATTTATTATATTTTTATATCAGTTTATAATAGAAAATAATAAATTTATTACGGAATTACTACGTCTCAAAAAGTTATATAATATATATTTAATAAATATACATATAAAAAAAATCATAATATAACACGTGTTTCGGTATAAACCATCCTCAGATATTATGACAGTAATATAATTATGAAAAGAAATATTTATGAAAAGTAATTCAAATTGACAATTTAGAAAATTATGGCAATATATGAAATTTAATGACTTTAGCGAACCAGTTTAAAATTTTTAATTATTGAAATTCAAGTTATTGAAAATTAAATAAGTTTCAAAATTGGAAAGTATATTAACGCAATTATAGTTTGTATCTTTTTTGACTTTAATAATCTCTAATTTTTCCAGCAAATCTAGTTCTGTACTTTTTTTACATTGATGTAACAAGTGCACATCATCAAGAATAGAAAATGTCTGATTGTTCGTAAAAATATGATGAGCAAAGATCGTACTATTATCTAACGATAAATTTTGATTAACAATTTTTTTATATTTGTTAATATAATATTGATGTTCTTTCAATCTCTTTTCAATTTTTCTGCCAGTTTGTCCTACATAAATAGTCATGCAATCGTGACATTTTAAACCATATACTCCAGATTTAGATAAAAAATGTATTTTGTCTTTAGTTTTTATCAAATTTTTAGCTAAAGTGTTATCTGTTTTGAAATTTATTCGAAAATCATAATGTTCAAAAAATGTTTTAATTTTATAAGAGATTTCTCCAAAAAACGTAAAACAAAAATTATTTAACGGTAGTTTATAGTTCAAGACATTGTAACCAAATTTATATTTATATATATATTTATTATAAAGTTTTTTGATTGAATGCAATGAGAAATAATTTTTGATCGCCAAATTTTTTATATCTATTTCTTTTTGAAAATTCTCTTTAGATAAAGGTAAATTAAACAATATATAGAACAGTGAATTAAAAGTAGCAAATTTATGTGAATAGGGAGAATTAGAGGTATATTGAATTATGTTATCTGTAGAAGTTGGTTTTCTATATATTTGGAAATCTAAAGTATAATCATTTTATCATTTTCTCTTTCTAAAGTAAATTTAATTTTATTATGTAATGTATTCGTAAATTCTAAGAACTGATTCAAATGTTTATTATCTTTCCAAATGATAAAGATATCATCAACATATCTTCTATAAAATAAGATTTGATTAGAAAAGTTGCTATTTAAAATTTTGGCTTCTAAATTTTCCATAAAAATTTCTGCTAGAAAAGGTGATAAACATGATCCCATAGCTAAACCTGTTTTTTGTCTATAAATATTATTATTGAATTGAAAGAAATTTTGATTTAACACTAAATTAAGTAGAGAGATTAAACCTTTCCGTATCAAATAAGTTGTCTTTGATTTTATTAATTTATCTTCAACTAATGAAACACATTCTGATGGAGGAATAGATGGAAAAATATTTTGAACATCTAACGAAACTAAAAAGAAATCTTTAGGAAGATTTAAACTTTTGATTTGTTTAACCAATTCTATAGAGTTCTTAATTTGATATGGATTACTAAAATTAGTAGTAATTTTTAAAATAAAATTTAACGAAGACGATAATTTATAGGCCGGTGTATCTATAAAAGAAACAACTGGCCTTATTGGAATATTTATCTTATGTATTTTTGGTAAACCATACAATAACGGCGTCATTGTATTCATGCAAATAAGTTGTTCTTTTTAATATTAAAATATTCTAGAGTAACTGCTGTATCATCTAAAATTTCTTTCATTTTTCTTAGAAAATTTGGCCTTCTAATTGGAGTAAGATGGAAAAAGCCATAGACTCAATTTTGTTTACAACCATTGCAAATAATTCAACAAAATACAAAATTCGAATTATAAACAAAAATGCTGAGTTTAAAGATAATGAGTTGGAGAGTTTAGACAGATTCCTCGCCCCAATATTTATATTGGGGCGAGATTGATTACTCTAATTGAGTAATCAATTAGAGCTACCAGAAGAAATGGTATCAGAATATTTGAAGTCTTGTTGGGGACATCGTACAAATGAAGATGATGATGATTGCGATGTAATTGATGGCCCTCCATATGCACATAAAATTAACTGTTCCATATGTGAAGAAATTATTTTAAATCGATATATTTGAATGTTTTTGTATTTATTATATTTTTATATCAGTTTATAATAGAAAATAATAAATTTATTACGGAATTACTACGTCTCAAAAAGTTATATAATATATATTTAATAAATATACAAATAAAAAAAATCATAATATAACACGTGTTTCGGTATAAACCATCCTCAGATATTATGACAGTAATATAATTATGAAAAGAAATATTTATGAAAAGTAATTCAAATTGACAATTTAGAAAATTATGGCAATATATGAAATTTAATGACTTTAGCGAACCAGTTTAAAATTTTTAATTATTGAAATTCAAGTTATTGAAAATTAAATAAGTTTCAAAATTGGAAAGTATATTAACGCAATTATAGTTTGTATCTTTTTTGACTTTAATAATCTCTAATTTTTCCAGCAAATCTAGTTCTGTACTTTTTTTACATTGATGTAACAAGTGCACATCATCAAGAATAAAAAATGTCTGATTGTTCGTAAAAATATGATGAGCAAAGATCGTACTATTATCTAACGATAAATTTTGATTAACAATTTTTTTATATTTGTTAATATAATATTGATGTTCTTTCAATGTCTTTTCAATTTTTCTGCCAGTTTGTTCTGCCACGATTGTCATACAATCGTGGCATTTTAAACTATATACTCCAGATTTAGATAAAAAATGTATTGTCTTTAGTTTTTATCAAATTTTTAGCTAAAGTGTTATCTGTTTTGAAATTTATTCGAAAATCATAATGTTCAAAAATTATTTAATGGTATTTTATAGTTCAAGACATTGTAATGTTATTAAAGTTATTGTAATGACAATAACTTTACAGTTAACAATACTAATCTTAAATTTCATAGTAGAATTTTAAATCTTTCTTCTGTTAATTTTTCATCTAAAGAAAAACAAATTTTAAATTTAAACTTAAAATTTAATTTTCATAAAGAAATTAACCATAATACCAAAGAAATTATAGCAATAGAGTCAGAAGAGTTAATACATAGATTAAATACTAACGATAAAAATGTTTTGAGATCAAAAATAATCCAAATTTTAAACTCCAATATAAATTTTACAGGAAAATTCAACAATAAATTATTAGATAGATTAAAAAAGTTAAAAGTTAAAATAAAAAATAATGATTTAATAATAAGTAAAGTAGAGAGTTAGTCACTTGAAAATTGAACAAGCAAAGAAAAATCTTTTCAAATTAGTAGAAGAATAATACAAAATAGAAATGGAAGCCTTAGGGCTTTCAACAGAAGCCAAAACTTTAATCTTCAAACTGCAACAAGAAATTAAAGCAAGCCAGCAGCTAATCAAGCAACTGCAGTCAGAACTGAACAGTTTACAATCGAAAAATGAAATTCTCCAAAAACAAATAAAAGAAACCAACCAACCAATGAGTACAGACGAAGAAAGCGATAATGATGCCCACAGCGATGCTACCGTTGAATCTAACCAATCAAGTTGGAGCACAATATCGAAGAAAAACCAAAAAAGAAAACATGAAAAAAGGTTGACCAGGAAATCCCGTCAAAGAGACCAGCAAAAACAATAAGTAGTAATAACCACATAGAAAAAGAAGGCGACATGCAAACTAAACAAAAAATTCCGCCCATAGTCCTACGTGATAAATTAAAATTCAACACCATATCCAAACATTTTAATGAAATGAAAATAAATTACAACTACGCCGTGACATTACCGGAAGGAGTAAAAATACACCCACAATCTATTAGTGATTACCGACGGGCAATAAAATTCTTAGAAGAACAGAATGAACGTTATCATACATTCACATTAAGTGAAGAAAAATCTCTACATGTAGTATTAAAAGGAGTAATAGAGTCCTGGTCAGAGGAGAAAATAAAACAACACCTAGAAACAGAAGGTTTTCACCCAACCACAGTAAGAAGATGGAAGAGAAAAGACGGCACAATAACACCTTTGGTATTAGTACTATTACCAAGACATGAGAAAAATATATTCAACCTAAGCTATTTAGACAAACTGAAAATAAAAGTCGAAACCCAAAAATCAAAAAACCAAGCCACACAATGTCATAGGTGCCAAGTATATGGTCACTCACAAAGCAATTACAATGCGCCACCTAAATGTGTAAAGTGTGCAAGAAATCATTTGACACACGAGTGTACCAAAACAAAAGACAGCAAAGCAAAATGCGCAAATTGTAGAGGAGATCACCCTGCGTCATATTAACGATGTTCGAAACATCCAAAAAATTTAAAGCAAATTCTGAAACAGACATTTAAATGGGGAACAGCAAATAATACAACGATATCCAACCCAACACAAAGCCAGTCAAAAATCCCAGCTGACATGAAACAGCCAAATATATCGGCCATACTGTCAACGCTGACAGCAACACTGCAATCAATTCTAAGTGCAATACAATCAATACAAAACTAAAAAAAAAAAAATCAACATGCAAGAAAGAAACTATTTAAAAACAGCAACAATCAACGTAAATGGAATACGAAATAAAAGACAAGAACTAACAAATTTTTTAGAAAAGCATTCCATAGACATTCTGCTAGTACAAGAAAGCCACCTTAAACCCCAAAATATTTTAGCCAAACTACAGGTAAGGAACGATAGAACAACAGAACCGTTAGGAGGCACAATGATAGCAGTTAAAAAAAGCACTCAACACCAAACGATTCCAAATCCCGCACCTGAAATTGAAGCAACATTCATCGAAACAACAATTAATAAACAAAAACTAAGAATAGGATCGATACATCTCCAACAAAACATGACATTAGAAAAAAAGCACTTAGAAAAAATATTCCTAAATAATATACCCACCCTAATAGGAGGGGACTTCGATGCAAAACATAGAAGTTGGGGATGCGGTGTAAATACATGCAGAGGACTAACAGTCGAAAACAACAGCACAAATCTTCAGTACACTGTCCTACCTGCAAATGAGCCGACCCACGACGATCAAATTAACATCCCAGAAATGATAGATTTTTTCATAGCAAAATGCACGCCATTATTGTCAACACCTACAGTTGTATAAGAGTTAACCTCAGACCACCTTCCCGTCATAATTGATGTTGGTAATAGTTCAAAAAAAACACACGACTCATACATTAAAAAAAAATTAAACAATTGGAAACTCTACAAAAGCATACTATCAACGAAAGAAACCAATGCCAATATCAACAACACAAATGATTTTGAAAATAGCGTTCGAAATTTGACCAAAAATATACAGGAAGCCATAACATAATCAACAATAGAAATACAACAGAAACATAAAACATACAGAACTCTGCCAATAGATCTAAGAAATAAAATCAGGAAAAAAAAATAGTTTAAGAAAATTCGGAGTTAGAACTGGGGACCCTAGAGCAAGGAGGGAAGCAACCAAACTGACAAAAGAAATTCGAGCGGAATTAAAGTTCACAGAACAAATAAACTGGGAAAAAAGAAGGGAAGCATTAACCACTGAAGACAACAGCATATACAAAATGGCCAAATCTCTAACAAAAGGGTCAAACAAATCCCTACCATATCTAAAAATAAAAAATCGAACTATAACAGAAACTAAAGAAAAAATAGAAGCATTTGCCGACAGTTTAACAAAACAATTTTCTGGAAATCCAATGGAAGACCAATTTTGGGACGACAAAATTAAAGCAAAATATCTACAATATCAACAAACAAGCGCTCAGTCAATAGCAAAAAACGCAACTAAAATATCAGAAAAAACCGTTAAAGAAATAATAAAATCAGTAAACAACAAAAAAGCACCAGGGTTTGACAATATAACGAACATGGCACCAAAGCAGCTACCGGACAATCAGATTAAGCAACTGACAATAATCACCCGAAATTGCATAAAACATAGGTACTTCCCAATGGAATGCAAAACAGCAAAAATCTTTCTACTGAAAAAATGTAATAAACCAAAAACCGGTCCAAAAAGCTACTGACCAATCAGCCTAATATCATCTATGGGAAAAATAGTAGAAAGAATTATATATCAAGACCTGTTAGACAAGGCAGAAGGACTCAAAGTTATACCAGAAACACAATTCGGATTTAGACATAGCCATTCTTGCGACAATCAAACAATAAGATTATCAACGCACATAACTGCAGGCTTCAACAGAGGTCTCCATACTGGAGTGGTATTTCTAGATATTGAAAAGGCTTTCGACAAAGTAGACCATCAAGCTTTAATAATGAAAATGACAGACCTCAAGTAGGATCAATATCAAATTGAACTAGCTAATTCATTCTTGACCAACAGAACATTCCGAGTCTCCATGGAAAAAACAATATCATCGGAAAGACCAATTCTGTCAGGAGTACCACAAGGTTCACCGATCTCCCCACTACTCTTCAACATTTACATATCGGATATCCCCAAGAATCGTAGAACAAACATAGCACAATTCGCAGATGACACAGCACTATTTACAGCAGGCAGAGAACCAGAAACAACAACTAAAAAGCTACAAAACCATGTCACACAAATAGAAAACTGGGCAAAAACATGGAAAATAAAAATTAATCCAGACAAATCCATAGCAGTATTGCTTACAAAAAAAAAATTTAAAAAACCAGTAGGAAGCATTACTTTAGCAACTAAAACTATACTATGGAAAAAGGAAGCTAAATATCTAGGACTTACACTAGACAACAAACTGTCATGGACCGCACACATACAAAACACTAAGAAAAAAGCCAACCGCCAACTAGGAAGACTTTACTATCTTTTGAACAAAAAATCAAAATTATATATTAGAATCAAACTAGTGATATATAAATCATATATCAAGCCAATTATAACGTATGGAGCAATAGTATGGCAACATGCGCGACCAGGAAGATAAGAACATCTATAAATTATAGAAAATAAAGTCTTACGAATAATAACAGGAGCCCCATGGTTTGTACGCAACTCAGCCATAAGGCGAAACCTTCAAATGAAAGAAAATGTAAAAGAAACAATAGAAAAACTAGCCAAAAAAACTTTCCAAAAAGCGGACCAATCTACAAATGAACTAATCAGAGTTACCCACCAGCAACCAAACATAAGATTAAGATACAAATACAAGGCACCACGACAACCAGATTGAATTAATATTAAACAAACAAATCCAGCGAAGTCAGGATAACTAAAGACAACACCAGTCACAGGTACCAAAAAAAACGAATTATACAAATAGAGTCAGAAGAGTTAATACATAGATTAAATACTATCCATAAAAATGTTTTGAGATCCAAAATAATCCAAACTTTAAACTCCAATATAAATTTTACAGGAAAATTCAACAATAAATTATTAGATACATTAAAAAACTAAAAAATTAAAATAAAAAACAATGATTTAGTAATAAGTAAAGCAGATAAAGGGTCATGTTTAGTCATATTGGAGGAAAAGGATTATATTAAAAAAGTTCTTGAATTTCTAAATTCTGATGATTTTCTTGAAATAAAGGGAAATCCAACACAAAATTTTCTAAGAAAAATTAAAGAAATTTTAGATGATACAGCAGTTACTCTAGAATACTTTAATATTAAAAAAGAACAATTGATTTGCATGAATACAATGACGCCGTTATTGTATGGTTTACCAAAAATACATAAGATAAATATTCCAATAAAGCCAGTTGTTTCCCAACAACTGGCTTTATAAAAGTAATAAGAGCCTATTCGTGTTTCAGATTTATTCATAATATTTTTCTTCTATCTTCCTTCATTGGAACTTTTAACTGACAGTAATAAGTAATAACTTTTGAATAATTCTTAAACTGCCACAGCCGCATTCCACCATGAAAGTTGCTACTCGGTATATCGTAAAAATGAGTAAAAAATTATACACAATTAAATACAGTGAAACTTCCCTTAACGGTCACCTCCATAATCGGCAACTTTTTGTTTTTTCCGGATAATTTATATGGAATTTTAGCTACTTGGAGCCTCTAAAAAACGGCCAACTCTCCAGAACGGCCGGGACCATTATGGCAGAAGTTGCAGTTCGGATTAATCATACACATTTAAATAACTACATCTGTTTTCTTATTATATTAAAAGAATTTCTTAATAGCACTTCTAAAAAATAACTTAGACAATAACATTAAGCGATTACATCTTTGATATATATCATAAATTTCATTTTTTGTATCATATTTTTGATCCTCTGTTAAATTTGTTAACTTGGGATTCTTATAGATTCTGCTTCTTTTCGGTGGCTTAACCAGTACACCTTATTTACAGTCAGAAGAAATTTTGCTTACTATATCGATGGCAACTTTTACTCTTTTAAAAGTAAATGTGTTACATAAAATATGGTTTTCTATTATTTTGTTATATTATTATATAAAAAATTATGTTATTATATTGCTATTATTATTTTCTTATATTTTATTTATATTGTTAGCTATTATTCGTTACTAATGGCAAAATACATTATTAAATGTGCTAGTACTTAATTCTCTCGAACTGCATTCAAAGGTAAAAGAAGTCCATAATTTCGGTTCGTTCGTGCTCGAAATAGCTACTTTATTAGCTATTAAACACGTACAGTTCGCACTTAGCCTTGTAGGCATTGTATTGTTATAAAAACACAATGATACAATAGCAGAGAATGCAAAATACACTCACTACCACACACACTTCACTAACACTACCCGCCACTGAACATTATTCGATATTACTCAATATCGATGTTTAAATTGATTTATGTTTATCTTATTTTATTTATAAAATTGAATAAAATAATATTTTTTAAATAAGATAAGAATGAAATCACATACCTCTATCTTATGAATATATTTTAAGTCTATAAGTAATAGTAATTAAATTGGTAAAAATAGTTAAATAGTAGATAAAATATTGGTTGAAAGAAATTTTGATTAAGATTTTAACTAGCTGCGACGCCGCTTGGAAAATATTGTATGAAACGCGTTGTATAAGTTGCCAACATATTTTCGAGCTAAAAAAAAATTTTCAACAAAAATGTGAATTTTACCCTTAAATTAACAAAAATTGAGATAATTTTTACTTTTAGAATATTTCAATTACCATTCTAATAATTTTGCAATAGTCGTTTTCTCATTCTACATACAGAGTTTACAGAAATCATTTCGTAACTATTAAGTTTCAAATTCGTCATTTTGCCATCGATGACGTGCACTGTATTAGGACCGCGTTTGCTTTATACTATTTTACGATCATTCTAAAATGTTCAGTGAATAATATTTTTTGGCTATATTTTTAAACTGTTTTAATTTTATTCAATATTGAGACAGATAAAAGTGATTCATAGCATTTTTTGCTACAATTTTACAACTGCCTCGTTACCGGCCACCTCCTTATCATGGCCCTTGTTACCATTATACATGGTAACATTTTGGATTACTGTTATGGAGACATTTTACTGTATAATCAAAGTTTATACATAGTTTAAAATTTCATTATTTGTAATCTGACTTAACAGATTGTTGGTGGTCTAACAGTAGGTCGCCTAAAAATAACAGGCAGTATGTGAACAGTAAATTATATAATAAAGTTATGTAATAACAGTAATTAATAAAATGAAATAAATTACAACAACGTGTCGAATTTCCACGTATGTTACTTATACATACTTCCAGTCAAATCCAACGAAGTAACTTTCCCATTTAAATTTATGCTATTTGAACTGCACTCAGTTCTTACATCCCAGAAACGTATACTTTTATCGAAGTGTCCGCTAATAATCGATTCATTATCTGCTGTTACCAAATCATTGCAACTAGAGCCTGCAAATTTTGTTTGTACACCTACAAACGATTTTAAACCAAAGCTTTAATATTGACATTATTGATCATAAAAATCTATTAACATTAATACAAGAATTGCTCTTATTATGCAATTTCAATGTATTCTAACATATTATTTAAGCGAATGGTTTTTTATTGACCAAAATACGTCATAGAATAAACCAGGTGCAAATGATTGTATCCGGTAATACCGAATAAATAATTGTAATTTATTACTAAGCTAGCTTATCAAATTGTGATTCATCTGAAACCACAATTGGGAGACACATATCCACGTGTACAGCTTATATACATAATGCACAATCCTTAATTATATTAAATTACTGACAAGCTTTGCTTCTTAAATCCCATATTTTTAGTGTTCTATCATAACTTCCAGTGACAATTTTCGATGCATCAAATAAAAATTTTGCCGCTAGTACTTTTTCAGAGTGTCCCGTTAAAGTGTGCTGAAACAGAAAACAGAAAATAAAAGCTTTGATAACAGAATTATATATATATATATATATATTAGATATATCGTAACGAAAATAGACAACGTATTGTTCCCTGCGCTGAAAGTCTGGCCTTAATTTATTTCTATCTTTTTTTAAATTTTGGAATGCGTTTTCTCGCAATTTCCATTAAAATTTATAATAGGAAAATGCTGATGTTTTATTTAAATTACAAAAAGCTTTTCATTGCTGAAAAAAATCAAGTCCGTAGATAGTGCCATTTCCGAAACATCAATAAGTCATAAATCCCTTATTATCTTGGAAACGGCATGTTTGTTTTTCAAAATAAAATTATATACTCGAAGTATATATTTTAGCCCATAACTTTGTCCAATTTCGTTTCAATATCTTAATTTTTAACAAAGTTATTACTATTGCTTTATAAGTAAAATTTGATGAAAATGCGGTACTTTTCTTGGATTCAATTCGGCATTACTTCAAGAGAATAAAAAATATAAGTGTATAACTTCGCCATAAAATTACACGATGCAGTAGCTACAGCATTTTTTTTAACATTCACACCACAGATTTTTTAATACTAACGTTAAAATTGAGAGCTCAATACTTTTGAAACTGATAGTAGTTCGCCTAATATGAACTTTATATGGTATTTGATATACTAGATTACTTTTTTATCTTTATGTGCATTTGATTTTATCTTTAAATGATATTATTTTGCAAGATTGTATTCTTTATGTGCGGCTTGTATATTATATTTTTCTAGTATGTGAGTTAATTTTTCTAGTAAATGTTGCATATATGGAAATGAGAAATAAATAAGCCAAGATGACAAAGCCTTCGTTATTTAATAAGGGCTAATTGAATACAGAATATATGTATAAACTACATTGTAAACTAAAATGACATTACTAGTAAAATAAAATGTAATAATTTTTTTTATATTGGATAGTATAACGAAAATTTTACTTAGCTTTTTTGGATATTTAAAGATATTTAAAAATTAACTGAATTTTTATATTTTACAAATTTTATTTTTGTCAAACAAAATTGCATATATAAATATAACGTCGCATAAATAGTGTTGTTTCTGTTTCCATTTTTTGCAAACTTGTAGGCAACAGAACAGTTCCCTACTCTCTTGATTGGTGCATGTCACCAATTGTTGCATTGGTGTAACATCGTCTCCTAGTAGAAAATGCAACAAATATATATGTGAAATGCCATCTGTAGCGTTCGATAATTAAAAAACTATTTTTTTCAGCTATTAATCTTGTATAAACATTCACACCACAAGCAATAGACATTTATGTTCATACATACTACTTTCAATCCGGTTCGAATTTTAACTTTTCATTTAATAAAATGGCATAAGTTTAGTATCCAATATCTCGTGATAAGCGGCAATTTAACGACAGACATGCTTTAATAGTAGCTTATATGGGATTCAGTCAGACTTGGTACGTTTTATCGCACTACTATCCGTTTCAAAAGTATTGAGCCCTCACTTTAAACGTTAGTATCAGAAAATCTGTGGTGCCAATGTTAAAACAAAAAACGCTCGTAGCTAATGTATCGTGTAATTTTATGGCGAAGTTATACACTTATATCATTTTTTCTCTGGAAGTTATGCCGTATTGAATCAAAAAAAGTACCCTATTTTCATAGAATTTGAGTTATATGCAATTTCAATTATTAATAACTTTGTTAAGAATTAAGATATTGTAACGAAAGTTGAAAAAATGATAAGCTAATACATATATTCGACTATAACTTTCTTTTGAACAACAAACATGCCGTTTCCAATAAGGGCTTTATGACTTGTTGTTTAACAAATCTTGATACTTTCGATATAATATTTATTTTTTATAGGTATTAATAAATAACAATAAAGAATATTACAAAGTTTTTTTTTTATTACTATTTAAGTTTTTCATTTTATGAACAAATATTTATTCTCAATTTGCACTTCGCTTTAGTCACTGCAAATTTTTAATAAAAAGTTTTCCTTATTAAATTTTATCTAAAGCCATAAACAAAAACAATTAAGTTCTTAACAGAACAAAAAAACCGTATTTTTGCATTTTATAATATAATCGATGAGACATATCTACGAAAATGAGAAGAACATGACAAGGCTTAATTCAAGCGTACCGTCGAAGCTAGCTGTAACCGCTTGCTGTGCGAACTCCGAGCACATATTTTGCATTCTTATTCAAAGGCATATTATTGAACAAAAAGCGATTTTATAATTGATTTATTATAGTGATTTTCTCGAAATGTTATGTTTTATGCATCAGCTATCATGTGTGAAAATATCTTCCTGATATGTTGCAGCATAAGCGAGATATCAAAGAGCGCTTTTATGCTCTCTAACTCATTAACTAATAAATATTTTGACTTAAAAATACAATCTCATACACAGAAAGATTCACTTTAGCTACCGCGAAAATTCCTAGTGATTCTATAAAGTAGTTTTATCGGAAAAAATTCGTAAAATTCATGAAATCTAAGTTTATACTAAAATTGAGGTACTTTTATATATTTTTTACCAATATTTTACACCATAAAGTATCGATTATTTTGATTTTTTGCGATGTCACAGAAAATATTACAAGTAATAGATTAAATTGAAAATGAAGAGATTCCGTCTAGAACTTTTGTTTCTATACCTACTTAAACTGAGGGCTCAATATTTTTGAAATGGATAGTAGGTGATAACAGATTAACCGATCATTTCTATTAGATTTGCGAATATTGTTAGTGAACATTATGTGTTGAATATCTAGTATAATTTATATGCACTTCCTAAGACGCAAAACAACACATATTCAAAAGCCAAGATAAAGCTATGTCTACATATAGATATACACACCCGCACACACACATACATACACTTATTATTGTCATTGTTATCGTCATCGAAATACGACGCGCGCGTTTCTCTTTTTTCTACGATTATGGACTGCAGTGGCTTTTGTAGTAGAAGAAAGAAAAAGAACTCGTTACTCAACTTTATCTATTTTCTATGTATTATTTTACAAAGGGTTCCCCTTGTAAGGTACCTTTAACATTTCTTTCTTGCTCTTCTATTGTCGAAGGTCGAATAAATTTTGAAGTACATACAGAAAGAAAGACTTGAAATCGTGTATATCTAGTGCATATGTGCATATGGAGCGCAGAGCACCATCATATAACCTGGCAGTGTATATTTGCTGTGGGTGTGTGTGTATGTTTATTTGTGATAATACTTGGAGCATTTCGCTTCCTTGTCGGATAAATCCTTTGAGTTATTGTCTAGAGGGTGATGCCGATGGCCAGCATAAATTCGAATGGCAATTCTGCCGCCAACGCTGCCGTTGACCTGCCAGTCCGTGGTACTGAGTTTGTTCTCTGCGTGTGTATTTTATTTATTAATGTGCTAATATGTAATGTACTTATGTTTCACAAACCAAACAATACGAGACAGTGATTGTTAATGCGTTCATTGCTATGAAAAATGCTTCATTTCTATGACGAGGAGTTTTCTATATTCCATAGCAATTATTATTTTACTAATATCATTGTTTCTAATTTATTCTTCCAAAAATGCGAAATATATTAACAATTATTTATTCAATACTTTATAAACTTTATGCTAAGACCTCGTAAAGTAGCATGCTAACTAAGGCGTCTGCTTAGCGCTTCAGTATCAGTCGATGCTGGAAAGAAGTATGAGTTCGAGATCAAGTAGCAGCATTTGTGTAAATCACTTTCGACATAATGGTTTTAAGCGGTGGTGGAGAAAAATTAAAATATTTTGTCTTTTTTGCCGAAGTAATACCTTGAAGGCTAGTTCCGGCCTAATAAAATATAAAAAAAAGTGTATGGTAAGAAAATGTATAATTTTTAATTTTCAAGCATGTTCATGTTGACATGTTGTATTTTAATTTTAACAACTTAAATAGATATGTATAAACATATTTAAGGGCCCTGCGTTACTAATAACGTTGCACGTCATCGATGAAAAAATTACGTGCCGGTACCGCCAATTTAATAATTATAAAGTAACTTCTGTAAAATGTTTGGCGATAAAAGTGTGTCACTTTCAATTTAATTAATGATAAAGAAAATTAACAGTCAGAGCCATGACGAACTCCGACCTATCTAAAAGGGTGCTATCTAAAGCACTTAAAGCATTGAATTTTCATTAAACACTTTGCTAACTATGGCATAAAACTATGCCATAGTTACCCCTACATGTATAAAACATGTAGGGGATGTTTATACTGGATAAACTATATATAATTTTTGTTCACTGTTTGTCTATACTAACATTCACAAACTTGTTACATATGTCAGGTAATGGACGTCAGGATAAACGTAAATTTCTAATTATAACTAAAAGTGTGTAATAATAATAATGTGTGTATATTGGGTATAAACAATTTATATTTATCACTTTCAAACGAATCATTTTCCTCTCAACCTGGCCTTAGCCCTGAAATAATTACAGTAAATAATAATAATCTAAAATGAAATTTCAATATGGCATTTAAACTAGAATATTTAAACTGCTTCCCAGATTTTAGTGGCAATGCAGATGAATTAAATAGTTTTATAAGCGGTTGTGAATTGATCATGGCTAATTTTTATGATATTATGGAACCAAATAATTTCCTAAATAGTTATATTTTAAGATCATTTTTGAATAAATTAACGGGAGAGGCGGAAAAATTAAATTGTTCAGGTAGGTCATTCAAAGGAATAGCAGTACATTGTTCACGACATCAAAATTTTAATAATAATTCGAGATTCTACCCTAACAATAATTTTCTAAAACAACAAAATGGACGGGCATTTACTTCTACTAGATCCCGTAATCCAAATTTCAACTTTAGACCTAGAGCATCCGCAATCCAATATCATAAACACACAAACAGACCTCTTCCTGCAATAACCTACCCTAATAGAATGAATCAGACATATGCACCAAGGGCTACAAGCTATCAATTACATAACACGCACACCACTAAGCCAAGCAACTTTAACAGCTACGATTCCAAACAATGCAACTGCAGAAATCAACCCCAGTCAAATATAGAACCGGTGATTGAAGTAATGGACACAGACAACTCAAATTTAATCCAGGTAATATCGCTAAAGAATATACTGTAATGAACTCCCTTACATTATAATTCTGGACTATAATATAAAATTACTTACAGATTCAGGTCCTACTAAATCATGTATTAACCCGGATATTGCGCATACGTATATGAAATTTTTTTTTCATATTCGTATACTCATAATTTTAGTACTACTAAGCCTGTATCTAAAATATTTAGCATTTCGGGAAAAATACAATTAAAATTTTTCTTATTCAACTTTCATAGCATATTTTACGGATTAATTGGTATAGATAATCTAAAATTACTTCGAGCTAAAATAGATTTGGAAAGAGGGCTTTTAATAAAACCCGCAAAAATTAAATTATTATATCAAAATACAGAACTTAGCTCTACATCACGATTTCACCACGTTGTAAACAAATAATTAAAGTCAGAACATCAATTAAAAATGGAGAAATTATTATCCCATAACCCCTTTACAGAAGTGAAAATCAAAATATCCTAATTAATAAATTAGTAAATACAAGAGCTCAATCAAATTTAAATACATCGTTAATTTGAGCAGATCATTTAAATATTGAAGAAAAAAATGCGATTTTGAAACTTTGTGAAAAATATCCAGATTTATTATATCGGGAGGGATATCTGCTAACATTTATAACTAAAGTTAAGCACTATATAAGAACTACGGATCATATTCCTATCTATAATAAAACGTATGGTTACCCCAATGTACAAAAAAATGAAGTCAAGAAACAAATGAATAAAATGTTAGCCAAAAAAATTATCAGATACAGTGATTCACCATGGTCATCTCCTATTTGGGCCGTACTAAAGAAAGCAGATGCATCTAACAAACAAAAATGGCGAGTAGTAATTGATTATCGCGGACTTAATGACAAAACCACTGATCAAAAATGGCCTCTTCCAAATATAACCGATTTATTAGATAGACTAAGTAGATGCCAATATTTGACAACTTTAGATTTAGCTAGTGGATTTGATTAAATCGAGATGAATAAAGCTGGTGTAGAAAGGACCGCCTTTAGGACTGAAAATGGACATTTCGAATTACTTTTGATTAAAAAATGCCCCCGCGACCATTCAACGATGTATGCATAATATACTTCGAGGTATAGTAGATGAAAATGCGCGGTGTACTTCGATGATATTATATTTTCAACATCTTCACAAGACCATATTGATGAATTAAGACAAGTATATAATAGACTTAGAGAAGTGAATTTCAAAATTCAATTGAATAAATCCGAATTTTTAAAACAAGAAGTTGCGTATTTAGGCCTTATTTTAACCCCGGAAGGCGTAAAACCAAATCAGGGCAAAATTATAGCTATCCAAAAATATCCAATACCAGAATCGCGTGAAGATACTAAAACATTTTTAGGACTATTAGGTTATTATAGAAGATTTATCGATACTTTTGCTTAAATTACTAAACCATTAACTCAATGTTTAAAGAAAGATGCGAAAATTATACATGATAAGGAATTTATTGATTGTTTTAATAAATGTAAAAGTATATTAATTAAATAAATAATATTATATACTTAATTATGAAATAGAGTCTATATCGGACAGTGAACGTGGTCGGATGTCCATTTGTGTTGAAATCGAAAAATAGATACACAGATAAGCAGAGTATTGATTGCTGTTATATAGTGGTTTAATGTTAATATAACAATAAAGTTCTTTTTATTTTTATAAGTTTTATAAGGACATTAACTGAAGGTTACACTTAGGACACACTAGGAAAGTGCCCTTCCGAGCAGAGAATGCGGGGGCAATTTCCAAATAACAAGCAGACCTGATAAGCAGGAACGGTGTTATCGAGATAAAGAACAACAACTTTTATTTGTATTTCATACTGGGATAAATATTTAATATCAGTATAGAATTATAGATAGAAGTAGGATTGATCTCGCTAGAATGGAGGATAAAAACCCATTCAAAGTGGCGACTAAGGTCAAAAGAATTCCACCAGTGGAAAAAGTGGAGTATAGGAAAAGAGAAACCTCAACGGAGGAAGATGAGGAACATTAAGAAGAAAATACAAACAAATGATATAGAGGAGTAGTGATGAGCGAGGTTGAGGACAACATCGAAAAAAAAAATAAAACTAAGAGAGAAAGATTTGTGGAAAGAAGGAAGAGAAGATAGTAAAAAAAGGCAAGTGGAGTATCAGATGAGCTAATGAATCAAGTCAAAGGGAAATTAGGTTATTTAAAGAGAAGCATAAAAGAGAAGAAAGACAAACTCGGGAAGAAATGGAAAAAAGCATAGAAAATATAAAAAGAATAGTAATTAAAATGACCGCCACAGTGTATGAAAAAATAGAATGCAGAGACAAAACAAAAACCAGAAAAAAAAGATAAAATAGAGCAAAGGTTGGAACAAATAGAGAAACAATTTAAAAACAGAATGGATGAATTAGAAACGAAAATATTAGAATTAACAGTGGGAGGTACAATAAATCAAGAAAAACGCAAAACGACATAAGCGGCGATCACTGAAAGAAAAAAAGAAAATGGTACAAAAAAGATACAGGGATGGAAACACCAGAATAAATAAGAGAAATCACAGTGAAAGTGGTAGAAGGGGAGAATGTAATGGAAAATATAAGAGAAAACCTTACGATAGAAGAAGGTGAAGAAGGTATAAAGGAAATAAAAAAACTTAAAAGTGGATTAGTAGTGATGAAGAACAGAAACGAGCTACAACAGGAGCAAATAGGAAAGAAACTGGAGGAAGTAAAAAGAAATGACAGTGAAGAAAATGAAAGAAACAAAGCCGTTGTTTATAATAAAAAAATTGAGCAAGGATATACTGAAGAATAAATAGTAAACGAAATATTAAGGGAAAATAGTGGGGATTAGAGAGGTGAAGCCAGTAATGAGAGCAGTTAGAAAAAATGCCTTTAGGAACAGTAAACAATATGTGGAGGACTGGGTAGTAGAAGCTGACAAGGAGATATTCAAGTACGTGGTAAAAAAAAGGAAAATTACTGATAGATTTTACTGCTATAAATGCTGCTGCTATGGGCTTGTAGCCAAGTACTGTACAAGAACGGAGGTATGCTACAGATGTGGACAGGAAGGACATGAAGGGAAAGATTGTGAGAAAAATGAGATAAAATGCGCCAACTGCACAAGAATTAAGATATAGATATAGAATATAGATATAGAATTAAGAGATAAAGATATAGAGCACATGGCCACCAGCAAAAAGTGCCAAATATATAAACGACAGGAGGAACAATATCGAAATAGGATAGATTATGGAAGCTGGGAAGAAGAGAAGAAACAAACAAAAAACTGAAAAAGAATTGGGGAAAGGAGCAGAAAACAATGAGAAGAAAAAATGACGAAATATGGAGGTTAGCAACATGGAATATACGAAGCATAAATGGAAAAGAAATAGAACTAGAAGATGAGTTTCTGGAAAATAAGATAGACATACTTACAATAACAGAAACGAAAAAAAAGGGCGAGGATTATGATGAAAAATGATGAAAAGAAGTGTATTTATATATAGCGGAGTGGAAAGAGAGAAAAGAGCAGCTGAGGGAGTTGCATGTATGATAAAAAAGGAATGGGCACACAATATAGAAGAATGGGAGGCGTGTTCAGAGAGGATATTGACAATAAATATGAATGATGATAATGAGAGCATTATATTAAACCAATAATAAGTGTGTATGGACCAAATGAAGACGACAAAAAAGGGAACAAAGAGAAATTCTGGGAAATGTTAACAGAGACGGTAGAAAGAGCAAAAAGGCGAAATATACATTGCAGGAGATTTTAATAGTATAGTGGGAAAGGGAAAAACAGGAGAGAGTAGAATAGTGGGCCAGAATGGGGAGACAATACTAAATGATAACGGAAAAAGATTGATAGAGTTTTGCCGAATCAACAATATGTTTATAGCAAATACTTATTATAAGCACAAGGATATACACAAGTATACTAGAGAGATGAGCAGCAAAAATGAAAAATCAATAATAGACTATATAGTAGCAGGAAATGAAAATAGAAAGAACATAGTAGATGTAAAAGTATCAAGAGGACCGGAAGTGGGAAGTGATCATTATATGGTTTTATCAAAGATAAAGAAACCACTAAAATCAGACAACAGAGAGAGAAAAGAAGATAAGATAGAATATGAGAAAATAAAGCGTATAGGCTAAAAGGCGGAGAAGTGGCAAAGCAATATAGAGAAAAAATGAAGAGGATGATCGAGAGCAGATATGAGAAATGGAAGGCATTAAGCTTGGAAAAAAGTTGGGAGGAATTCAAAAAGATGATACTACAAATAAGCTCGGAAGTGTGTGGAAAAATAAAAAGAAATAAGAAAATAAAACAAACGGCATGGTGGACAGAAGAGATCAAGAGAAGAGTGAGATTAAAAAAGAAAAAATGGAAATAATATTTAAAAAAAAAAAATTGAGAAACGTATCAGTGTTACAAGGAGGAAAGGAAAATAGTGAAGCAATTAGTATTAGAGGCGAAAAGAAATGAATGGGCAGAATTCGGCAATAAATTAGAAAACGAAGCTGCAGAGGAAAAAAAAATTTCTATAGTAGACTAAGAACAATAAGAAAAGGAAAGATCAACAGTGCTGCATATATAAATATCAAAGAAGGAAAAATATTAAAGCAAGAAGATGAAATAATGGAAAGATGGAAGCAATACTTTGAAGAGCTGCTGTCAGACAATATAGAGAGGAACGATACAAGAGAAGCAGACAATACAGAGAGAAAGGAATGCAAAGATGATGAAGAGGAATTTAATATGGAGGAATTGGAAAAGACCATAAAACAACTGAAGAATGGAAAAGCACCAGGAAGTGACACAATAACGACCAAAATGATAAAATATATGGGAGAAGAGGGAAGGCAGGTAATGCTGGACATATATATCCAAATATGGAAAGAGCAAATAATACCTAAAGAATGGCAGCATGCACTGATAGTACCAATCTTTAAGAAAGGAGATAAGAAAGATTTTAATAATTACAGAGGCATTACTCTATTAAATACAAACATGAAAGTGTTGGAAATGATGATAAATGAGAGAATAAAAATTAATATAGAGAAAACTCTGGACGAATCACAGTCAGGATTTAGGGAAGGCCGAAGCGTTCAAGACCATATATTTACGAATAAGCAGATTTTAAAAGCAGAAAAAATTAACAGCCGAATAGGAAAAGCAATGAAAGTGTTTTACAGTATCAGCAATACGATTGTGGGGAAAAAAGAAATAACAAGAAAAACAAAAATAAGCGTCTATAAAACAATAATATGACTAATACTGACATTTGGATGTGAGATATGGATAACAGATAAAAAGGAAATAAGTAAAGTCCAGGCGGTAGAAATGAAATACATGAGGAGAGTAAAGGGAGTGACAAAGAAAGAAAGAATCAAGAATGAAGAAATAAGAAAAGAATTAGGAATAGAGGCGATACACAAATACATAAAGAAGAGGCAGTTGGGATGGTGGGGCCATCTGGAAAGAATGGGACAGGAAAGACAAGTGAGAGGGGTATGGGAAGCTAGACCTGGGCAGAAAAGAAAAAGGGGAAGACCTGAAACTACCTGGAATGACATAATTGAAAAGATATTACAAAGAAGAAGAATAACGATGAGTGAAGCTAGTAGGATTGCAAACAATAGGAAAGAATGGAGAAAGTTTTGCAGTGACGCAGTGACGCGAAGCGAAAACGTATAAGCCTAGACAAAGAAAGAGAAAGAAGAAAAAAAGGAAAAAAAGATAAGGACTAACAAGCCTACACCAGAAATGGTAGACAGGCTTTACGATACATATATATATATACTATTATTATTATTACGATTATCACGGTAAAAATTATTATTAATTGGGTTGCTAGTACTTAAATTTGGATTCTGAGGTGATCGATGAAAATGAGAATTTTGATTAAATTGAAGAGTATAAATTACATTTTAACGCTGATTTTGATTACGTAATGGATGCCATTATAAACGCTCCCCGAAACTATTTCATTAGGGTTATTTACAAAGTTTCTCTGATCATTATGTGGTAACGCAGATTCCTGAATATGGAGATTACCGAATCCAGCCGATACTGACGCAAAATCAGGCTCAACTAAATTATCGCGTTGTTGTAGAGGTGGCCAATAACAAGCTGAACGATGCTTTTTTGCTTCTAACTTTAACGCTTCTCTTTCTAACTTATCAATTGTGGTAACATCACCGACTTGAGCAGTATAAAATGGTGCTAAATTTCTAACAATAATTTGTAACTGATCTTCAGCTGAAAGAGTACCATAACGGCGAAACAAAGCATGCATGGATGTTAAATAATCTGTTATATTCTCATTAATATCTTGTGTTCTGTCTAAAATCTCTTTGAATAAGCGAGAGCGATAATTAGGTGGTTCAAAGTGCAATTTAAGTAGTTAAGCCAATTCATCCCAATCAGAGAATCGATCGCGATTGGCGTTGAACCAACCTATCACTATCACTATATAAATCTATGGCAGGTTCAAATAGTTGTTGTTGAGAAATATGCCTAGTAGTTAGAAGTTCCAAAACTGTTTCTTAGAATGCATGCACTGACAATTGCTGAATGTCG
This sequence comes from Platypus cylindrus, assembly GCA_949748235.1. Classification (NCBI taxonomy): domain Eukaryota; kingdom Metazoa; phylum Arthropoda; class Insecta; order Coleoptera; family Curculionidae; genus Platypus; species Platypus cylindrus. The sequence continues at coordinate 40,675,802 of OX456488.1, forward strand.
CCAGTGAATTTCACATTCCATTTATGCACAGGTACATACGAAGAGTGAAAAGATGGTGAAGGTGCTGAAGCCATTACATCAAAGTATGCATTTTGATTTACCACCAACGAAATATGGGAAATTGCTTTTCTCGCAATCCGTGAAGATAAAGTTAGTGTTGCGGGAGTAACGCTTTCTAACATATCCAAGGCGCACAAAACATTCACAAAAAGCTGTTGTTTTTTTGTTTTTTATAGTTGGTTGAAATCGGAGAATACTTTATCAGCCGGAACAAATGTTGCGATCGAGCTCGGCATTTATCTGAGTGTTTTCGATCGTATTTAATGGTTTTCAAACTCAACTAAAATTCCTGCTAGCGTATTTACTTTTAATTTATTTTATAATTATATATATGTATCGTAAAGCCTGTCTAACATTTCTGGTGTAGGCTTGTTAGTTTTTATCTTTTTTTCCCTTTTTCTTCTTTTTTTTTTTTCTTTCTTTGTCTAGACCTATTCGTTTTTGCTTCACGTCACTGCGTCGGTAAACTTTCTCCATTCTTTCCTGTTGTTTGCCATCCTACTAGCTTCACTCATCGTTATTCTTTTTTGTAATATCTTTTCTATTTTGTCATTCCAGGTAGTTCCAGGTCTTCCCCTTTTTCTTTTCTGCCTAGGTCTAGTTTCTCATACCCTTCTCACTTGTCTTTTCTATCCCATTCTTTTCAGATGGCCCCACCATCCCAACTGCCTCTTCTCTATGTATTTGTGTATCGCATCTATTCCTAATTCTTTTCGTATTTCTTCATTCTTGATTCTTTCTCTCTTTGTCACTCCCTTACTCTCTTCATGTATTTCATTTCTACTGCTTGGACTTTACTTATTTCCTTATATCTGTTATCCATGTCTCAAATCCAAATGTCAGTATTGGTCTTATTATTGTTTTATAGACGTTTATTTTTTTTTTTTCTTGTCATTTCTTTTTTCCCCACAATCGTATTGCTGATACTGTAAAACACTTTCATTGCTTTTCCTATTCGGCTGTTAATTTCTTCTTCTTGCTTTCCTGAACTAGTTACTTCTACTCCCAAATATTTCCATTTCGTCACTTGCTCCAATTTTACCTTATCTACCATGATTTTTATCTCATGTTGTTCCCCGATCACCATTACTTTTGTTTTCTCTTTACACATCTCCATCCCATTCTCTCTAAGTGTTTCATTCCATTTATTTATGCTTGTCTGCAACTCTTTTTCGTTAGATGCTATCACAATTATATCGTCCGCAAATGCCCCAATCTTTATTTCAACTCTCTCTATATAATTCCATCCCACGTCAAGTCCTCTAGTTCTTTCTTTCGCTTTCCTTATTATATTGTCCATGTAAATATTAAATAATGTTGGACTTAGTCTTCCTCCCTGCCTTAGTCCGTCTTACGTTTTAAATTTTTTTGATTGTCTCTTTTTGACTATCACGCTATTTGATTTTTCTTCATATATTTTTTTTATTAAGCTAATAATTTTCCTGCTTATCTCTTTCTCTGCCATCATCTTCCACAATCTATCTTCTTACTTTATCAAATGCTTTTTTTTAATCTAAAAAACCCATGTATACATTTTTTTTTCTTTTTACTTGTTTTTTCAACTATCTGCTTAATCGTAAATATATGGTCTTGAATGATTCTGCCTTCCCTAAATCCTGACTGTAATTTGTCCAGAGTTTTCTCTATTTTAATTTTTATTCTCTCGTTTATCATCATTTCCAACACTTTCATGTTTGTATTTAATAGAGTAATTCCTCTGTAATTATTACAATCTTCCTTATCTCCTTTCTTAAAGATTGGTACTATCAGTGCATGCTGCCATTCTTTAGGTATTATTTGCTCTTTCCATATTTTGTTATATATGTCCAGCTTACCTGCCTTCCCTCTTCTCCCATATATTTTATCATTTCAGTCGTTATTGTGTCACTTTTGGTGCTTTTCCATTCTTCAGTTGTTTTATGGTCTTTTCCAATTTCTCCATATTAAATTCCTCTTCATCGTCTTTGCTTTCCTTTCTCTCTGTATTGTCCGCTTCTCTTGTATCGTTCCTCTCTATAGTGTCTGACAGCAGCTCTTCAAAGTATTGCTTCCAACTTTCCATTATTTCATCTTCTTGCTTTAATATTTTTCCTTCTTTGTTATTTATATATGTAGCACTGTTGATCTTTCCTTTTCTTATTGTTCTTAGTCTACTATAGAATATTTTTTTTCTCTCTGCAGCTTCGTTTTCAAATTTATTGCCGAATTCTGCCCATTCATTTCTTTTCGCCTCTAATACTAAATTGCTTCACTATTTTCGTTTCCTCCTTGTAACACTGATACGTTTCTCTATTTCTTTTTTGTAAATATTCCTTCCATTTTTTCTTTTTTAATCTCACTCTTCTCTTGATCTCTTCTGTCCAACACGCCGTTGGTTTTATTTTCTTATTTCTTTTTATTTTTCCACACACTTCCGAGCTTATTTGTAGTATCATCTTTTTGAATTCCTCCCAACTTTTTTCCAAGCTTAATGCCTTCCATTTCTCATATCTGCTCTCGATCATCCTCTTCATTTTTTCTCTATATTGCTTTGCCACTTCTCCGCCTTTTAGCCTATACACTTTATTTTCTCATATTCTATCTTATCTTCTTTTCTCTCTCTGTTGTCTGATTTTAGTGGTTTCTTTATCTTTGATAAAACCATATAATGATCACTTCCCACTTCCGGTCCTCTTGATACTTTTACATCTACTATGTTCTTTCTATTTTCATTTCCTGCTACTATATAGTCTATTATTGATTTTTTATTTTTGCTGCTCATCTCTCTAGTATACTTGTGTATATCCTTGTGCTTATAATAAGTATTTGCTATAAACATATTGTTGATTCGGCAAAACTCTATTAATCTTTTTCCGTTATCCTTTAGTATTGTCTCCCCATTCTGGCCCAATATTCTGCTCTCTCCTGTTTTTCCCGTTCCCACTCTACTTTTAAAATCTCCTGCAATGTATATTTCGCCTTTTGCTCTTTCTACCGTCTCTGTTAACATTTCCCAGAATTTCTCTTTGTTCCCCTTTTTGTCGTCTTCATTTGGTCTATACACACTTATTATCGTTTTAATGCTCTCATTATCATCTTTCATATTTATTGTCAATATCCTCTCTGAACACGCCTCCCATTCTTCTATATTGTGTGCCCATTCATTTTTTATCATACATGCGACTCCCTCAGCTGCGCTTTTCTCTCTTTCCACTCCGCTATATATAAATACACTTCCTTTCATCATTTTTTGTAATCCTCGCCCTTTTTTTTTCGTTTCCGTTATTGTAAGTGTGTCTATCTTATTTTCCAGGAACTCATCTTCTAGTTCTATTTCTTTTCCCTTTATGCTTCGTATATCCCATGTTGCTAATCTCCATATTTCTTCATTTTTTCTTCTCATTGTTTTCTGCTCCTTTCCCCAATTCTTTTTCATTATTTTGTTTGTTTCTTCTCTTCTTCCCAGCTTCCATAATCTATCCTATTTCGATATTGTTCCTCCTGTCGTTTATATATTTGGCACTTTTTGCTAGTGGCCATGTGCTCTATATATTTATCTTTAATTCTTGTGCAGTTGGCGCATTTTATCTCATTTTTCTCACAATCTTTCCCTTCATGTCCTTCCTGTCCACATCTGTAGCATACCTCCGTTCTTGTGCAGTACTGGGCTACATGCCCAAAACTTTTTTTATTATAAATAACGGCCTTGTTTCTTTCATTTTCCTCACTGTTATTCCTTTTACTTCCTCCAGTTTCTTCCCTATTTGCTCCTGTTGTAGCTCGTTTCTGCACTTCATGACTACCAATCCACTTTTGCATTTTTTTATTTCCTTTATACCTTCTTCACCTTCTTCTATCGTAACGTTTTCTCTTATATTTTCCATTACATTCTCCCCTTCTACCACTTTCACTGTGATTTCTCTTATTTATTCTGGTGTTTCCATCCCTTTATCTTTTTTGTATCATTTTCTTTTTTCTTTTCTGTGATAGCCGCATATGTCATATTTTGTGTTTTTGTACCTCCCCCTATCAATTCCGTTATTTTTGCTTCCAATTTGTCCATTCTTTTTTCGAATTGTTTCTCTATTTGTTCCAGCCTTCGCTCTACTTTATCTGTTTTTTCTGGTTTTTGTTTTTTCTCTGCATTCTCCATGTTTTCATATACTGTGGCGGTCATTTTAACTAATATTTTTTCTATATTCTCTATACTTTTTTCCATTTCTTCTCGAGTTTGTCCTTCTTCTCTTTTATTCCCCTCTTTATATATCCTAATTTCTCTTTGTATCAGTTTGATTTGAATCATTAATTCATCTGATACTCCACTTAATTTTTTCTGATTATCTTCACTTTCTTCTTTCCGCTGAGACATATCTTTCTGTCTTAATTTTATTCTTTTTTCCATGCTATCTTCAACCTCGCTCGTCACTACTCCTCTATACGATTTGTTTGCATTTTCTTGCTCCTCATATTCCTCCTCTTCCTCCGTTGATGTTTTTCTTTTTCTATTCTCCACTTTTTCCACTGGTGGAGTTCTTTTAATTTTAGTCGCCACTTTGAATGGGTTTTTAGCCTCCATTCTTGCGAGATCAATCCTACTTCTATTTATAAATCTATAATAATATTAAATATTTATCTCAGTATAAAATACAAATAAAAGTTGTTCTTGTTTCTTATCTCAGTAACACCGTTCCTGCTTATCAGGTCTACTTGTTATTTGGAAATTGCCCCCGCTTCCTCCGCTCGGAAGGGCACTTTCCTATACTTATCTAAATGTCTTACTTCTACCTTGTTCTGTTTTTAGTTAATATCGTTATTAAACTTATAAAAATACAAAAAAATAACTTTAACCACTAAACAATCAGTACTCTGCTTATCTGCGTATCGACTTTTCGATTTCACCACAAACAAACATCCGACCACGTTCACTCTCCGATATAGACTCCTACTAATAATAGTAATTTCAATAATACCCGAAATGTTACCAATTCTTTTAATAATCGCCCTCGCAATGTTAATAATAATAATAATCGTTAAATTAATCGCAATTCATTGAATCAAACAGTGACGAGAAATCAAAATTTGTCATGTTTTAATTGTGGTAGGACTCGTCATTTTCGCTCTGACTGTAGAATATCTGGCAGCAATTGCGGACTGCCAGTTAATAACAGTTCTTGTTCGGGAAATGGGAGAATCGGGGTGCGACAATCGCTACTCGAGTTCCCGCTCAAATTGTTTCTACGAATAATTTTGCAAATAGCGATAGTACTTGTCGTTTTAATAATAGTAATAGCAATGATTTTTCTTTTGGTAATGGTAATAGTTATTCCTGTTCAAATGATAATTCGCATAGTATTTTAGATTCAGTTTATAATAACAATAAAGTTATATTAGATTATTTATTCTCCAATTTGAATGGCGATGAACGCCCTTATCTAAAAATAAATATTCTAGATCATTCACTTCTTGCTTTGTTAGAAAGCGGTGCAACAAAAACTATTGTAAGGCTGCCGGGGTACGAACTTTTAATGTCATTGGGTTTAAGGTTGAATGAAAGTGAAAGTATTTGCAGTATAGCGAACGTGAATCTTGTGTTAGTATTGGATCAATTTGTACAGCTGTAACTTTAGAGAATAAGACGAAAATTTTAAATCTTTTAGTTTTACCAGAATTATCCCATATAATGATTCTCGGTGTTGACTTTTGGAAATCTTTTGAAATTATGCCCGATCTACGTAAAGATGTGTAGCATTTTGCGTCACCAAATACGGTTTTAACTAATGCGATAGCTAATGTAGACACTTTGTCGAGAGAGAAAAGATTAAGTTTAGATCGTTTAATTTCGGAAAGTTTAGATTTAACGAAATATACATTAGGTTGTTGCACTGTCGCCGAACATGATATTGAATTGGAAACAGGTACAAAACCAATTAAGCAACGCTACTATACTGTTAGTCCTTTTAAACAAAAGATCATAGACGAGTCTTTGAATAAAATTCTCGAAGTAGGCGTAGTAGAACCATCATATAATCCGTGGTCTAGTCCCATCTGTCTAGCTAAGAAGAAAGACGACAAGTATAGACTTTCTTTAGATTTTCGAAAGTTGAATAAAGTTACGAAGAAAGACAGCTACCCTATTCTCTACGTAAACACAATTTTAGAGCGGCTGCGTGATGCTAAATATTTGAGTTGTCTGGATGTATGCAAGGCATTTGGCAGGTTAAATTAAACGGGGACTCGAAAGAGTTAACTGCGTTCACAGTACCTGGAAGGGGTCTATTCCAGTTATGTCGAATGCCGTTTGGTTTGACCAATGCTCCCGCTACATGGCAGAGAGTTATTGATAATGCTTTGACCACAGACTTGGCAGAGAACGTTTACGTTTATTTAGACGATATAGTGCTTACCAGCGAAACTTTTGAGGAGCACTTGTCGTTATTAAAAGCTGTTTTCTATCACTTACATGCTGCTGGCTTAGTGCTTTCCAAGGAGAAATGCACACAAGTTCTGTGTTCCCGAGTACCTCGGTTACGTAGTAGATAAGAGCGGATTACACCCTGATCCAGATAAAGTTTCAGCAATTTTAAATATTCCTTCGCCGGCTAACGTGAATCAAATACGTACCTTTATCGGTAATGCATCCTGGTATAGGAGATTTATTCCAGATTTGTTCACAATTATTGCACCAGTTACGGCATTAATTAAGAATAGAGTTAAATGGGCATGGACAGAAAAATGTAAAACTGCGGTAAAAACGTTAAAAGAGCGTTTGGTGACCGCAGCAATATTGACTTGTCCAGACTTTAACAGAGAATTCCAACTGCAAACCGACGCTTCAGCGCACGGTATTGGCACCGTTGTAACCCAAAAATTTGACGATGGAGAGAAGGTTATCTGCTATTTAAGTAGATCGTTAACTAACCAAGAGCAGAAATTTACACTAAACGAAAAAGCATGTTTGGCAGTTATATGGAGTGCAGAAAAACTTCGTCATTATTTGGAGCATACGCATTTTACTGTGATCGCTGATCATCATTCGTCGTTATGGTTGCACAATCTTAAAGATGCACAAGGCAGATTGGCCAGATGGGCTTTACGTTTACAGCCATATAATTTTACTTTGGTTCATCGTCCAGGTAAAGACAATGTGATCCCTGATTTCTTATAGCGTAACGTGTCGCAATTCAGCAACATCGAATTCGCTGACATCGATGCGTTATTTAAAAACTCTAGCGACAGGTGGTGTGAGAATATAGTATAAAACATAGAATTGCATCCGCGTAAATATTCTGATTGGCTTTTTGAAACGGTTTATTATCTAAACATGTAAAAAATCCATCAGCTGCAATTTTTAACGATCCATGGAAATTGGTAGCTCCAAAGGACAAGAGGAAAGCTGTTATTCTTAGAGCTCATGACACGCCATCAGCGGGTTATTTTGGAGCTTTTAAAACTTTTCGGCGTTTACCTGAACGATATTTTTTGCCTAAAATGCGTGCTGATATAAGTCGCTATATTAAATCATGCAGAAGTTGTGCACAGGATAAAGTGGAACAAAAAATACTACCTGGTTTTATGGAAAAACGACCAGAAGTAAAAGAACCTTTTCAAATAATCAGCCTAGATTTTATTGTCCACTTCCACGGTCGAAAAAAGGTAATATGGAAGTATTCCCTTGTTTGGGGACACACAACACACACAAACAATCCACTGTGTTGTTTGAGAAGGGAAATGCAGCATTGGTAGTTTCTGATTATTTCAGTAAGTTTGTTTTGATTGCTCTTTGTAGGGTGGCCAATATTAAGTTCCTCACAAAATTTGTGGAGGAAAATGTTTTTTTAACATACGGAGTTCCCCAATATCTGATATGTGACAATGGTACGCCAATGAAATCTAAAGACTTTCAAAAACGATGCGATTAATATCAAGTGCAAATTTTCGAAACAGCTTATTACCATCCGCAAGCTGATCCTGTAGAAAGAGTCAATAAGGTCGTAAAAACAATGTTAAAAACATATTTAAATACAAATCCAAATCTACGTAGTAACGATCAGCGAGTTTGGGACAATCATCTCTCAGCTTTTGCTTGCGCTATTAGGATGGCCAAAAGCGAAGTTACAGGGTATACCCCATTTTATGTCAATTTCGGCAGAAAATACTAAATTTCTGGTAAAGAGTATTCGCTATCTTTTAGTACAAATCCTGATGTGCCTCTTAATCAAGTTAAAAACACAATCAAAAATTTACAAAAGATTTATAATAATGTTAGAGCTAAAATAAAAGCATCTCGCGAGCGAACTGCTAATAATTACAACCTAAGACGACGCCCAACAACAAATTATTTTGTCGGTCAACAATTTTGGCGAAAAGGCCAATCTCTCTAGGATGCAATAAATCATTTCAGCAAAAAATTGGCTCCAGATTATGTTGGCCCTTTTATTATTAAAAGAAAACCCTGATATCTTACTTATGAATTGGAATATGCCGATGGTGTATCTCGCCGAATTTGGCACATTGATAAATTGAAACCTTTTGTTCCTCATGATGATTCTTATTATGAAACATCTCATTATTCTGGTTAATTTATTAGATAACAAGTTTTGTTTATAATTGAAATCGCCGCTTAATTTTTTTTTGTTTATTTTTCTATTCTGTTCTATTTAATTCACAGATAAGGATTATTTTTGTGTACGTATTCAATTTCGTTAGTCTGGTTTTTACTTATACATTTTATTTACTGTGCCGTTTGATATTGTATTCGCAGTTTCTTATTTTATTATTTTTCTTCGTGTTCAGTTAATTATTTTCAATCAATTTTATTCATATAAGATTGATGTTGCACGTGATAGCAACAGTTTAACATAAATTGATTTTTCATTATTAGTATTATAGTATACCTAACGATACCTATTGTTTTATTATTAGTTATGAATTACAAATTTTATTTCATTTTATTATTTATTTAATTATTTCATTTAATTGAAACGGGGCAAAATATATTAATCTTTTCTTGCTTTTTTTTTCTCTGTTCCACTTAACCACTACTTCATTCTTTTGTTTAGTCCGAGCATTGCACTCAATTGCGCCTTTACACATTGTATCTTTATTCAGGCAGGGTTATTTATAAAATAAAAATCTATTTACTAATATTGCTTATTTGTCGCTATCTCTTTAATGCTTTCTCATTTTCTATACGTCTTCTTTATTACTAATTTCATTAATTTAAAGTGCTTAGATTTCGTTGTATAATCATGATTTCGGCTCTAACACGAATGACTGTTGTTGCGCTCTACCCACATGCATGTGGACAGTTAATATTTTTTTGCGTTCATGAAATGTCATATTTATTTTTGAAACGTGGCGCCAAGTTTCAATGTGTTTTCCAAGGTATCTTTTGATGTAATGTTCGAAGTTTGATGTTGTGTGGATAGGTGTCGGTAGCATCAGATATTGTCAAGAATTTAAAAAAAGATGAAGGCTTCTGCGTGCTTACCACATGGATAAGTATAAAAATGCCGTCGGGGCGCAGTCATAATAGGCGCCCTTACACCTATCCTTAATGTGGAAAGCACACTTCGTGATTGCAGCAGTAAAGTAGAGGAGTAAAAGAATAGGAGAGAGAGAGAGAGAGAGAGAGACAGATGATAGAGAAGATCTTTAAAATAAAATTTTTAGATGTGAATAGGAATCGAACCTATAAACTTTTATGGGGGTATAAGGACCTTACCACTGCACTGCAAAGCCAACCGACATCCATTATGTTGGGTTGAGTATATAAATTGAATTTTGGGTTGTGCCGAACAATAATCTGTATTTTTAATATAAATTATAAAATCGTCCGATATCTTTAACAGGATGTTATTTGAAAAGATTATTAGGATGAAAAATGTTTCTAGAAATGTTATAATCTCTATTGTATATTTAGCAAAATATAAAATCAAACCGATTTTCTTATTAAAGGGACTATGATTTTTGCTGGTGGTGGTGGTACCTGCATCAGGTATTGAAGCCGTATGCTCATAGTAATGTTATAGTGTTCTACTACAAAGAATTAAATTTCTGGTTGCTTGTAATATTATAAAGTTAATAGTATTGTTTTCAATTGTATAAGCGTCCATATAGTGATCATGGAAAGTGCAATTAACTTAAGCAGTGATATAGTAAATATACTTTCAAAAGCTGTACCATTGTTACAAGAAAATTCAAGTCTAGACAAGAGCACATGGATCAGGAAAATCAACAGAAGTATCCGAGATATTATGAAAATCATGCGCAAGAAGCAACCAGTAAGTGTTTGTAATAAGCTTTCTACTAATTTAAGTCACTTAAGAAGATTTCGTCTTATGTTAAAAAATAATTATTACCAAACTAATACTGGTGGCAATTTGTAAGCTTCTGAGTGAAGTGATAGAATAATTTGGGATGATATAAATTCTGCATTCAACAACCGTATCCGAAAAGGCATCATGTATAATATAAGGTATACAGATGCCACAGAATTTTTAACAGATTCTTTTGAACTTTTTAAGAGACGTGTAAATAATATATTAAAGTCAATGAATGCACTTAAAGTAAACACCTGTTTGTGCGCTCAGTATATCACCATCAAAGAAAATATAGAAATTTTGGAATTTAAGTACTTTTATACCAGAAACGAAAAAATTGATAGCGGCACGGATTTAGTAAACTGGTTTCAAAATAACGTCATTGACCAAATATTACATAAAATAGGTGAATTTGAAGAACGTGATAGTGGTTGGGCTCTAAAGGCAATAGTTAACTTACAAATTAATATAAATAAATATGAATTCGGTCTTGCTGCTTCATCCTATATTAAATTACCCAAAGAAGTTTCTAATAAAAAGGCGTGTCTTAATATAAAAAATTATGATAATTCATGTTTTTATTGGAGCGTTATTGCAGGACTTTATCCTGCTACTAATCATTCAAATAGAATTTCATCGTATCCACATTATGTAAATGTATTAAAAACAGATGGCTTACAATTACCAATTTCAATAGGTCAAATAAGTATATTTGAAAAACTTCGTAACATTTCAGTGAATGTTTATGCGTTAGAGTTACATGAAAACACTGAAAAACAAAAAAATTATATAACAGTACCTTGCAGAATAACGGACACCAAACTAGAAAAACATGTGAATTTATTGTACATACCAAATAAATGTTATCCTAAAATCAATGATTACTCTCCGTTACCCGATGATAACACCGAAGATGAGAAGCTTAAGTATCACTATGGCCTTATAAAAAATATGTCTGGGCTTATATCAAAATAGATTAATAAACATAAAATTTTTGTTTGCGATAGGTGCCTTAATTATTTTTTAACTCAGGAAAAACTAAACAATCATCTCATTTTATGTGAACAATTAAAATTCTGTAAAATATCTTTTCCAAGTTATGATTACGTAGAGTTCAAAAATATTGTATATAAGCAAAAGCACCTTTCGTAATTTATTTAGATTTTGAATGTGTCCTAGAGAAAATAGATATTTCACGTAATAAAAGTCAAATTTGTTATCAACAGCATACGCCATTTAGTGTAGGCTATTATGTAAAATATGCTTATGATCAGTCACTTTGCTACTACGACTTTTATCGAGAAGACAATTGTGTGGCTAGGATGGATAGTAAATCAGTTAAAGTTATTAACAAACAAGATTGAACAAAAGATTAAATCATCTGTGTCAATGTCTAGTGGACTAGATATCGAAGCAGCAAAACATTGTCACATTTGTGAAAAACCGTTTCTAATTAATGATAAAATTGTCAGGGATCATAATCATTATAATGGCCTTATACGTGGTCTAGCTCATGCATCCTGTAACTTAAATTTTAAAAAATTATTTGTAGTACCAATAATTTGCCATAACCTTTCAAATTATGATAGTCATTTCCTAGTTAAAGAAATATGTAAAATGGGAACCATTTCTTGGTTACCAATAAATAAAGAAAAATACATTTCATTTACTCAGCATTATCGTAATAGTTCTGTTCGAGCTTGTTTCATAGATTCTTACAGGTTTTTAAACACTTCACTGTCTGAATTAGTATCCACTCTACAAATAAATGAATTAAATATTCTAAAACATGAATTCCGTAATTTAGATGCGGAATCTTTTAAACTGCTATCTAGGAAAGGTGTTTTTTGCTATGATTATGTAGATAATTTAAGTAAACTAAATGAAACGGAACTACCAGCTAAAAAATTATTTTATAATAAGCTGACTAAATCACATATAAGTGAGGCCGATTTTGATCAAGCAAAGGTAATTTGATAAAGATTCAATATTATTAATATAGGCGAATATAGTGACTTATACTTGAAAACAGATGTTTTCTTGCTGGCTAATGTATTTGAAAACTTTAGAAGTAAGTGTATAAATATTTATGATTTAGAGCGGGCTTTCTACCATACGCTACCTGGGTATGCTTGAGATTGCATGCTGAAAATAACAAAGTGTATACTTAGGCTGCTCAAAGATATAGATCAACTTTTATTTATAGAAAAAGGTTTAAGAGGAGGTATTTCTATGTCTTCTAATAGATACTCCGCGGCAAACAACAAATATATGAATAATTTTGACATTACAAAGCCATCTAAATATTTATTGTATTTAGATGCCAATAACCTATATGGTTGGGCCATGTCTCAGTATCTACCCTATGATAATTTTGTTGGGCTAAATAATGTAAATGGGGTAGATATTATGAATGCTCCTGATGATTCCGATAGTGGTTATATTCTCGAGGTAGACTTAGAATATCCCAAGTCGCTGCATGACAAACATAATGATCTGCCATTCTGTGCAGATCATGAACCACCACCAGGTTCTAAATCTGTTAAATTACTGAATACAGTTACTAATAAAAAAAATTATATTATATATTACCGAAATTTAAAGCAAGCCTTGCAGAACGGTCTGGTCTTTACTAAAATTCATAAAATATTACAATTTAGCCAAGCACAATGGCTCCAACCATATATAGATTTAAATACTAAATACCGAGAACAAGCTAAAACAGATTTTGAGAAATATTCTTTCAAATTAATGAACAATGCCGTATTCGGAAAAACAATGGAAAACATTATGAAACATAGAAATGTCAAGATGGTTCATAAATGGGCAGGGCGTTATGGTGCTAAAAATCTAATATCGTGCTCATTATTCCATAGCCATAAAATATTTTATGAAAGTTTAGTGGCTATAGAGCTAAACAAATCACATATAGTGTTTAACAAACCGGTTTATATAGGAATGTGTATTCTAGAGATAACTAAAACTCTTATGTATGCCTTTCACGATAATTTTATATTAGGAGAGATTTCACCAAATGAAAACTGCAAATTAATGTACATGGATACAGATAGCTTCATATATGAAACCATATCTGATGATGCATAATTAGATATCATTCAAACGCATATACAAAAATTCGATACAAGTAACTATGCTGAAGATAATCAATACGGTATACCATTAAAAATCAAAAAAGTTTTAAGTCTGTTCAAGGATGAGGCAGCTGGCAATATTATTACCAATTTTATAGGATTAAGATCAAAAATGTACACTTATAAAATAGATTGTTTGAATAAATGTATAAAAAAAATTAAGGGGGTTAAATACAACATAGTAAAAACTGAAACAGATTATAATGATTATTATGAATGTTTAATGCTATCTAAAGAAAAAGTTATAAAACAGCGTTCCATACGTTCTTATAACCATAATTTATTCAGTGTAGAGGAAATTAAACTAGCTCTTAATTTATTTGATGATAAACGTTATTTGATTGAAAACAGTACAGACACGCTTCCTTGGGGTCACTATAAAATTCAATCTAATTAATGACAATAGTAATGATATGTATATAATTTGTATCTCAAATGTATGGTAGTATTACTAAACATCTATAAATTTATTCATTTGAAGTACAATACTTTGAAATAAATAATTATAAATATATTTTAGGAATAGGTATATAGTATGTATGTATGGACTTTCTCATTTTTTATGTTTAAAATTACTTTTACTTAAACCTGGTGTGTTTTAAATAAATGAGAATTACGATTTGTCTGTGTCGCTTGCTATACTTAACATCACTATACAATGTACGCTACCAACTAACAATAAATGTTCACAATTATTGCACCAGTTACGGCATTAATTAAGAATAGAGTTAAATGGGCATGGACAGAAAAATGTAAAACTGCGGTAAAAACGTTAAAAGAGCGTTTGGTGACCGCAGCAATATTGACTTGTCCAGACTTTAACAGAGAATTCCAACTGCAAACCGACGCTTCAGCGCACGGTATTGGCACCGTTGTAACCCAAAAATTTGACGATGGAGAGAAGGTTATCTGCTATTTAAGTAGATCGTTAACTAACCAAGAGCAGAAATTTATACTAAACGAAAAAGCTTGTTTGGCAGTTATATGGAGTGCAGAAAAACTTCGTCATTATTTGGAGCATACGCATTTTACTGTGATCGCTGATCATCATTCGTCGTTATGGTTGCACAATCTTAAAGATGCACAAGGCAGATTGGCCAGATGGGCTTTACGTTTACAGCCATATAATTTTACTTTGGTTCATCGTCCAGGTAAAGACAATGTGATCCCTGATTTCTTATAGCGTAACGTGTCGCAATTCAGCAACATCGAATTCGCTGACATCGATGCGTTATTTAAAAACTCTAGCGACAGGTGGTGTGAGAATATAGTATAAAACATAACAACGGTTTGTTGTTATAGTATGCACCACTTGTTATATTACTATCCACGTGCATCGTTCGGACTTTTACAATATTTACAGGATGATCATATGAATGAACTATTTCAGCGTGCAATATCTTTCGTGAGAATCCTAGTAGTTCTGCTAGCGAATTTTCTGTATTAAATTCTATATTAAAATCACGATGAAAAATTTCACACTTTAAAGTATTATTATTTGGTCTTAGAAAAAAAATATCTTTTTCTTTTTCATTTCAATTCAACTTGAAAGGTATCAATTGCTTCTTTAGATAATTATTAATATCTGTAATCTCATATACTCCAGCAGGTAGATTAATTGAATTGATTTGTTTATTTTTATCTATATAGTGAAATTTAGTATTTTCTTCAACGTTCGGTATAGTGTTGTATGAAAAGAAACCAATCAACGCCAATCCCTATTGAAAATTTGTATCTAGCTGTATGGGATTGGGAAAATCTATGGAAATTGTTGATTTACGATCCTTTAATGTGAATATTATAAACATAACTAACACTAGACTGTACTATGGCTTGCTATTATATAGAAACTCAATACATAAATTACCAACATTATTAGAATTAAATTTTTGGAATCGACTTCTATTGTAGATTATATTACTTGATTCACCGAAATATTTCACAAGTTCTATTGTTGATTTCAAATTACCGGAACTATCGAAATAATTGATAGTATTACCTTTCTTTTTATACGCCACCCAATGAGTGCCTATATTGGCCTTCAAATCTAAATTAACAATACCACTTTCATTATAACGTATATATTTGGGTAATGTATCACGCATAAAGGCACTTCTAAAATATGGCAATTTCAGTTTAGATACACAATTTAATATTTCATAATCATAAAGAGCTCTGTCATGTAGATTCAGTGATTTTTTTTTAGTATAGTCCATATCCTCTAGAATTTTTACGTAAAAACAATCCTGAACCTTTCTTGCCAATTTCAACATTGTTGTCATTATTCCCATTTACTTTCTTTTTTCTATCTATTATATTTTTAGCTACAGTAGACGCTCCTCCAGCTAGGGCACCCATTGCTCCCAAGGCAGATAAAATAGGCAACATTGGTAAAAATACTCCAGATTTATGCTCAAATGGAATAACACGTGGCAAACGGATATTTTTTCGGCCCCCTGCTTTTTTAATAGCCAATCGGGCTGCTTTTAATCCTTCTAAGCTTGATTTTCGTGAATTTTTATGATTCTAATATTTTCTTAATGCTTTCGATGTAGGATCGATAACGTGTGTTTTGAATGAAAGTCCCATTCCCATTTTTCTTTTAGCTTTAATTGTATTTACAACTAACCAAGATGCAGCTTTTTCACCAAAACTGGAATCTTTTAATTTCACTCATTCCCAAGTACGATCTTCTAATTCTGTGTCCGCCTTATGTCTATCAGATAATGCAGAACTTGAGTTGTATGCGAGGTCGTGCTGCTTTCAAGCTGCATCTAATGGGTTGATTCCAGGATCACCACGTGCCAGGCGCTTCTGGATTCGCGTGCCAGGTCTGCACCACTGATACTGAGAGAGATGGGCCTCAAAGGTGAGCTTATCAATTAACGAATTTACTATACCCGCACCTCTGTAGTGAATAGGTTTCATATTACTAAACTGTATAAGCAAAATGAATTCATTTATATAGCCAATTCGTTTTCACCTCCATAATAGTTACAAAAATGCGTTTAGTAAGACAAGATCTTAAACTTGCCATCGAGAATTTGGACTTTGATGATTCGACATCTAAAACATATATACACAGTGAATTACTACCCAATTATTCTTCGCGGAATTTTCTGTGGTCCGAGTGGGTGCGGCAAAACAAATTCACTCTTAGCTTTGTTATTTGACCGAAATGGATTAAAATTTGCTAATATCTATCTTTATTCAAAATCTCTTTATCAGCCTAAGTATAAATTATTGGAAAATGTATTGCAGCAAGTTAAAGAAATAGAATATTTCCCTTATAAAGATAATGAATTAGTTATTGATCCTGATGAAGCTAAAGAAAACTCTGTATGTATATTCGATGATGTTTCATGTGATAAGCAAGATAAAATTAGGACACATTTTCCAATGGGACGACACAAATCCATAAACGTAGCATATTTATGTCAAACTTATTCCAAAATCCCTATACAATTAATAAGTGACAATTGCAATGTGATTGTACTTTTTAAACAAGATGATATTAACTTAAAACATATTTTTGATGATCATGTCACACCAGATATATCGTACAATTATTTTAAAACATGTGTCAACAATGTTGAAATAGTAATAAATGTAAACCATTAGTAATTGTAAAAGAATTCGAATTAAATAATGGTCGATATCGATGTGGCTTGGATGTATATATAAAGGTTCATGAATAGTTTAATTTTCAAAAAAAAAACAGTTCTTTTTATAATCATGAAGCATCTAGATAAGTCGGAAAGTGCCCGCAAAAGAAAAATTTTAGAATTAGCTAATGATGTCCGAAAGAAATATTTAGAATTAAAATTGGGACGTTCTAATGAAGATGGTACATTGAACCGAATTTTTACACCTGTTACTGATCAGTTAAAGAAATTAGCAGCAGACAATGTGGTTGTTAAAAATAAAACGTCTGAAATAAGTGGAAACGAAATGAATAATGTAAAGAAAATTGAAAAATAAGAGATATCTGAAGTAGATCAAATTGACAAGATAGATGAAGAAGTAGAAGAGGAGGAGAAGGAGGAGGAGGAGGAAGAAATGGGACAAGAAGACGAGCTGGATGAGGAGGATGATGAAGTAGATGAAAGCGACAATACAATTACTAATGTAGATACACCTCAATTAGATAAATATCCACAAGTTTCTCAAGAACCTATAAAGATCTATTTTCAGCATTCTCCTAATATTGACATTACTCAGTCTCCAAGATATAATGCTATCACTAATACATGGACCTTGGGTCCTAATAAAATTAAATTTGGTAAAACTACTGGCCATATAATAATAGATAGAGAACTATATACAGGTAGCAACGGACTTTATAATTTATTATTCTATAAAAATCCTAAAAATTATACTAGTAAATACCTCGAGGAATTTGACCGCATATTAGATGACACTAATCTATACAGAAAGGGTTACTCTTCTCAAGGCAGAATAGTTGGAGTTAGGAATCAGAAATATCGACGTATTATTCGTCCATTGTTGATAAAGCAAGGTGGAAACTATAATATGGTCTATAATTCCAAGCCAATAGAATATGTTTATTGGGATGATGTTAGTGAACTAGTTGATAGATTACGATTGCTATTCTCATCACAAGCAGGTAATTCGTCTCATAGTAATGAGATTGCGTCGATTATTGAAGAATTAAAAGAAGCAAAAGTTATATATTAATATATTACCAGTCATAACTATTATTATTTAGCTAAACAACGGTAATGAGTAAATATAAGTTTGGACGTTCGTCCGATAAATATTCACATTATCAAATTTCTTCCTCGCCTACTTCCTCGTCATTATTTTCATTCATATATAATGGTGATTTAGATATTGGAGGTTTAAAAATATGTAACGTTAATTTACCCACTCAAGATGATGACGTTGCTAATAAAAAAAAAATGTGGATGGTTCATGTGGACCAATAATGAATTTATATTTAATGCTACAGCAAGATGTGGCTAAAAGTGAAGAAAATAATAGACAGCGATTAATAGATAATAGATTATAGATAATAGAATTAATGATTTAATCAATATTTTTGAGACAAAAATTATAGAATTATCGGTATTATTTAATAGCAGTAGAGCTGCATCTAATAAAACGATTGAAGATATAAGTAAAACATTAGATAAGGTTCAGTTGGATGTATTTAATAATCGCGACAAGATAGAAAATCTTAATTATTCCAAAGCTGATAAACAACCAGGAACAACACGTCTAGACTGAAGGTAATTTGCTAAGATTCTAGACACCTGTTATTTAATAGTTAAAGTGATAAAGCGCTAAATGGCATCGAAAGAAAAAAATCAAGTTGTTAATGAACTACATAAACCAATAAGATGGAATTTTCAGAAGAGACCTACAATTATTAAAAAGTTAGACGATTTATGGCAAGCAGATCTTGCTCAAATTGATACATATGCAAAAGAAAATAACCAATTTAAATATTTTATGCTTGTTATTGATTGTTTATCTAAATATATATGGGCCGAACCGCTAAAAAATAAATCTGATGATTCAGTGGTGGAAGCGTTTTTTAAAATATTAACTACCTCAAAGCGTAGCTTTAAAAATTTTCAAACTGATCAAGGAAAAGAATTCTACAATCGTCATTTTCAAGATTTGCTTAAGCAATACAAAATTAATCACTATTCAACATATTCGCAAAGGAAAGCAGCCATTGCTGAACGAACAATTCGTACTATAAAAGAACGACTGTATAAATATTTCAGTTTAAATGGAACGCACAAGTGGATTTCAATTTTACCAGTTATTGTCAAAAATTATAATGAAGCAAAACATAGTACAATTAAAATGAAGCCATGTGATGTTGTTGGTGTGACAATTGAGAAAAAGTTGTTGGATACAATCTATAACCACATGAAAATCTTTCCAGGATCGAAATTAAATGTTGGCGATGTGGTACGCATCAGTAAAGGAAAGCATGTTTTCGATAAAGGGTACATACCTAACTGGACCAACGAACTATTTAAAATTATCAAAATCAATTACACCAATCCTGTGACGTATTTGTTGGAAGATTTAAATAAACAGCCAATAAAGGGATCTTTCTATAGTTATGAATTGCAGAAGACAAAGCAACCAGATATCTATTTAGTTGAGAAAGTGTTAAAGAAAAAAGGCAACATGGTATATGTAAAATGGCTTGGTTTTGATAATTCTCATAATAGCTGGATTCATAAGACAAATATACTATTAAAAAAATTAGTTGTTGTACAAAAATTGTATAAACATAACGCCTTCTGAAAATAAATGCGTTTTAAGTGCTAATCAAATTAATAACGATTTGTTTGAACTATTAGACAAGTTTGAACATGAAATTAGTGAAAGAAATGAAGCAAAACCTTTATTATTAAATACAAGATTTTCTACAATAAGTGATAATATATTAATTGATGTTGGATTAAATATGGCCATGGACTTTAGGCTTTTTATAAAGTTAAATAATACCTTCGAATTGGAAGAATTTGAATGGCAAACACTGATTTTAAATATGTATTGGATTCGTCATATATATTTTAGTACAATGGAATTAGACTATTTACGTTTTATTTGTTGTAAGAATATAATCATAACAGGTAATAATAATGAAGAATTAAAAATGATTCAAATTACTAGACAGGAAAAGACTATATGCTTAACAGAATCTGATTTGGTTAACATAATATTCATCAATACATATCATGTGGTTCCCTTAATTAATAGGCTAAATTTAATTGACTTTAACACTTTTTATAATAATTTTATAAAAGCTTTTAAAGAATTGTTATCAGAATTAATTTATCCAGTAAGTGTAGAAAGTATAATAGATGAATATTTTAATTTATCATTTGATGAGCGGAGTTATTGTTTCAAAGACTGTATGTTAATAAATAAAGAAAAAATATTTATTGACTTGTATAATTGAAAATTTATTATAATAGCAACAATATACATATTGTAATATACATTTTTAAAATATAAATCGTTTTATTTTCTTTTAACTATTTTAAATATATATATTAGCAGGTTGAAAACTGGGAAATCTGGAAAAGTAATTATTGACTTTAGAAAGAAAAATCATGAAAATAATTTTAATTTTTTAACGTTTTGTATTACCTGAATTAACAGAGAGCCACTTCAAAGACCGGAGTCGAATTTAAATTATTAACTGCAGTTACTTCTTTAAAAATAATGCTGAAATTGTCCGGCAAAAAATAGTGCAAATTTTCTTAAAAATGTCCGTTACTCGTAAGGGCAGAAACAGAATCTTATTATCTGGAAGATCCACATGTACTGCTTCTCCATAACGACTGTTTGAAATTTTAATTCCCATAATTGCATATTTTTGGTTTGGTACTAAATCTTGTAATTTTACTAACTCTTTTCGAACGTATTTAACAGAATTATTCAAAGCGTCTAAATCTATATAAAATATATATATATATATATATAAGTATGAGCGAAAAGATTAGAAGAATTAGATAATAATATAGTTACTTACATTTTAATTTTTTTTTTCTTGAGCCCCTAACGAACACTAAAGAACAAATTCTGAATTATGTATACTATAACATTACACTATAACATTACTATGAGCATACGGCTTAAATACCTGATGCAGGTACCACCACCACCAGTAAAAATCATAGTCCCTTTAATAACAAAATCGGTTTGATTTTATATTTTGCTAAATATACAATAGAGATTATTGTATATTAGATTATTAAAATTTCTAGAAACATTTTTCATCCTTATAATCTTTTCAAATAACATCCTGTTAAAGATCTCTTTATATTAAAAATACAGATTATCATTCCACGCATTCTAAAATTCCTTAAGAGAAATGTGTTTTAAGTGCTGTTCAAATTGATAAACATGGGTTTGTCATGAAGCAAAACCTTTATTATTATTAAATACAATAAAGAATGATTGATGTTCGGCTAAACATTAGGCCTTTTGTAAAATTAAATAATGTCCTCTTAATTTGAAGCATTTAAATAAGGAAACACTAATATGTATTGGATATACGAGATTTTCTACAATAACTGAATGATTGATGATCGACTAAACATTAGACCTTTTATAAAGTTAAATAATACCCTCGAATTGGCAGAATTTTAATGGCAAACACTGATTTTCAATATGTATTGGATTCGTCATATATATTTTAGTACAATGGAATTAGACTATTTACGTTTTATTTGTTGTAAGAATATAATCACAACAGGTAATAATAATGAGGAATTAAAAATGATTCAAATTACTAGACAGGAAGAGACTATATGCTTAACAGAATGTGATTTGGTTAACATAATATTCATCAATACATATCATTTCGTTCCCTTAATTAATAGGCTAAATTTAATTGACTTTATCACATTTTATAATAATTTTATAAAAGCTGATTTTATAGCCATTTGCATATGGTTAAATATGTTAATTTAGATTTAATACAGCTTATAACATTTATAGAAACATTTTTCACCCTTATAATCTTTTCAAATAACATCCTGTTAAAGATCTCTTTATATTAAAAATGCAAATTATTGTTCGGCGCAACCCAAAATTCAATTTATATACTCAACCCAACATAATGGATGTCGGTTGGCTTTGTGGTTCAGTGGTAAGGTCCCTATACCCCCATAAAAATTTATAGGTTCGATTCCTATTCACATCTAAAAATTTTATTTTAAAGATCTTCTCTATCATCTGTCTCTCTCTCTCTCTCTTTTTCCTTTACTCCTCTACTTTACTGCTGCAATCACGAGGTGTGCTTTACCACATTAAGGATAGGTGTAAGGACGCCTATTATGACTGCGCCCCGACGGCATCTTTATACTTATCCATGTGGTAGGCACGCCTCACAAGCCTTCACCTCTTTTCAAATTCTTAACAATATCCGATACTATCGACATCTATCCACACAACATCAAACTTCAAACATTACATCAAAAGGTACCTTCGAAAACACATTGAAATTTGGCGCCACATTTCAAAAATAAATACGACTGATAATTGACACACAAAATTCAAAACTATGACAGTGACAATTGACACATAAAGCGCCATTGGAAAACACATTTAAACTTGGCGCCACATTTCAAAAATTAATATGACACTGATAATTGACACACAAAACTCAAAAATATGACAGTGACAATTGACACATAAAGCGCCATCTAACATAAACATTGAAAAATGAAAACTTACACACAGCGCCACCTAGCAGACAGCACATGAAACGCAATGACATAAAAATGGGGCCCCGCGATTGTGGCGCCCTCTGGTGGCAAAATTTTCAACCCGTGGTCTAGTTCTGCTGTTATCTACTATTAACGTTACATATTTTTAAACCTCCAATATCTAAATCACCATTATACGTGAATGAAAATAATGATGAGGAAGTAGGCGAGGAAGAAATCTGATAATGTGAATATTTATCGGACGAACGTCCAAACTTATCTATACTCATCATCGTTGTTTAACTAAATAATAATTCTTATACTTATTCATGGTAATATATTAATATATAACTTTTGCTTCTTTTAATTCTTCAATAATCGACGCAATCTCATTACTATGAGAAGAATTACCTGCTTGTTGTGATGCGAATAGCAATCGTAATCTATCAACTAGTTCACTAACATCATCCCAATAAACATATTCTATTGGCTTGGAATTATAGACCATATTAAAGTTTCCACCTTGCTTTATCAACAATGGACGAATAATACGTCGATATTTCTGATTACTCACTCCAACTATTCTGCCTTGAGAAGAGTAACCCTTTCTGCATAGATTAGTGTCATCTAATATGCGATCAAATTCCTCGAGGTCTTTACTAGTATAATTTTTAGGATCTTTATAAAATAATAAATTATAAAGTCCCTTGCTACCGGTATGTTCCTCTCTACCTATTATTATATGGCCAGTAGTTTTATCAAATTCAACTTTATTAGGACCCAAGATCCATGTACTAGTGATAGCATTATATCTCGGAGATTGAGTAATGTCAATATTAGGAGAATGCTGAAAATAGTCCTTTATATTTCCTTAGTCCTAGTATAGTCATTTAAATTTTAAAGCTGTATAAATCTCCATTGAATGATGATTCCATAACACATATGGAATATTGAACATATCTGCCCTATATTAAGTCATTTTCTAACAGTGATGCAATTGAAATAACAATAAATAAAAATGATATTTGGCTATTAATGGCTGAATCTGCTTTGGTAATTAAGGGAAAATTGATAAAGACAAAGGGAGGTGGAACTGTGTGCCTAGTTAATAATGCAGGACCATTTTTATTTGATTCAGTAATGTATGAAGTGGAGCATGTTACAGATTCGGGAATTGTTAGTCTTATTCGTGGATAGTTATGTTATACTGAAGAAGATGCAAAACATTTAATTATAGGAAGTTGAAAATTCCCATATAGATATATTCCCAAATAATAATAGGTTATCAACATGTCCCGAAGAGGAATTCTTTATGTGAATACCACTATCTCATTTATTTGGTGTATTCAGCGATTATAAAACAATGGTGTGTGTAAAACATACTTTACGTTTAGTACGTTCTCGTAATGATAACAATGCTATGTTAACTAGTGACAATACAACAGGTTAAATAAAACAAGGTTTTGCTTCCGACACTAAAGGATGCTGTATCATTATTCACGAGTGTGTGATAGAATATTTACCTCTCAGTGAAATAGTTAGAAAAATTTATTAGCCATGAAAATTGCTATTGTTGACATGCAAGGCTTTGTCTTAAATAATTATGAAGCTGAACGAGCATTCCATGTTAAAGAAATGACCATTATGCATGGATCGCAGTATAGTCACTATGTATTTCAAGAGACTAAACTTTACTCAACATTAACCATTTCTGAAAAGATAGATGTAAATTATGCAATTCATAATATTCATGGACTATTGTATGAATCAGGACATATAAGATACAATGATATACATTTAATAATAAAGAAATTATATGGATTTGATATATTGTATGTTAAAAGTCATCAAAAGAAAGACTATTTACAAACATTATTCAGTGAATCTAATAGAATCGGATCATCACCAACATCACTTCTACCCAAAATTATAAATATTGTGTACCTAAATTTAATCGTGATATTCCAAAATGTATGGAACATCTAAATGATAAGTTGCATATGTGTAGTTTAAGAAATTGGTTTATACTTAGTAGTTGGATGTATAAATTTTAGCCTCAATAAAAATAAATAAATATATAAAATATTTATTATATATAAAATATATTTATTTATTTATAAATATATATTAAATATATATATATATATATATTATAAATATATATAATATATTTTATATACAACCATTCCAAATAATTCAACAAAATACAACATTCGAATTATAAGCAATAATGCTGAGCTTAAAGATAGTGAGTGGGAGAGTTTAGATAAATTCCTCGCCCCAATATTTATTTCATCTGTTCCATCAATACAGAAACTCGATTCAATCTTGTCGATACTCTAGTGTGGGAGCAGTAACAACAACATTATTTTTAAAGTGTGCTTTTAAATTTATTGGTAAAAGAAGAAATCATGGTAACGACTAACCAAATTTTACAATTAAAAGATATGATTAACAGCATTGAGTATCCACTCAAATTCCATGATTATTTTATAAAAATATTGAATAATCAATTAGAGCTACCAGAAGAAATGGTATCAGAATATTTGAAGCCTTGTTGGGGACATCGTACAAATGAAGATGATGATGATTGCGATATAATTGATGGCCCTCTACATACACATAAGATTAACTGTTCCATATGTGAAGAAATTATTTTCAATCGATATATTTGAATGTTTTTGTATTTATTATATTTTTATATCAGTTTATAATAGAAAATAATGAATTTATTACGGAATTTTAGACATAAAAAAATGAGAAATGAATAGGTATATAATACATATTATATACCTATTCCTAAAATATATTTATAATTATTTATTTCAAAGTATTGTACTTCAAATGAATAAATTTATAGATGTTTAGTAATACTACCATACATTTGAGATACAAATTATATACATATCATTACTATTGTCATTAATTAGATTGAATTTTATAGTGACCCCAAGGAAGCGCGTCTGTACTGTTTTCAATCAAATAACGTTTATCATCAAATGAATTAAGAGCTAGTTTAATTTCCTCTACACTGAATAAATTATGGTTATAAGAACGTATGGAACGCTGTTTTATAACTTTTTCTTTAGATAGCATTAAACATTCATAATAATCATTATAATCTGTTTCAGTTTTTACTATGTTGTATTTAACCCCCTTAATTTTTTTTATACATTTATTCAAACAATCTGTTTTATAAGTGTACATTTTTGATCTTAATCCTATAAAATTGGTAATAATATTGCCAGCTGCCTCATCCTTGAACAGACTTAAAACTTTTTTGATTTTTAATGGTATACCGTATTGATTATCTTCAGCATAGTTACTTGTATCGAATTTTTGTATATGCGTTTGAATGATATCTAATTATGCATCATCAGATATGGTTTCATATATGAAGCTATCTGTATCCATGTACATTAATTTGCAGTTTTCATTTGGTGAAATCTCTCCTAATATAAAATTATCGTGAAAGGCATACATAAGAGTTTTAGTTATCTCTAGAATACACATTCCTATATAAACCGGTTTGTTAAACACTATATGTGATTTGTTTAGCTCTATAGCCACTAAACTTTCATAAAATATTTTATGGCTATGGAATAATGAGCACGATATTAGATTTTTAGCACCATAACGCCCTGCCCATTTATGAACCATCTTGACATTTCTATGTTTCATAATGTTTTCCATTGTTTTTCCGAATACGGCATTGTTCATTAATTTGAAAGAATATTTCTCAAAATCTGTTTTAGCTTGTTCTCGGTATTTAGTATTTAAATCTATATATGGTTGGAGCCATTGTGCTTGGCTAAATTGTAATATTTTATGAATTTTAGTAAAGACCAGACCGTTCTGCAAGGCTTGCTTTAAATTTCGGTAATATATAATATAATTTTTTTTATTAGTAACTGTATTCAGTAATTTAACAGATTTAGAACCTGGTGGTGGTTCATGATCTGCACAGAATGGCAGATCATTATGTTTGTCATGCAGCGACTTGGGATATTCTAAGTCTACCTCGAGAATATAACCACTATCGGAATCATCAGGAGCATTCATAATATCTACCCCATTTACATTATTTAGCCCAACAAAATTATCATAGGGTAGATACTGAGACATGGCCCAACCATATAGGTTATTGGCATCTAAATACAATAAATATTTAGATGGCTTTGTAATGTCAAAATTATTCATATATTTGTTGTTTGCCGCGGAGTATCTATTAGAAGACATAGAAATACCTCCTCTTAAACCTTTTTCTATAAATAAAAGTTGATCTATATCTTTGAGCAGCCTAAGTATACACTTTGTTATTTTCAGCATGCAATCTCAAGCATACCCAGGTAGCGTATGGTAGAAAGCCCGCTCTAAATCATAAATATTTATACACTTACTTCTAAAGTTTTCAAATACATTAGCCAGCAAGAAAACATCTGTTTTCAAGTATAAGTCACTATATTCGCCTATATTAATAATATTGAATCTTTATCAAATTACCTTTGCTTGATCAAAATCGGCCTCACTTATATGTGATTTAGTCAGCTTATTATAAAATAATTTTTTAGCTGGTAGTTCCGTTTCATTTAGTTTACTTAAATTATCTACATAATCATAGCAAAAAACACGTTTCCTAGATAGCAGTTTAAAAGATTCCGCATCTAAATTACGGAATTCATGTTTTAGAATATTTAATTCATTTATTTGTAGGGTGGATACTAATTCAGACAGTGAAGTGTTTAAAAACCTGTAAGAATCTATGAAACAAGCTCGAACAGAACTATTACGATAATGCTGAGTAAATGAAGTAAAAATGAAGTAAAAAAAAATTACTTTAAGTACATTCATTAATTTTAATATATTATTTTTACGTCTCTTAAAAAGTTCAAATGGATCTTTTAAAAATTCTGTGGCATCTGTGTGTCTTATGTTATAAATGATACCTGTTCGGATACGGTTGTTGAATGCAGATATTAGATCGTCCCAAATTATTCTGACTTCTCTTAGAAGCTCGCAAATTACCACTAGTGTGAGTCTGGAAATTATTATTTTTTAATGTTAGACGAAACCTTCTTAAGTGACTTAAATTAGTAGAAAGCTTATTACAAACACGTACTAATTTCTTCTTGCGCATGATTTTCATGATGTCTCGGATACTTTTGTTGATTTTCCTGATCCATGTGCTCCTTTCTAGACTGGAACTCTCTTGTAACAATGGTACAGCTTTTGAAAATATATTTGCTATATCACTGCTTAAATTAATTGCACTTTCCATAATCACTATATGCACACTTATGCAATTGAAAACAATACTAGTAACTCTTAACTATTAACAGAATCTAATTTGGTAAACATAATATTCATCAATACATATCATATCGCTCCCTTAATTTATAGGCTAAATTTAATTGACTTTATCACATTTTATAATAACTTTATAAAAGCTAATTTTATAGTTATTTGCATATGGCTAAATATGTTAAATTAGATTTAATACAGATTATAACATTTACAGAAAAAATGTTTACCCTTATAATCCTTTCAAATAACATCTTGTTAAAGATCTCGGACGATTTGATATTTTATATTAAAAATACAGATGATTGTTCGGCACAACCCAAAATTCAATTTATATACTCAACCCAACATAATGGATGTCGGTTGGCTTTGTGGTGCAGTGGTAAGGTCCTTAAACCCCCATAAAAGTTTATAGGTTCGATTCCTATTGACATCTTAAAATTTTATTTTAAAGATCTTCTCTATCATCTGTCTCTCTCTCTCTCTCTCCTTTTCTTTTACTCCTCTGCTTTACTGCTGCAATCACGAGGTGTGCTTTACACATTAAGGATAGGTGTAATGACGCCTATTATGACTGCGCCCCGACGGCATCTTTATACTTACCCATGAAGTACGAACGCACAAGCCTGCAGCTTTTTTCAAATTCTTGACAATATCCATGCTACCGACGTCTATCCACACAACATCGAACTTCAAACATTACATCAAAAGATACCTTGGAAACCACATTGAAACTTACTCTACCGACCACAGCATGGCGCTACATGCCAAAAATAAATATAACATTTCATTGACAACAAAATATGACACTGATAATTGACACACAAAATGCAAAAATAGGACATACTGCGCCATCTAACATAAACATTGAAAAATGAAAATTTACCCACAGCGCCATCTAGCGGACAACACATAAAACTCAATGACATAAAAAAGGGGCCCCGTGATTGCAACGCCATTTAGTGGCAGAACTTTGAACCGGTGGTCTAGTTCTGCTGTTGTATATCTACTACCGATAATTGACACACAAAGTGCAAAATTATTATAAAATTCTATAAAGATAAGAAAATGAAAATTTACACAGCGTCATTTAGTGGAAAACACATGAAGCTCAATGACATAAAAATAGAGCCTTCGTGATTCGCTATCTAATGGAGAAATTTTGAACCCGTGGTCTAGTTCTGCTGTTGTATATCTACTTCAGTAATTTTTAAAATTTATTATTTGTCTCTGAAAATCGCCTTATTACAAAAAACACCGTTAAGAACATCATATTTTCGGTGATCATTAATAGAACAGAAGCAGCAGCGTAGCTCGTGGGTCTCAAACCCATTCACACCCAAAAAATAAGCGGCTTTTCACACTTGTACTAGTTGTATTCCAATATGCTACTTCCGCATCATGCACACGGTATTGTGTGCATATTCCGCATTCTAGTATTCAGCAGTATACATTACGATTTTTTAATCTAGGTAAGTATTCGTATTACTTCAATCGTGAAAAAACTGCCGATTCTTATAACTAGTAGCCACAAAAAGAGACAGATCATCTTGTGTTCCGCTTTCAACAACATTCTTTCGTAAAAATACTACGACAATGGACAACAACAGCAAATGAAATAACAAACGCTGAAAAAGAAAGAAGCCCGCCTATTTTATTATTTTTACTTAAATCAAATTTAATATATTTAATAAAATGCTTCAATTCTAACGATACGCTCTAAATGGCTTTTTTTCAAAATAAAAAATTTTCTACATCGATGCTGAAATTAAAATTAATTGTATTTCTCGCTCCATAGTAGCTTTGCCATACCAAAAGTCGAAACAAAATACAAAACGATAATTACCAAAAAAGCAAAAGAAAAACTAGAAAAATTCCATATAATCTACAGGCTAGAGAACAGGACAAAAAGTTGGTCCGTGCCCAATTTCAAATATTATACTAACTGCGTGCTTCCCATAGCCAGTTCTAAATCATTTTTTGGTAAGTTCATGACAACAAAATGCAAAATCGTCCGGCACGCGCAGTGGAACCTGTTTTTCCATTTATTTTTTCTTGTAATAAATTTACGTAAAATATTTTTATAACTAAAAAATAATTTTTTTAAATACGTTGCGGCGGACCTTAACTGCCCGTTAACTGATTTCGGCGGCTTTATTAAAAATTACGTTCCTTTTTTAATTATTTGCTTTCCCGTTTTAATAACCAAACTATCATTTTGCTTGTGATATACGATCAATTATCAATATAGTTAATTATAAGTTTCAGTTATTTATGTATATTGTCTTATAACGAATATAACCATGCCACTGTAAAAAATGTGGCTTTGTTACTCGTAACAAAGTACTGTTACTCGTACTTTTGTTCTTCTTTAATAAGAGAAAAAACAGTCGAAGTCAATACACACGTAAGTGTAGATAAAGTATGAATAGAATTTGATGGTGGCTGACCGGAAAAATTGCATTGGAGGGAAACCAATAATAGCGGGCACTACATAAGTAGTTAATGGCATTTTCTAACTTTTTAGCAATTAGTAACTCCATCATTGTACCTAGGTACAATCATCATCACATGAAACCAACATAATATCACATTGTAGTTCTAACAGTGTTGATAGGGAGCGAAATAAGCGTCGCGCTGCCCACGTAACAGCATTGCAGGCGCGATAGGTTAATCAGCTTAGTATTACTTTGCTTGCTACTATCAGGAACGACTCTTGTTTTAATTAACCTCCTAAGTAATTATCATCTCGGCGATCGGTAATGGAAAAAATTAACGAAAATTCTGGGAATTTGTGGGAGGCGTAAAAATCATTAACGTCATTAGCATAAAGCACCTAAAGGAGCAATGTGTTGGTGAATGGTTTGTTTGGTGCCTTTTTTCTATTTCTCTTTACACGAGAAGCTTTACTTCGATTTTTTCTAGTTTTCTGGACTACAATACAATCAAGAATGATCGATGCTCGCCTAAACATTAGGCCTTTTATAAAATGTACATTAATTTGAGGCACTTGGATAGGAAAACCTATTGTTAAATATGTATTGGATATACGAGGATTTCTACAATAACTGAATGATTGATGTTCCACTAAACATTAGGCCGTTTATAAATTAAATAATGCCCTCCAATTGGAAACATTTGAATGGGAAACACTGCTTTTAAATATGTATTGGATTTGTCATATACAATGGACTTTAATACAATGGAATTAGACTATTTACATTTTATTTGTTGTAGGAATATAGTTGTAACAGGTAATAATAATGTGGGAATTAAAATTATTCAAATTGCTAGACAGGCAAAGACTATATGCTTAGCAGAATTTGATTTGGTTAACATAATATTGATCAATACATATCATGTCGTTCCCTTAATTAATAGGTTAAATTTAATTGACTTTAACACATTTTATAGCAATTTTCTAAAAACTGATGTTATACTTTGCATATGGCTAAATATGTAGAAAGAAATGTATATATGTACAAATGTATATCTGTATATAGAAAAACTGTTCACCCCTCTGATCTTTTCAAATAACATCCTGTTAAAGATTTCGGACCATTTTATATTTTATATTAAAAATACAGATTATTATTCGGCACACCCCAAAATTCAACTTATACACCCAACTCAACATAATGGATGTCGGTTGGCTTTGTGGTGCAGTGGTAAGTTCCTTATACGCCACATACAAGTTTATACATTCGATTCATATTCACTTCTTAAAAATTTTATTTTAAAGATCTTCTCTATCATCTGTCTCTCTCTCTCTCAATCTCCTTTTCCTTTACTCTTCTGCTTGCAATCACGAGCTTGCTTACCACATTCAGAATAAGTAAGTACGCCTATTATGTCTGCTCCCCGACGGCATTTTTATACTTATCCATGTGGTGAGCAAGCAACAGTCAGCACCTTTTTTCGAATTGTTGACAATATTCGATGCTACTGACATCTATCCACTATCCACACAACATCAGACTTCAATCATTGCATCAAAAGATACTTTGGAAACCACATTGAAACTTGTCGCCACATTCCAAAAATAAATATGACATTTCATTGACAAAAAAATATGACACTGATAATTGACACACAAAATGCAAAAATATGACGGTGACAATTGACACATACAGCGCCATCTAACATAAATATTGAAAAATGAAAATTTATACACCGCGCCACCTAGCGGGCAGCACATGAAACACTATATTCCAACACAATGGAATATGACATTCCATTGACACAAAAATATTAAACTTATAATTGACACACAAAATGTGACAAAAAAATATGATACTGATAATTGACCCACAAAATGCAAAAATATGACAATGACAATTGACACACCCAGCGCCTACTCACATAAAAATAGGAAAAAGATATTTTACACACAACGCCATCTAATGGACAACGCATGACACTTAGTGACGCCAAAATGGGCGTCATTAACCGCCATTTTGGGCGTCACCCAAAATGGGGTTCTCGTGATTGTAGCGCCATTCAGTGACATTTCGGACCCGTGGTCTGGTTCTGCTGATGTATACCTACTCATTATATATAATATACATACAATATAATTCTGCTACATAAGTTAGACACAGTTTTACTTATAATGGTTCTGCAAGATGATTTAATTTTCAAAAAATCTAAAATACATCCACTCACTCTAGCAAACTAGGCTAGAAGGCCTTCATGTATTGACTCATGATTTATTGCTCCTGTGTGCAAGTGTAATTATACGATAGACACAATAGGGAAACTATATCATTATATTTTGCGACGTTGCCACTTTTCTACATTTTTATTTTGCGTTAAGATTCTAAAATTCAATTATTATTAGTGGCAATTAGAAAAAAAATTATGAATTTAGAGACGTTGCCAATATTAAATTTTTCCAATTTAAGATTAAAATTGTGGAAGTCACTTATAATTAGTGGCAATTAGATAAAGAATTATGAATTTAATGAAGAGAAATTTCGCGACGTTGCCAATTTTCCATTTTTCTAATCTTGCATTAAAATTGTAAAATTCGCTTATGGTAAGTAGTGGTAATTACGTTTTGATTGTGAGTTTTGCCTAATAGAGAATTCCAATTTACAACTCGGGTCGGGTTCCTCGACTATGCTTTGTAATTCCCATTACCTAGGTTACAGAGTATTAGACGGAAGCATAGCGCTTCATAGACGATACTTTTCATATATTACATGTAGTCAATTAACTACAAATGTATATTAATGGGTATTTTCGCAGTGCTGATGCGGAATAAGTTTGAGTACTCATAGTATTTAGCCCAGGAAGTGAACCGCAGACGAAGTCGGATTTATACACTAGTACGTTGATAAGAAGTTACAAGCAGGTACATGATTCTGATATTTACCAATAGCAGCGCCAACTATACGGTAAAATATTTCCCGAAAGTGCCAAAATCGAAACAGTATTACTAGGGCAGAAAAAAAAAACAAAATGATAAACGTTTCGAAAAATGCTGTGCAGGTAGGTGGACATTTCATCCCGAACTACATCTAACGTTCTCGAAACAATTGATCTGAGCCGTAATCATTATTAAACTAAAATTAAATTATTTCATTGCTTATTCATTCACTATTAAATCTTTCTTACAAAATATAATACATAATTTTTAAAATTAAGTTATTACTTCGATTCTGAACAATGTTTCTTCACTTCTTGCATTGTTGCCAATGCATAGCTAGGAAGCATGCACCCACACACACACAGACAACTCAAATAAATATTTCCCAAGGCGATTTCCGTATCTTTGTCTTACTCATATACATACTATTTCATCTCTCTCTCTTGCTCTGCAGAATTAAATGTAAATGGTTTGCACCACCACTACCATTCCATTGCTTCTGCTGGTAAATTCTTTCTTTCTAATTATCTTTTTCCTCTTTCTTTATTATTTTCAGCTCTCACTATATCATGAACTCATTTAATTCCAAGAAATATTTATTGATAATTCGCTAGTGCATTGTTTTTATGATTGCTGCGTTTTTAAAGAATGACTAATGCCAGTCAAGCTAACGCAATGTTATTATATAAATAAAGTAGGTTATGCTGCATACAAGATAGTAACACATTTTTAATAAATAAAAAATGTCGCCTGGTTTTTGTTCACTGATACTACTCATGGAGTACTTACTACTTGCACTACGATACGAAGCACAATTTTATTTCGAAATTAAGTGATCAGTCAAAAGCCAAAGGTTGCTTTATTCATGGAGACGTGTTCTTCACGGCATTCAAATGAAAATTATTAGAAATAAATTTAAATTTCATATTCAAAACAAAAAACAGTATAATAAAAATAAGTAAATTTAAATTATTGCTTAAACGATGTCACCGCTTCGCTCAAAGGAGAAGCGAAGCTTTTTTTCTCTTAATAACGATAACATTTTGTAATGTAAATTATTATTATTATTATTGTTTGTGTCACAGCCGGCTAGCGAACAACCAGCGTCGTCACAATTATTTCTTCTTTCGATACATACCGAAATGAAATTACATTATTAAATCGAAATTTTGTTTTATGGAATGGTAAATTTTTAGTATTAATAGTTACTACTCGTTTTCAATGCTTAATTTAACACACTAAAAAAATAGTTGAATAACTTAAAATTCATCATGCAATCGTGTCAAAAATTTTCTAAATCAACGACTGCATTTAATCATGCATTTAATTTCACAGATGAAAAATTTATTCATGACCAAATTTTAATATTAAAAGATTGTAAATTCGTAAAAATTTAGACTTTAAAATTCCCCTAAATTATTAAAACGCCGCCATTGTCTCTCACAGGAAATAGAAAAATTTTGTACTATGTGTGACATTGAACTCGTTAATGAGTTCGATGTTTATTCTGCTTTTCAAGACCTTATATAGCGTAGGTTAGTTACACTGCGGTTCCCGAACGGCTTTGAAGAAATCAGGAAAGACTGAGTATCTCAGAAACTATTGAAGATAGACCCCCCCTGTTCAGATTTTTCATCCCCTATCCACCATTGAAATGAAAGATTATATATATTATAATATATATATATATATATTCGTGAGATGAAAACGAATTGGCTATATAAATGAATTCATTTTGCTTATACAGTTTAGTAATATGAAACCTATTCACTTCAGACGTGCGGGTATCGCATTCGACTCAAGTTCTGCATTATCTGATAGACATAAGGCGGACAACGAACTAGAAGATTGTGCTTGGGAACGAGTGAAATCAAAAGATTCCAGTTTCGGTGAAAAAGCTGCATCTTGGCTAGTTGTAAATACAATGAAAGCTAAAAGAAAAATGGGAATCGGGCTTTCATTCAAAACACACGTTATCGATTCTACATCGAAAGCGTTAAGAAAATATAACAATCAGATAACAATATAAGTGTCAGCTTATTCGGTAGCATACATTGTATAGCGATGTTAAGTATAACAAGCGACACAGACAAATCGTAATTCTCATTTATTTAAAACACACAAGGTTTAAGTAAAAGTAATTATAAACATAAAAAATGAGAAAGTCCATATATACATATTATATACCTATTCCTAAAATATATTTTTAATTATCTATTTCAAAGTAATCTCCTACAAATGAATAAATTTATAAATGTTTAGTAGTACCACACACAATACTACCATACATTTGAGATACAAATTATATACATATCATTACTATTGTCGTTAATTAGATTGAATTTTATAGTGACCCGAAGAAAGCGTGTCTGTACTGTTTTCAATCAAATAACGTTTATCATCAAATGAATTAAGAGTGGTTATTGGCATCTAAATACAATAAATATTTAGATGGCTTTGTAATGTCAAAATTCTTCATATATTTGTTGTTTGCCGCGGAGTATCTATTAGAACACATAAAAATACCTCCTCTTAGACCTTTTTCTATAAATAAAAGTTGATCTATGTCTTTGAGAAGCCTAAGTTTACACTTTGTTATTTTCAAAACGCAATCCCAAGCTTTCCCAGGTAGCGTATGGTAGAAAGCCGGCTCTAAACCATAAATATTTATACACTTGCTTCTAAAGTCTTCAAATACATCAGCCAGCAAGAGAACATCTGTTTTCAAGTATAAGTCGCTATATTCACCTAAATTAGTAATATTGAATCTTTTCCAAATTACTTTTGCATGATCAAAATCGGCCTCACTTATATGTGATTTAATCAGCTTATTACAAAATAATTCTTAAGCTGGTAGTTCCGTTTCATTTTGGTTACTTAAATTATCTGCATAATCATAGCAAAAAACACCTTTCCTAGATAGCAGTTTAAAAGATTCCGCATCTAAATTACGGAATTCATGTTTTAGAATATTTAATTCATTTATTTGTAGGATGGATACTGATTCAGACAGTGAAGTGTTCAAAAACCTGTAAGAATCTATGAAACAATATCGAACAGAACTATTAGAATAATGCTGAGTAAATGAAATGTATTTTTCTTTATTTATTGGTAATAAAGAAATTACCAATAAATAAATCAATACATATTTGATTTATTTATACAATACATATCATTACTATTGTCGTTAATTAGATTGACTTTTATAATGACCCCAAGGAAGCGTGTCTGTACACTTACTTTATACACTTACTTCTAAAGTTTTCAAATACATCAGCCAGCAAGAGAACATCTGTTGTCAAGTATAAGTCGCTATATTCGCCTAAATTATTAATATTGAATCTTTTCCAAATTACTTTTGCATGATGAAAATCGGCCTCACTTATTTAGTGAGCCCGTCAGTGACTAGTGATTAGTTAGTGATTTAGTCAGCTTATTATAAAATAATTCTTTAGCTGGTAGTTCCGTTTCATTTAGTTTACTTAAATTATCTACATAATCATAGCAAAAAACACGTTACCTAGATAGCAGTTTAAAAGATTCCACATCTAAATTACGGAATTCATGTTTTAGAATATTTAATTCATTTATTTGTAGGGTGGATACTAATTCAGACAGTAAAGTGTTTAAAAACCTGTAAGAATCTATGAAACAATATCGAACAGAACTATTAGGATAATGCTGAGTTTATTTTTCTTTATTTATTGGTAATAAAGAAACGGTTCCCATTTTACATATTTCTTTAACTAGGAAATGACTATCATAATTTGAAAGGTTATGGCAAATTATTGGTACTACAAATAATTTTTTAAAATTTAAGTTACAGGCTGCATGAGTTAGACCACGTATATGGTCATTATAATGATTTTTATCTTTGGCAATTTTATCATTAATTAAAAACGGTTTCTCACAAATGTGACAATCTTTTACTGCTTCGATATCTAGTCCACTAGACATAGGCACAGATGATTTAATCTTTTGTTCAATCTTGTTTGTTAATAACTCTAACTGATTTACTATCCATCCTACACAATTTTCTCCTCTATAAAAGTTGTAGTAGCAAAGTGATTGATCATAAGCATATTTTGCATAATAGCCTACACTAAACGGCGTTTGCTGTTGATAACAAATTTGACTTTTATTGTGTGAAATATCTATTTTCTCTAGGACACATTCAAAATCTAATTAAATTACGAAAGGTGCTTTTTGCTTATATACAATATTTTTGAACTCGACGTAATCATAACTTGGAAAAAGATTTTACAGAATTTTAATTGTTCACATAAAATGAGATGATTGTTTAGTTTTTCCTAAGTTAGAAAATAATTAAGGCAGCTATCGCAAACAAAAATTTGACGTTTATTAATCTGTTTTGATATGAGCCTAGACATATTTTTTATAAGGCAATAGTGATACTTAAGCTTCTCATCTTCCGTGTTATCATCGTGTAACGGAGAGTAATCAATTATTTTAGGATAATATTTAT
Source organism: Platypus cylindrus (assembly GCA_949748235.1). NCBI lineage: Eukaryota > Metazoa > Arthropoda > Insecta > Coleoptera > Curculionidae > Platypus > Platypus cylindrus. The sequence continues at coordinate 40,713,682 of OX456488.1, forward strand.
TTTATATGTACAATAAATTCACATGTTTTTTTAACTTGGTGTCCGTTATTCTGCAACGTACTGTTATATAATTTTTTTGTTTTTCAGTGTTTTCATGTAACTCTAACGCATAAACATTTACTGAAATGTTATTAAGTTTTTCAAATATACTTATTTGACCTATTGAAATTGGTAATTGTAAACCATCTGCATTTAATACATTTAAATAATGTGGATACGATGAAATTCTATCTGACTGATTAGTAGCAGGATAAAGTCCTGCAATAACGCTCCAATAAAAACATGAATTATCATAATTTTTTATATTAAGACACGCCTTTTTATTACAAATTTCTTTAGGTAATTGAATATAGGATGAAGCAGCAAGACCGAATTCATATTTATTTATATTAATTTGTAACTTAACTATGGCCTTCAGGGCCAACCACTATCACGTTCTTGAAATTCACCCATTTTATGCAGTATTTTGTCAATGACGTTATTTTGAAACCAGTTTACTAAATCCGTGCCACTATCAATTTTGTCATTTCTGGTATGAAAATACTTATATTCCAAAATTTCTATATTTTCTTTAATGGTGATATATTGGGTGATATATATAACCCAAAATTCAATTTATATACCCAACCCAACATAATGGATGTCGGTTGGCTTTGAGGTGCAGTGGTAAGGTCCTTATACCCCACATACAAGTTTATAGGTTCGATTCCTATTCATATCTAAAAATTTTATTTTAAAGATCTTCTCTATCATCCGTCTCTCTCTCTCTCTCTCTCTCCTTTTCCTTTACTCCTTTGCTTTACTGCTGAAATCACGAGCTTACTTACCGCATTGAGGATAGGTGTAAGGACGCCTATTATGACTGCGCCCCGACGGCATTTTTATTCTTATCTATGCGGTAAGCAAGCAAAAAGCCTTCACCTTTTTTCGAATTCTTGACAATATCCGATGCCATCGACCTCTATCCACACAACATCAAACTTCAAACATTACATCAAAAGATACCTTGGAAACCACATGGAAACTTACTCGACTACAACATGGCGCCACATTCCACAAATAAATATAAAGTTTCATTGACAACAAAATGTGACACTGATAATTGACATACAAAATGCAAAAATAGGACGATGACAACATACAGCGCCATCTAACATAAACATTGAAAAATGAAAAATTACCCACAGCGCCATCTAGCGGGCAACACATGAAACTCAATGACTTAAAAATGGGGCCGCGCGATTGTAGCGCTATCTAGTGGCGAAATTTTGAATCTACTCTTGTAGATTCAGGTCCTACTAAATAATTTATTAACCCCGATATTGGGCATAAGTGTATGAACATTTTTTTGAAACATGATCCATTTACATTATCAACCTTATTTCAAAAGTATACCCATAAATTTAGTACTACTATGTCTGTATCTAAAATATTTACCATTTCCTAAAAACATGCAACTAAAATTTTTCTTATTCAAATTTCGTAGCATATTTCACGGACTATTTGGTACAGGTAATCTAAAATTACTTCGAGCTAAAATAGATTTAGAAAAAGGATTTTTAAAACATCTTACGCAAAAATTAAATTATTATATAAAAATACAAAACTTAGCTCCAATTACATCACAACTTCACCACGTTGTAAACATATTAAAACAAGATATTTTAATATATACATTAAAATAGGAACATCAATTAAAAATGGAGAAATTATTATCCCATACCAAATAATTCAAAATTGTGAAATTCGCGAATGTTTATCTATAGTACACGATGGTATAGCATATACCACTATTTTATATAGCACTTGTGAGCAGGTTACTTTAGATTTTTTTCAACGTTAAAAACAGAAAATTTTTGCAGAAGTGAAAATCAAAATATTATTATATTTTGATATAAATATTCCTATTTTGATATTCCTATTTATAATAAAACGTATCGTTTACTCCCATGTACATAAAAATGAAGTCGAGAAACAAATGAATAAAATGTTAGACCAAAAAATTATCAGATACAGTGATTCACCATGGTCATCTCCTATTTGGGCCGTACCAAAGAAAGCAGATGCACCTAACAAACAAAAATGGCGAGTAGTAATTGATTTTCGCGGACTTAATGACAAAACCATTGATCAAAAATTGCCTCTTCCAAATATAACCGGTTTATTAGACAGACTAGGTAGATGCCAAGATTTTACATACTTTAGATTTAATTAGTGGATTTCATTAAATCGAGATGAATGAAGCGGATATAGAAACGCCTTTAGTACTGAAAATGGCATTTCGAATTTATAAGAATGCCGTGCGGTTTAAAAAATGCCCCCGCGATCTTTCAACGATGTATGGATAATATACTTCGAGGTAAAACAGATGAAAAATGCGCGGTGTACTTGGATGATATTATTATATTTTCAAAATTTTCCGATAAATCGGAATTTTTTAAAAAAGCAGTTGCGTATTTAGGCCATTTTGTAACCCCGGAAGGCGTAGAACCAAATCCGGACAAAATTATACTATCCAAAAATATCTAATACCAAAAGCGCGTAAAGAAGTTAAATCATGTTTACGACTATTAGGTTATTATAGAATATTTATCGATAATTTTGCTAAAATTATTAAACTATTAACTCAATGTTTAAAGAAAGATGCCAAAGTTATACATGATAAAAAATTTATTGATTGATTTAACAAATGTAAAAGTATATTAATTAATAAACCGATTCTAAAGTATCGCGATTTCAATCAACAGTTTAATTTAACTTGCGAAGCGAGTAACGTAGCACTATGACGCGTATTAAGTCAAGGCCCTATAGGTAATGACCTACCGGTAGCATACCCATCGCGAACACTAATTGACAGCGAATCTAGATATTCTACCATAGAAAAAGAATGTCTTTTTGTATAGTTAGGGCTACTAAATATTTTCGACCTTATTTATTTGGCAGGAAATGTAATATTATTACAGAACATAAACCACTTCAGTGGCTTTTCTCATTAAAAGATATCGGTTCAAAATTAGTCAGGTGGCGTATGAGATTACAAGAATTCGATTATGATATAATATTATGATATAATATGATATAATATAATACCAAAAAAGGTAAACTTAATACTAACGCAGATGCATTATCACGTGTATAGATTCATAATGAAACCAGTGATACTAATTCTAGTTTAACAGGCGGCAATAATATTTTTACAATATTAATATATTTTGAAAATTCTGACGATTACGAACCATTCTGTGAAATAATTAGTAAAGATTTTGATTCAATTAAATTTAAACGCTGCATAAAAATATTAACTGACGTCACCGACGATGACAAAATAATATTAACCATACAAAATTACCACGAATCCAGGACAAATCACAGAGGTATCGACGGAACTGTAGAAACGATAATGAAAAGATATTGTAACGTTATAGTCTTATGAGTTCGACTGGGTGTAAAATAATAATTGCACTTTGGATAAAAAAAAAATGTTATTTATTTAAATAAAATAAAAATGTCTAAGGGAAGCACAAAACAATTAACACAATGATTTAACACAATTCACGAATAGTATTTGAACAATATAACAAAGACTATTTATATACAGCCGAGCGGATTCTTATACAAATATTTATTTAAAAGACGCATATTTAAGCAACAGATAAACTGCCCCGGAAATCTAAAATTGCGACCTTTTTATATAAAATACACATCCTAGAATATTCTCAATGGTTCTGACTCATCTATGGCCTATCGGTTTAAATAATCTGTGTCCGTCAAGACAGTTCTAGACAATCTCACTTTTTAAAATACATGTCATTGAAATTATTCTAGAGTGTACTCGTGGTCGCTATTATTTATGTAAGTAGATATCGTTACAATATTATTGGCCACATTTAAGAGAATCAGTACAAACATATATAAACGATGGTCAAATTTGTCAGATCAGCAAATATGATCGCAAACCGATAAAGCCAATGATGAACATTTCTTCTACTGCTACAAGACCATTCGAAATTATTCATATAGATACATATACACTCGAAAACAAAAATTTGTTACTCTAGTGGACCGTTTCTGTAAATACGCTGTAACGAAGTTACTAAATTTGAGAATGTTTTAATAATTTAATTTCGCTGGGAAGGGAAGTAGAGCCATCTATGGTCACTGTTTACAAGAAAGAATTTGTTTATTTAAGAAAACTGCCCCGACGTTTCACTTTTCGGACACTTTACGTATAAGACCGATTTTCAATAGCAATCATATTGTATTGAATATTTTATTAATATTAATTAAGCCAATGAATGACCGTAGTATCAAATATTTAGTTTATGTTCTGTGATATATTTTTGGCCTAGAATAGGTTCCGAAATTAATGTTTAGATTATAATAGAACGGATTTATTCTTTATTTTTGTCTTAATGTAAAATGCCATTTTCTAAGTGTTGTGTTACCCGATTTTGATGAAATCAAAACAAAATATTATCTATGATAATCTCCGAAGACAATGCCATTGTAATCAGGCGTGTCGTCTTTACCGAAAGTCATTTAATTGCATCACTTAGACAAGGCATTTTCAACTATAAAAATTGATTATTATTGAACTATAGGCTGTTAACCGAATACGTACTGTAGCAGAAACCACCCCTCTGCACATCTAGCATTCCCCACTACGCGTCCTCCGAATTACGCGACCCAAAATGGTATAAGAAGGGCTGTTTCTGTAGCAAACAGACAGTCCTGACCGACGGGACTACTCCTTCAACACCTCATAAAGGTAAGGAGATCGGAACCGTGATGGAGGCGGGGCCTGGGCCGCCCTGCCTGCCCAATCCAAACAAAACCCTTTCCTTTCCTTGTTCTGGCTAGCAAGCGAGTTCTCCGGCAGCCATATTCTATCCTTACCAGCTTCGGACTAGCAAGTGAGTTCTCCGGCAGTCCGATTCTAACCTTTCCTTACTTCTGGTTAGCATGCGAGTTCTCCGGCAACCAGAATATTCCTTCTCCAGCTTCTGGCTAGCATGCGAGTTTTCCGGCAGCCAGAGTATCATGTTTGGTTGGATTGTGTAGGTCGGGGGAGCGTGTGCCACGCCAACACTGGTAGCCGCGAAATATTCCGTTTCTGTGATTATGTTGTGGTGCCTGCTGCCGTCAGTATTGGGTAATTATGCTGAGGTCCAGTGGTAGAGAGTAAGTTGTTAAGTTTATGTTTTTTCTATTTATTTCGCCTTGCTTGTTTTTCGCTTTTTTTTACTGGACCCAGCTATCAGGTATGCTTATGTTTAGTTTATTATTTATCCGAGTTGTACTTCCCCTCCAACTTTCCCTATGGAGTTGTGAGGCAGCCGTAAGGCATCCGAAGTAAAAGGGTGGCGCCCGAGCAAGAAGCCGAATTATTTGAAGAAACGGCTTAATCGACAGATGGGCGTTACAACGCTCAAGCATATCCTTTAAAATTGTAAGCTCGCTATTAAATATAAAATAACAATATAGGTGCTTTAATAATATTGCATTTACAATAATAAGTATGAAAATTACCAAATTACAATATTAGTAGTACAAACTCTAAGAAAAACAAAATAAAATGAGTACCAACGATAAGGAAAAAAAACTTACTTTAATAAAATGATGAGTACCCAAGAGATATCACCTTTTATTTTAACCTGGTGCACCCCTGAATGCGAGTTACAATCACCCGCTGGGGGTACCGTGGGTTTTATGGGCGTCACTGGAATTTTAGGGAAACTCCCGAACCCTGACGATGTTAAGTGAGCAGGTAAGGTCACCAGAAAAAATATGAGTGATAATGAAAATAATAATAAATGAAATAAATAAAATTACATATGCGCCAATGTAGCGTTTAAAAGATTAAACTAATAATACCAAAAAAATACTTTCAAAGCCAAATTCAGAATGGACATATAATGATGCCTCTTAGAGCATAGAGTAAATGTAAAGATTAAAGTTTCGTATGATGTCACGCAGGTGAAACAGTTATCAAATTGAAAAGAAAACCCCGCAAATAATGAAAAAGAAGATACAGTAAAAGTTCTACTTGCGATTTCTGGTGGTATAGTTCATGGTAGGTGCTGTGATGGTATTTTCCTAGATGTGGTGACACTGGAGTGATGGTTTTTCCAGGCTGGAAGCGATGTTGCGAACCAGGGCGATGATTAACAAGACAATTACAAAATTGTCTATTTTGTTGAGGAAGACTGTAAGGACAGTCGAAATATCGAGCGATAAAAAGAGTTTTATTTAAAAGAAAACCTGACCGAATCCCGAAAAATTCAGAGAATAATTTTGAAAGCTTGGTAAATTTAAAAAAAATGTTAATTGGTATTTTTATTAATTCGATTACTTTAGGCATAATCAATATCAATTTACTATTTGTATAGATTGGCCTAATTCAATTATGTTTAATATGATTATGTGATATATGTTTAATATGATATCTGTGTTTAAGACTATTTTAATATCAAATTAAAATTGTCTGATACGGATAAGTTAACTTTAGTTTACTTACTCTAAACTAATTACTAATCGTTCCTTAGCAGATATCCCAATCCATTTCCTTTCAATTATTGGGGCAATCATACTGGGTAGTTCTTCAAAATTTTCTCTAGTTACCCTAACACAATTAAACCCACCTTTAAACAATTCATGGTCAACCTCAACAAATAATGTTTCGAATTCTCCATTATGATGGTAATATAGATGTTGTCTCTTAAAGTATCTACAATCTATGTTGTCGTTTTTGGGTTAAATAATATGCAACAATTAGACTAATTGTCTTATCCAGCATATTTTTTTTAATTTTTATAAAATCCGCTGACTTGTTTCTCCATATATGAGACATTTCTATAATATCTATAATCTTACATAGATCGCTAAAGTAATCGCATTTTAAGTATTCTTACCTTTTAAATAATATGAAGTAGAGCCAAAAAAATATACACATAAATTATTGTTTTAAAAAACGAATTTTTTTCAACAATAAAAATACTGGGTAATACACTCAATGCATACAACTCAACTAACTAATTAACTGAACTATTTAAAATGTTGAAATAAACATCTTCTGGTGGGAGAGAAATTTTTTCATTGTTTTTTTCATCTTTCTTAATTTTTTTTCTTTTCGAGTCGTATGATATAAACATACATATAGGAGAGTGTTGGGTTCGGGGATACTATGTAAAAATGTTCTTGTACGTGAAAATTATTTCAGGTTTTACAATAGTAGAATTTAAAAATCATCGTCTTTTTAAAAGAGTAGTTTAATTTGTATAGTTTGTTTAATTAGAATTAATAGTGTTTTTAGCCAAATATTTCTAATCTGTTTAGAATTTTAATAAATTTCCGTAAGAAATACATTTTAACATGTTAAACTAATGTATCCCTCTATGAAACATGTCTTCTTGCATACGGTTCATTTTGTTACTTTTTAGACTATATAAATCTTTCAGTCTTTATCATTTTTATTAGATTTTAATGATGCTGAAACAATAACCAAATAAAAAATTTAATAGAAAAGAGAAAAACAATTATAAGCATTCGAAAAATTTTGTCCCACTATGGAACCTTTTACTCTATATATAAAAACAAGAAAATAGTGTGAGAAAGCAAAGTGGTAATCAAAAATTTTATTTTTTTTTGTAGTTTAATAGTCAGTCAATATGAAAATATATTATATTGTCAATAAATATTATTAAATATTTATAATTAAATTTGTATTTATTAAAATCTAAGCAATTTGATAATAGCTTTCACTTGTGGTGGGCATCCTTATTTTTAGTTAACAAAAAAACTCGTGCACTCATACAGAGCAACAAAGAGAGAAGTATAGGACAAAGTGCATAAGAGGACAGAAGGTTTTAAATACACGTGTAATAAACATACTGCGTAGAAATAAAAAGCACTAAATTACAACAAAACAGAAAATATCGATATCGTTTTGTATTGAAAAGAATAGAAGAAAATGTAGAAAAAAATTATTAAACATATCTGCATATAGATATACATATAGATACAATAAAAAATAATTCGGCGATATTGATATTATTTCTAAAAATGTCAATTCCTTTTTTACTTTATTTCTCTTTTAAATACAAGCGATAGATGTTTTTTTTTTTCGATTTATTTCTTTTCTTTATTAGTCATTATGTTTTCTACGTATTTATTAAATCTTTCTGTCCCACTTCATTTGTGTAGGATAACCTATATTTCTTTCTCACACCATGCGAGTTTTTTCTGTCTCACTTCCTCTTATGTACTTTGTCCTACACTTCCTTCTTTGTTTGCTCGCTGCTAGCGTACGAGTCTACGAGTTTTCCAGTATACTGTCATAATTTTTTTTACAAAAAGTAACCGTACCAAGTGCACAGTTAAAAAAAGCTAAGGCCTAGAAAAAAAAATAAGGAATATGGGAAACAGACTAAGTTAAAGTGAGAGAGAATAAGATCGTGTATTAGGAGGCGGTAATTATTTCCAATTTTTGATTTATTGAGCACTAGCTAACTGGTAAACTCGCTAACCGGATGCGCTTCCTTAAAACGATAGTATAGTTTTGCTCGCCAACCTAATTAATACTCTATTTGATTCAGAATCATTAACTTCGTATTGCGGCAAGAAGACCAAATATCATTTACAAAAATTACTGATAATATAGACATGCTTCCTCTTAAATTAGGCAATGCAAAATTAGAATCCTATTCCTATACAGTAATTCACTATTATGATTTCAATCCCATTATGATTGATGTAATTGTCTATTATCAAAAATTCTATACATATTAACGATTTATATTTTATTAAAAAAGATTCAGATCAAGTTATAAATCTGTACTAAATTATTGATTCTATTTTTCAAGATATTGAAAACTCACTCACATTTTCTAAATTAAAAATAATGCATCCCAGTATCATAAAAACAGAAAATCTTTATAACGAATTAAAAATGCTACAATATCAGTTAGATCTGAATCGAATGTCAATGGAAATAACCCCAGAATCAACTCTAGTAATTGAAAAAATTATAAAGTTAAAATGTTTTATAGTAAATAACAAGATAATATTTTTTTTACACATTCCCATTACTTATCCAAATTATTTTAATTATTATCACTTATATTCTCAACCCATACGAAAAATTAGTCATTTTAAAGCCATTATTCCAAAAAGTAAATTTTTAATAAAAAACGAATTGCGCTATGCGTACTATAAAGAGCAATGCTATCAGCTTCGATCAAACTACTACATATGTCCTAAGGTTGAATCTGTCGACATCCTGAGAAGTGCCTCTCGGGAAGGGAGTCTTCTCCAGCCCATCTCGAGCAATTCTACTCGTAATTCAACGGAGGTCAGAATCAGCACACCCATTATAACACAACTACCCGTATTAGATTTACAGTTAAGATTAAAGGAAATAAAACTAGATGAACTCCATGAATCGGAACACTAATTAATAATTTTATAAACAAACATTTTAACGAATTCTAAGGGAATACTTGATAACACGCCGAGTATATGGACCATCTTATTATACATCACTCTCACAATATTTTCACAAGTATGGGCTTATAAAAAATGGATGTCAACTCACAATAAGCGAACAGATGCTATGGTTAATACAGATGCATTCACAGTACCCACTAACATTCAAGTACCATAAATGAAGTTGAATCTGGGGAGGGAGGAGTTATGATTATCTTCATACAACATTTATTGTTAGTTCTATTCTGATTCATTACAATATTCTTAGTATTAGTATTATTATTATTGTTCTTATAATTATCATTATGCATTTATTTTAATAACCATTATTATAATATTATATAAATTAATCATTTTTAGAATAGATTATTTTGCTGAATAGCAATTGCCACAATGGATTATTGCAGTTAAAGCAGGATGCTCCAAATCATAATAAACCCCAATGAGTTCATTAGATTGAAGAATAATTCAGACAGTTCCGGATATAATCGGCAATAACCCATAATCGATCGTCGATCGAAGGTGGGACATGTATATTCAATAAAAAGGGTAAGAACCATTGTTGAACTATTAATCGCTAATCAAAATTCTAGTTAAGAAATGGTTAAGTTAGGAAATAGTTTATATTAATTAAGTTTTGTTAAAAAGATAAATGAAATAGATTTCTTGTTCTACAATCAAATTTTTATGAAAAATATGAAAGCTATTTAAAAGTGTATTTTAATTCATTAATTTCAGATCGTCACTTCGCAATCAGAGGGTTGAAATACGTTGCGTTGCTACTAGAACGAACGCTGTTAATATTTCCAAATTCTTGGAAATCAACAATTTCTGTATTTTCACAAATTATCTTTAGGTATTTTTCAATTAGTGATTTTATGAGCGTACTTCTTATGATCTGGGCAATAAATCCATTTCGCTTGTTTTCGCTATTGTATACCTGTCACTTATTCATGATGAACCGTGTGATAAATGGGTCATATTTATTAACCTTCAAAATTCAATTAGTTCTCAGTTCAATTATGAGATAATAGAATTTCTGACTTTTATAACAATTAAGAAAAAGTACGATTTCCCACGCATATGCCCTAAGGTGGCGCGTATGTCAATTAGCTTTTGTACCAAGATTCTACGCAAATAAATTTATTTTACTTTCCAAATTATGATACCTCATATTTGCCATTGATTCATGCCTTGATGGAATGGATATAGAGAGCGCCCCATAGGGTTCGTAAAGAAAGAAAGAAATAATTGGCTGTCTAACACTTAAACTTACTAGGGAAAACTAGTCTTAATGGAAGAAAAACTCTCTCAGAAAAAAACACTCTAATAGTCATTCTGACAATCTTACGTGTAGTACTCCAACAACTACTACTGAGGCTGCATACGTATGTATGATATACGCTATGCTAAAAATCATAATGCTGTTAATTAATACTTACATCTTTTAACGCGATATGGTTTCTATATATCTGTTACATATAATAGTTACGATTCAGTGTTAAGTATTTCTTGTGTAAATAAATTAGTGTAAAAGTTTGATAACACTGTGGTGAAATCCTACGAGCACGTACAATCCCTAGAAATACTGGAATCCATCATACATTATTGGACCACGTAAATCCTCGATAACCAACATCGTATAATCACCATAGCATCGTCTGCAACCAAAATTTAGGAGTAGGCAGTTAGTTGTTCGTATGCCCTTCAGAAAGAGTATTAGTAAGTTGCTATTATCATTATTATTATTATTATTATTATGACGTTTTAATTTCATTCTGTATCAATTACAATTTCATATATTGATTATATTGAATACTTTAATTTACAACTTTTATTTATATTAAAGATTTATCTTATATTATACTACGCCGATTATAACACAATTTTAATAGAATTTAGGGAATGCATATTAGATAACAATTTATCGAGTAGCATAATTATTTATCTTAGATACACAACGGAGAATGATCCTCTTGCCGTTTATATAGTTTAATTAATTATTAACAACTCATATAATCACAAATAACAAAATTTAGTGAGTTTAGTTTATTTAGAGGAGACGAAATATATCCAAATACGTTTTTAAACCCCTGCGAGTGCGCTTACCGCATGACAATCTGCGATCGAAACTATGTATTAACTATTCATATGGAAAACAAACTTAAAAGCCACAAAATTAATAAATTCAAGAAATCTAAATAAATATGTTGAAATTTAAAAATTACTGATCACTCATTTTGCAAACTATACCTAGCAATCCAAGTACCCTCTTAGAAGTCCAACGTACGATTCAAAGAGAGATTCAACTGTCATACTACGAAGATAAGAGACCTGTACCAAAACCATTAACAACTATAACAAGCAGCCAAAATCCCCAAATTCCAAAATATAATTTAAACTTTAGATAACCGCAGTATCAACTAAGAGTGATTTATTATTAACAAAAAGTTAATACATCATAAGGTCAACAGGTTCTTGGTCAAGATCCAACATACAAAGTCAACAAAGATGCAATACACTACAAAGTCAAAAGCTCAATACATCAGCAAACCAAGCTCAACAAAATTACCAACAATATAAACAAAATTATAACATCAATAACTCATCAAATCAAAACCACGGAACGCATGCAGTTCTACCAAGGACCAGAAAATTACAATTTATACGATAATGAACGTTATTAGAACGAAGATTATAATTGGAACTATTACGAGAAAAACCCATATTTTTATGGAAAATTTCGGAACCCAATATATACAGCAAATTACTGAACACATACGAAATTTGGAAATAAGTTATCAAAATATCAACAACCCAGATATCGACGACATCAACTGCAAAGGAAAAAGCTATATTTAAAACTTCATGCATTCACCAGAAAACCTATATTACGTAAATGATTTAACCAATCGATATAAATTACTAATCTACACATGTGCTGGAATATCAATATTCAACGAAACAGCAATCAATAAACATCCAAAGAAGGTCCAAGATATATCCAAGATATTCTATTAACAAATATAAAAAAACTGTTATTCAAAATTTATCCTTAGATAATAATACTATCTTCGCACGTCATATTTTTACGAACAATCATACATTTTCTGTTCATGATGTTGTGCACTTATTACATCAATGTAAAAAAAGTATAAACTAAATTTGCTGGAAAAATTAGAGATTACTAAATTCAAAAAAGATACCAACTATAGTTGCGTTAATATAATTTCAAATTTTGAAACCTATTTCATTTTCAATAACTTGAATTTCAATAATTAAAAATTTTAAGTTTGTTCACAAAAGTCATTAAATTCGTATATTGCCATAATTTTCTAAATTGTCAATTCGAATTATTTTCCATAAATATTTCTTTTTATGCTTATATTCTTATCATAATATCTAATGATGGTTTATACCGAAACTCGTGTTATGAGTAGTTAAACAAGGCCGATTCTCCCTCAACTTAGACTCTAGAGGGGGGATTGTAAATTCAGGGGTAAGGGGGTGGTTTTTCAATATGGTGTCAATCAAAGGGGTGTGTACAAGTTTAAGGGGTGAGGGGTAATTCAATATGGCGTCAGAGGGGAAGGTACTAAGGGAAAGGGGTAATGGCGTCGTTGGATTTCATTGGATGGGTGGGGAAAGGGGTAATTCAATATGGCGTCGCTGGATTTCATTGGATGGGTGGGGAAAAAGGTAATTCAATATGGCGTCGTTGGATTTCATTGGATGGGTGGGAAAAGGGGTGATTCAATATGGCACCGTTGGATTTGATTGGCCGGGCGAATGGTGGGTCGTCCGGCGTCCATTAGCGTCACCATGGTTATTGTCCAGTTAATTTTAACGCCATTTTGTCCATTTAATGAGAGTCGCTTAATTACTTTAAAGAAAAAAGGCTGCATGCAGATGTAAAAACCATCGAGGCCAGACGGTCTGACGTTATTTGAAAAGCCAAAAAGTTAAGTGATTTTTAATTGGCAGGTTGATAAGCTACCCTCTATGACGATTATCATTTCTTGTCACAGACGATGAAGAATGTGCTCTTAACAATAATATCATTTGAATGCTATTAAGAATTATCTAGTAAAATTTGTGGTTATCTACACATGAGATTGAGAAGGTCGAAAAGCCACCCTCTACTGCAGGCAGATGTAAAAACCATCGAGGCCAGACGGTCTGACGTTATTTGAAAAGCCAAAAAGTTAAGTGATTTTTAATTGGCAGGTTGATAAGCTACCCTGAATATAAAAATAATCTAATCTTCAATAGGGTAGATTTCTATTATCTTGAGAAACCAACTAAGTACACAGACGATGAAGAATGTGCTCTTAACAATAATATCATTTGAATGCTATTAAGAATTATCTAGTAAAATTTGTGGTTATCTACACATGAGATTGAGAAGGTTGAAAAGCCACCCTCTAAGACGATTATCATTTCTTTTTTTCCAATATAAATATGGGCTCATGTGAGCTATTTGTCAAATACAGTTTCATCTTCAACAACTACATAAAATATTGAAGTTTAAACAATACATATCGAGTGTTTAAATAATTTGGTTTGATAATTCTAATAGGCTACAGGTAAATATTAACATTTTGGATTTAATATTGGTTTTGCAATGAAATATTTATTTTTCCAGTAATGGATTGTGCAATTGACCTAAGCCATGAAGTTATCCGAATTGTTACCGAAGCCACAAAACTATTACAAAATTCCAGAGAAAAGAAAAATTGGATTAAAAAAATTAATACAAGCATCCGACAGTTAACGAAAATATCAAAAGAAGAGCAACTATCCACTGGTAAATACAGAAAGATTTTAACCAATATCACTCATTTAAAACGATTGCGAATTCTATTACAAACTAATAACATACATATTGGCGGGGGTGACAATGGAGTAAAACGTAGTGATAGGGTTAGGTGGGAAGATATTAACGCTGCATTTAATAGTCGCATTAGAACTGGGATTATTTATAATTTAAAACATATAGACATTTTAGAATTTTTTAAAGACGCTTTCCAATTAGTCAAACGTAGAATTCTTAATATATTTAAATCTATTAAAACAATAAAAATAAACACTTGTTTTTGCGGTGAATATATTATTAAGAAGAACAATCTAGATACGTTTGAATATAAATATTTTATTACCAAAAACATAATTATTGACATTGGAAGCAATCTATCAGACTGGTTCCAAACAAATGTTGTGGAAAAAGTATTAACAGCAATGAGTGAATTCCAAGAGCGCGATAGTGGTTGGGCATTACATAAGTTAATTAGTTTGGAAATAAATATTAATAAGCATACATTTGGAAACGGTGCTTCATCTTTTATTAAACTACCGGATGAAATTCGTGTTAAACGCGCTTGCATAAACATTAAGAATTTCGATAATGCTTGTTTTTATTGGAGCGTCATCGCAGCTCTTTATCCTACTCATAATTCAGATAGAGTATCATCTTATACTCATTACAATAATGTATTAATAACCGAAGGCTTAACTTTACCTATTACCATAGACCAAATTCCAAAATTTGAAAGATTAAACAATATTTCTGTTAATGTTTATATACTTGAACTTATTGAAAATAAGAAAGGTAAGCATTTTTCAGTAGTACCATGTCGAATAACGGACTCGAAATTAAGTAAACATATAAATTTATTATTAATACAAGACACATATTATCCAAATATAAACGATTATGATCCACTACCTGCAGAGAGTAATAAATTTGAGGAAATTTCATATCACTACTCTCTTATAACAAATCTTTCTAGGCTTATCTCGAAACAAATAAATAATAAACAACATGCCATTTTTGTATGCGATCGCTGCTTGAATTATTTTAATGATGAGAATAAATTAAATGATCATTTAGAGTTATGTGAACAGAAAAAATTTTGTAAGATAACTTTCCCAAAGTATGATTATGTTGAATTTAAAAGTTTTACGTATAAACAAAAATCGCCCTTTATAATTTATTTGGATTTCGAATGTGTTCTAGAAAAAGTACATAATAAAAATTTCTATCAACAACATAAAGCTTTTAGTGTAGGTTTTTATTTTAAATGTGCATATGATAATTCAATTTCATTCTATAAATCATATCGCGGAGAGAACTGTGTAGAATGGTTTTCAAATCAATTGGAAATATTAGCATTCAATCTTGAGGAAAAGTTAAAAACTGTGATACTTACGACTCCCGGAGTTGATAAAAATACAGCTATAGCATGTCATATTTGTGAGAAACTATTTGTGATTGATGATGTAATTGTAGCAGATCATAATCTTTTTAATGGTGAATTTACAGGATTCGCTCACTCTAATTGTAATTTAAATTTTAAAAAGTTATTTGTTATTCCAATAGTTTGCCATAATCTCTCTAATTACGATGGACATTTTTTAATTAAAGAATTATGTAAAAACAATAGAGTTAGCTTATTACCCATTAATAAAGAGAAATATATATCATTTACTCAATATTATACAGAAAATAGTATTAAATATAGGTTCATAGATTCATTTAGGTTTTTGGGTACATCGTTAGCAGAATTAGCATCTACTTTAAATATAAATGATCTAACAAATCTTAAGCAGGAATTTAATTATTTAGATAATGAAAAATTTCACCTGCTTACACGTAAAGGTATTTTTCCCTATGATTATGTTGATAATTTAGATAAATTAAATGATGACGAATTACCAAAAAGAGAATTATTCTATAATAAATTAAACGATCAAAATATTAATGAAGATGAATATGAACATGCTCTAAATGTTTGGAATAAATTTAATATGCTAAATTTAGGAGAGTTTAGTGATTTATATTTAAAAACTGATGTAATTCTGTTGGCAGATGTTTTTGAAAACTTTAGAAATAGGTGTCAGAATATTTACAAATTAGATCCAGCATGGTACTATACTTTACCAGGATATGCTTGGGATTGCATGCTTAGAATTACTAAATGTAGACTTAAACTTATTAAAGATATTAATCAATTATTATTCATAGAAAAGGGGTTAAGGGGAGGAATTTCTATGTGCTCCAATCGTTATTCCGAAGCCAACAATAAATATATGACTAATTATGATTCTTCTAAACTATCGAAATATTTATTATATTTTGACGTTAATAATTTATATGGTTGGGCTATGTGTCAGTACTTACCATACGATAATTTTGTTTGGGTCAATAATATTAACGATTTCAACATTAGCCAATTAAGAGATGATGCAGACGAAGGATATATTCTAGAAGTTGATTTAGAGTATCCATCTTGTCTACATGATGAACATAAAGATTTTCCTTTTTGTGCTGATCACGAGAAACCTCCAAATTCAAAACTGTCTAAATTGTTAAATACAGTAAAAGATAAAAAAAATTATGTTATTCATTATAGGAATTTAAAACAAGCATTAAATAACGGTTTAATTCTAACTAAAATTCATAAAATATTGAAGTTCAAACAGTCTCCATGGTTGAAATCTTATATTGATTTAAATACAATGTTACGCACCAATGCTCAATCAGATTTTGATAAAAGTTTATTCAAATTGATGAATAACGCAGTTTTTGGAAAAACGATGGAAAACATAAGAAACCATAGAAATATTAAATTAGTGAATAAATGGGGCGGGCGATATGGAGCAAAAAATTTAATTTCAAGTCCATTATTCCATAGCCGTAAAATTTTTGATGATAATTTAGTTGCTGTAGAATTAAATAAAGCTCAAATTATATTTAACAAACCGGTATATGTGGGCATGGCCATTTTAGATATTTCAAAGACCGTAATGTATGACTTCCATTACCAATTTATATTGAAACATATACCATTAAATCAATGCAAATTGATGTATACAGATACTGATAGTTTTATTTATGAAATAATGTGTGATGATGTTTATAGCGAAATTATTAAAAAGCATATTAGCAAATTTGATACTAGCGATTATCCGTTAAATAATAAGTATAACATACCCCAATTGAACAAAAAAGTACTAGGATTAATGAAAGATGAAGCATGTGGGCATATTATAACCCATTTTATAGGTTTAAGGTCAAAAATGTATACATATAAGCTAGATAATAAGTGTTTAAAGAAAATTAAGGGTATAAGAAATAATGTTGTAAAAAATGAAATAACTTTTAATGATTATTATGATTGTTTAATGTTAGGAAAGGATAAAATTGTTGCCCAACGGTCTATCCGTTCATATAATCATAACATATTTAGTATAGAGGAAGTCAAGTTGGCCCTTAATTCCTTTGATGATAAAAGATATTTATTACCTAACAGTACCGACACGCTTCCTTGGGGCCACTATAAAATACCCAAAGAATTTGCAAATATTTGAATATAATTCATAGGTAGTAGAATAAGTATTGTTGTATATAACTTTATTATATGTAAAAAAAAAAAATACAATTGTTAAAAATATATGTTTTTATTCATGAAGTGTATGATTTTAATATAAATTCTAAACATATACTGCAATTAATGCTGTGATTGTACAACGGTCCATCGATGACGTCACCTTCAGCTGTTGCAGAGTGTCCCCAGCATGGCTTCAATAATAGCAATAACATATTTTTAGGCAATTCCATCTTATATTTTATTAATTTTGTAATATATTCATTATTTGAATCCATTTCGTGGTTAATAATTTTCTTCAATTCTAACACCTGCTCAAGTTTCACCATGCTTTTAATTTTCTAATCAACTTAACAACACACTTTAAGAATAATGAGACACATATTAGTGCAACACAATAAAGTATTGCTAAGACTGAATCAAGTTTTTCTGCTGCCAATGTGGAAATGAAGATAGGGGTGGGGAACCTGTTTAAATTCTGCCACTCACTATCTTTAAACACAGCCTTATGGTCAATAATTCTAATTTTATATGTTGTTGAATCTTTCGGAATAGGTATAGATAGAACTGATTCGGTAACTTTGTTCATCTTATTCCAATTGGAAGGCCAATGATCATTTGTAGGGGTGAAACAAATATAAACTTCTTGCACATTTTTTGGATGACTCATATAGAGCACATTATTAAAAATGGTGACTAATATTAGGAAAGGAATTCCCAACATTGTGAGGTGAACTAATTTATAGAAACAATTAACTAGCATATATATATCTTTATTGTGGTAAACAATTATAAATCCAATTACTAAGTACAAAACAGTTTCTTAAACTACACATATAAAACTTATCATTTAAATGTTCCATACATTTCGGTACATCAATATTAAATTTAGGTGGTGAATGCCAACTACTTAAACTTTCAATGTTTACAATTTTCGGTAACGATTGTTTGCTAGCATCCAAATCTTCAAATAAATTTAGTAGAAAATCCTTCTTCTGGTGTCCTTTAACATACACAATATCAAATCCATATAATTTTTTTCTTATTAAATGTATATGATCGTAGCTAATGTATCCTGATTGGTATGGAAGCCCATGAATGTTATAAATTGCATAATTTACATCTTTCTTTTCGGGAATAGATAATGCCGAATATGGTTTTGGTTCTTGAAATACATAATGATTATATTGTGAATCATGCATAATAGTGATCTCTTTAACATGAAACTTCCGTTCGTGTTCACTACTATTTAATACAAAACCTTGCATATCAACAATTGCAATTTTCATTTTAATTAATTTTTCGAACAATTTCACTGAGAGGCAAATACTCGATAATACAATCGTGAATAATGATGCAGTATGCTTTTGTATTTTCAGGAAAAGCTTGATGTGTATCAATCTCAATCTTAACGTCAACTGTTGAAGATTTTATACTTTCATCTCTTTTAGAACAATCAATAACAAAGAGCGCGTGTGTTTTAAATTTATCATAACTTAATAGAACCTGTTTGCGTTCTAATAGAGATTGAGCCATGTAACTCCTATAAAACTCTGTATAATTATAATATACATTTGTATAATTATCTGATGCAAAATCTAAATTCATTCGTTCATATGGATATTAATCTCCATTTAAAGACAATCGGATATTTGATATGTTCATATGATCAAATAATGTAGAATCAGCAGTTGCTATATCTTTTCGGTTATTATGAAAACCAATAATAGCATAACGAGGACACTCTACATTTGTAGTAGTTTTCACACTCCAAATTTCTTTTGTCGACCCTGTATTAAGAGCTGGTAATTCGTGATATTCCCATTTCCTAAATGGAATCAAGATTGGCCGATCATGTTTAATTGACTTTAATAATTCCATTTTAATATTATCATTTGGCATTACATGGCTCACTTTCAACTCAATACTATCAATTTTAATTTCAGTTATTGTTTCACTATTAGGATTCAATAGAGCATTGTTATCTGTTCGAGACCTTACTAGTCGCAATGTGTGTTTTCCACACATCATTGTCTTATAATCACTAAAAACACCGAATAAGTGAGCTAAAGGTATTCGCATAAAGAATTCTTTGTTAGCACAAGTCGGGTTTTGATTTGGATAGTACCAACTGGCCATTGTTAAATGTTTAGTATCATCTTCAGTATAACATAAATAGCCACGAATAAGGCTCACAATCCCCGGATCTTTTACATGCTCCACTTCAACTCCATTCAATTCATATGTTACTGAATCAAACAAAAAGGCTCCTGCATTATTAAGTAAACAACCATCGCCTTCTCCTCTTGTCTTTTTCAGTGTTCCTTTAATGACTAATGCAGCCTCGCTCATTAACAGCCAAACATCATTTCTATTTACGGTTATTTCGATTACATCATTATTATCAAATGATTTAACATAGGGCAAATATGTTCGATATTCCATATTAATTATGGAGGTATCGGTAATCACCGGCTTATACAGGTTTAAAATTTGATCGTACGACATATCCAATTGTTTTGAGAAAATTGACGTTTAATGGTGATAATTTACCCCCCAACTTTCTTCTTGAACAACTTTTTCTAACTGAGCATGGTGAGGGGTGGATATGTCTTTTATACGATTTAATTATTAAAACCATCTTTTTTCAATTCCAATCGGATGATAATTTCTTCGCCTCGAAAATTCACCAGATTAAAATCTTGATCTACTATTTTCAATGAAATGTTAGAAATCTCTTTTCTGATTATTGGCAAATAAATTAAGTTTCGTGGAATTTCGTCTATAGAATACCCTGGGTTAGATGTAACAGGAAATTCATATAATGTATGAGATGGTATCCCGTTGTAATATGCCCCACTTGTTATGTTACTATCCACGTGAATTGTTCGAACTTTAACAATGTTTACAGGACGATCAGATGAATGAACTATTCCTGCTGGTAATACCTTTCGTGAGAATCCTAGGAGTTTTGCCAACGAATTGTTATAAGTGAAATCTATATCAAAATCACGATGAAAAATTTCACACTTCAAAGTATTATTGTTTGGTCTTAGGAAAAATATATCTTCCTCTTTTTCATTACCATTCAAATTGAAATTTAGCAACTTCTTCTTTAAAAAATTATTAATATCTGTAATTTCGTATACACCACCAGGCAGATGAATTGAATTCAACTGTTTGCTTTTATCTATATAGTAAAATTCTGTATTTTCTTCTACGTTGGGTATAGTATTGTAGAAAAAGAAACCAATGAGTGCTAATCCGTATTGATAATTTGCATCCAATTGTATGGAGATAGGAAAATCTATGGAGAGTGTAGACTTGCGATCCTTCAGCGTTAATATTATAGACATAACTAATAATCAACTTAATTACAACTTGGTATTATATAGAAATTCAATACATAAATGACCACAATTACTAGAATTGAATCTTTGATATTGCTTTTTATTGTAGATTATATTAGTTGATGGACCAAAATAATTTACTAGTTCTACTGGTGGTTTTAAATTACCGAAACTATCGAAATAATTGATTGCACTTCCTCGTTTTTTATATGCCACCCAATGAGTACCTGCATTGGCATTCAAATCTAAATTAACAATAGCACTTTCATTACGATATATATGATTGGGTAGCTGATCACGCATAAATACACCTCTAAAATATGGTAGTTTCAATTTATTTGCACAGTTTATTATTTCATAGTCATACAGAGCTCTATTAGGTAAATTCAGCGTCTCGAATTTCCGGGCTTTTTTAAAAATAAACCATAACCTTTGGAATTTTTTCGAAGATACAATCCCGAACCTTTCTTGCCAATTTCAATCTTTGAAGCATTGTTGCCATCATTTATTTTCCTTTTGATATCCATTACATTTTTAACAACAGTAGATGCTCCACCAGCTAGAGCTCCCATTGCTCCTAAAGCAGATAGAATTGGCAATAGTGGTAAAAATCCGCCAGATTTATGTTCAAATGGAATAATACGAGGTAGTCGTATCTTTTTTCTACCACCTGCTTTTTTAATAGCCATTCGAGCAGCTTTTAATCCAGCTAATGAAGATTTTCGTAAACTTTTATTATTCACTGCATATTTTCGTAAACTTTTCGATGTAGGATTTACAACATGTGTCTTGAATGACAGTCCCATACCCATTTTTCTTTTAACTTTCATTGTATTTAGAACAACCCAAGACGCGGCTTTTTCACCAACACTAGAATCTTTTGATTTAACGCGTTCCCAAGCACTATTTTCTAACTCTTTATCTGCTTTATGTCTATCAGACAATGATGAACTTGAACTATATAAAAGATCGTGCTGCTTACAGGCGGCGTCTAATTGATTAATACCAGAATCGCCTCGCGCTAATCGTTTTTGTACTTTTGTACCAGGTCCACACCACTGATAGCCGGGAATATGTAATTCAATAGGTAATTTATTAATTAACGAATTTACAATACCCGCACCTTTGTGTTTAACAGTTTGCATATTACTAAATCATATTAAAACTTTGCAGCTTTTATATATAAATAATAAATGGATGTTTTAAATTTTCAGTTAGAATCATGCATTTAGTATCACAAGATCTTAAGCTCGATGTTGAAAATTTAGATTTTGATGATTCCACGTCTAAAATCTGTGTACATAGTAAATTATTACCAAATTGTTTTCGCGCTATATTTTGCGGCCCTAGTGGTTGTGGAAAAACTAATTCACTTTTAGCGTTGTTATTCAATCCTAATGGACTGAAATTTGCTAATATATATTTATATTCAAAGTCTCTTTATCAACCAAAGTATAAATTATTAGAAAATGTTTTGCAGCAAGTTAAGGAAATTGAATATTTTCCATATAAGGATAATGAATTAATCACTGATCCTGATGAAGCTAAAGAAAACTCTGTATTTATATTTGATGATGTTTCCTGTGATAAGCAAGATAAAATTAGGGCATATTTTTCTATGGGTCGGCATAAATCTATTGATGTGGCATACTTATGTCAAACTTATTCCAAAATCCCGAAACAATTAATAAGAGATAACTGTAATGTAATTGTATTATTCAAACAGGATGATGTTAATTTAAAGCATGTGTTTGATGAACATGTTACACCAGATATATCATATAATACATTTAAAACCTTATGTTCTCAATGTTGGAATTCCAATAAATTTAAGCCATTGGTTGTTGTTAAGGAATTTGAATTAAATAATGGACGTTATCGAATGGGGTTCGATGAGTATATAAAAGTTAATGAATAGTTCTATTAATAATCATTTGTTTATGATGAAGCTTTTAAATAAGGTTGAATCAGAACGTAAACAGAAAATTATAAAATTAGCTAATGATGTCCGAAAAAAATATATGGCATTAAAATTGGGGAGATCAAATGAAGATACCACAATAAATAGAATTTTTTCTCCTATCACCACCCATTTAAAAGAAATTGAAAATAATCAAAAAGCGGTAAAATTACCTATCAAAGCAGAGGTGAAATCAAATGTGATGAAAATAAATAAACAGGAACCTATAGATGAGAGTGAAATAAAAACTATGTTAAAAGAAACGGATACTGATAGTGATAATACAATGATGACAGCTGACGATGATTATAGTGAAATAATAGAGGCGAATGCTAAAAATGTAATAAATTTACAAGATTATCCCAACGTTTCACAAAAATATATAGAAGAATATTTTCAACATTCTTCGAAAATTGGCGTCACTCATGCCCCCAGATATAATGCTACTACTAGAACATGGAGCTTAGGTAGTAAAGAAATAGAATTTGATAATATTACGGGTGAGATAATCGTAGACGGTGTCCCTTATGAAGGCACTGAGGGGCTTTATGAGTTGTTATTTTATAAAAAATCTAAAAATTTTAATGATGAAGATACTGATGCATTCGAAGACATTATAGACAAAACCAATCTCTATCGAAAAAATTATTCTGCAGAAGGTAGAATTATAGGTGCAAAAAGCTTCAAATATAAACATATCATACGACCATTACTATCAAAAAAGGGTGGTAACTATGATAATAATTATATGACATATAATACAAAACCAGTAGAATATGTCTATTGGGATGATGTTAATGAGTTAGTTGATAGACTACGATTATTATTTGCATCTAAATATGCTGGAAATAACTCCCACACCAATGAAATTGCATCAATTATTGAAGAATTAAAAGAAGCGAAAATCGTATATTAACTCTTCTTAGTTAATCGTTTTCCTATAGTAGAAATGAGTATAGACAAGTTCGGACGTGCAGCTGATAAATATTATCAACCTGTTGCTTCTCCTTCGTCATTGTTTTCTTTTACATTAAATGGTGACTTAGATATTGGTGGTTTAAAAATATGTAATGTTAAATTGCCCTCCCAAGATGAAGATGTTTCTAATAAGAAATATGTGGATGAGTCATGTAAGACAATCATGAATTTCTATTTGATGGTACAACAAGATGTCGCAGTTATGTCTGAGAGACATAGAGAACAATCAGTAGGTTTTGCTGATAAAATGAATCTGCTTTATAGAGGACTTGAAATAAAGATTGAAGAATTATCAACAGCACTTGAACTAAAGATTCAAAAATTAGTAACAGCAATTGAAGATGTTAAGAGCAAGCATATTGATGATCGTAGGGAAATAGCTTCAAAATTGCATGAAGTTCAAATAAATATAACTAACAATATACGCGAAATTAATAAAATTAATAATATTGTTAGTAATATATGTTGTAAAACAACAAGAGAATTTATGGCATTCTTTAAAAATAATAACAATGACGCGACGTCACAACAAAATGCGGGTCGTATTTCACTTAGAAACGTGCTGTTTTCGACGTGACGTCACACTACTACTAAGTACTGCTACATTAACACGATTTTCTTTTTTTTCTTTGGGTTCTTGAAAAAGAACATTTAGTATTTCCGTATGATTTTCTAAATTTGGTTCTTGAAAAAGAACGATTTACTTTCAGTATGATTTTCTACATTTGGTTCTTGAAAAAGAACGATTTACTTTCAGTATGATTTTCTACATTTGGTTCTTGAAAAAGAACGATTTACTTTTAGTATGATTTTCTACATTTGGTTCTTGAAAAAGAACGATTTACTTTTAGTATGATTTTCTACATTTGGTTCTTGAAAAAGAACGATTTGCTTTCAGGACGATTTTCCAGAATTTGTTCTTGAAAAAGAACGATTTGTTTACAACACTAATATCTCTTCTTTGATTTAAGCCAGAACAATAGATTTCGATCCAAATCTTCTATTTCTATTCTTCTCTTGTGTTCTTGAAAAAGAACGATTTTAATTTCAGCCCCATTGCTTATGTTGTTTCCGAAACAATGTTAATTTGTTCTGAAAAGAACAGATTGGTTTGTAACCGTCGTCTAGGTGATGATGTGATGTCGCCAAACGCAGGACCAGCTACTGCGGTCGCTCGCTGGTATTGTCGTCTTTTTATGCTCGTTACCTCTCCTCTGCCGCACAACCCGTCTCTAATCGTAAGCTCCACCCCGCGTCTGTTATCATGCAGAGTCAACTACATTGATTATTCTAAATCATTTCAAACAATGAATTTTCTGTTAATAATTGAAATAGATATGTAACACACGTAAAACCATGTTGCTGCTCTATCTACGATTTATTGGGCCAATTTTTGACCATTTATTCATATGATAATTCTAGTTTTCAAATGAATAAAATAACATACAACGACTAAATATAACCAATGCTCTTGACCCATATAAATAATACCATTCAATTATGAACTCAAACAAACTGCAAACTATTAACAAAAACATAACGGTTCAAGTTTTTTACTTAACACAGATCTACCATATGAATTACTTTTCATATACACTACGTGAGTAAATCTGCATACATTGGAAATTTGCAAAGAAACAATACATCTGCTTTATAGTACAAGGCACATAAAATAACACATTTTTACCAGCACATAACACTAAGGCATTCGAAAATACAGTTTACTGCTTATTAACGTGACGTCAGAGGAGTAGCCAAAGAAATCCGTCTTGACCACATATGGCACTTGTTTTGCCGGCGATTTAAATTTCGCTGCTATATGTTGTTTTGACTCTGTAATTACTAATAATTTTTTTTGTTATGTAGATTTAAGTATGTATTTACGTTTCACACAATTTTTGGTTGTATACAATATTTACGTTAATTACTATGCACTTTTTTATCGTTTCTGAACGATGAACTCTACTAATTTTTATATGATTTTGATTGTATCTTTTTTATTGATTGATATTTTTGTTCAGTAGTGATATGCATTATAGAATAAGATTTCCACATTCTGTTCTTATCAAACTTGCATCGAAAATTGTTCAAATTTAGTAATTATAAGAATTTTCCAATCACCACTCAGATTAAATTCACGCTTGAGAGAGGGCCCATCATTATACGTTTAATGGTAGTTCAGTGCTCAGTGCGTCCTATTTATTATGTATATGGGAATGGAACATTCAAGAAGACAGTATACAATTTTACAGTGACTAAGTTAAAGTGTTTCTACACAAGTGTATCTCAAGAATCATATCTCACAACCAATCACTCACGTGTCTCAAGCATAAGCTCTCTCTCTCTCGCGACAGTAAAGTTACTTACTTGTCGACAAGCATAATCCTCTCTCTCTCGTGACAGTAAAGTTACTTACCTGTCCTCAAGTGATAAAATAAATCACTAGCTCACTCCATCGCGACAGTAAAAGAAATCTACTGATCGGGAACAAGATTAGCACTGTAAAGTTTATATTCACGGCAAAAGACTTTCTCTCACTACATGAATCTGAGGTGGTTGTTTTGTATTTACATCAAAGTTATATTATTTCAATACTCTCAACCAGTGTTGTAAATAAATGTACATAGTCCAAATTTGTTTTTGTTTGTTGGTGAAGTCCAACTGAGTCAGCACCTATCTATTTCTCTTGTTCTGGCAAGAGCCATCTCTATTAGCCGAGGCTAGAACAATATAGGAAGCCAAATTACAATTCTTGATAATAATAAAGTTAATAAACTTGATATTAGAAAACTTAAATAGGTACTTCAATAGTGAATTAGTGCTAATCAAATTGTGGCCGTAAAATGGCATCAATCGAAAAAATTCAAGTGGTTAATGAATTACATAGATCGATAAGAAAAAATTTCCCTAGGAGACGAACGCTTATTAAAGGGCTGGATGATTTATGGCAAGCCGATCTTGCCAAAATGGATACATATGCTAAAGAAAATAATCAATTTAAATATATTCTGTTGGTTATCGATTGTTTTTCAAAATATGTGTGGACTGAACCACTAAAATCAAAAACAGGGGAAGAAGTGACAGCGGCATTTGCTAGAATATTATCCACTTCTAAGCGTTTTCCGAAAAATTTGCATACCGATCAGGGTAAAGAATTCTATAATCATTATTATCAACGTTTGTTGCAACAATACAATATTAATCATTATTCAACATATTCACAAATGAAAGCGGCCATTGCCGAACGCACTATTCGTACCATAAAGGAACGATTATATAAATATTTTAGTTTAAATGGCACACACAAATGGATTTCTATTTTACCCACTATTGTGAAGAATTATAATGAATCAAAACATAGTGTAATTAAAATGAGACCATGTGATGTTAGTGAAACAATTGAAAGAAAATTATTGGATACTGTGTATAATCACATAAAAATATTTCCTGGATCCAAACTTAACATTGGAGATGAAGTGCGTATTAGTAAAGAAAAACATGTTTTCGATAAAGGCTACACACCGAATTGGACTACTGAATTATTTAAAATTATTAAAATTAATCACACCAATCCTGTAACATACTTGTTGGAAGATATAAATAAGAGACCCATAAGAGGAGCTTTTTATTCTTATGAGCTGCAGAAAACAAAACAACCAGATGTTTATTTAGTTGAAAAAGTTCTAAAGAAAAGAGGCAACATGGTATATGTAAAATGGCTTGGCTTTGATAATTCTCATAATAGTTGGCTTGATGAGACAAATATATTATAGGGAATATTAGTTGTTTCATAGAATCTTGACTAGCACGATGTCCTCTGAAAATCAATGTGTTTTTAGTGCCAATCAAATAGACAAAGAATGTTTTGAATTATTAGACGAGTTTGAACGTGAAACAAATGATGAGTGTTTTATTTTAAATAAAAGATTTTTTTTTTCTGATAACGAAATTTTCATCGATATTGGTTTAAACACATACAAAGAATTTAGACCATGCATTAATGTAAGCAATGCTTTAATATTCGAAATAAATGAATGGCAAAAGTTCATATCTAATATGCATTGGCTTCTTAGTGGATATTTTCGAAATATGGATATGGATTATCTACGTTTTATCATGTGTAATGATATAATTGTCTTAGGCAGCAACGGTATTGATGGACTGAAGATGGTGGAAGTTACAAGATGCGGAAAAACTATTGTTTTAACAGAGACTAATATACATAACTTGTTAATAGCTAATTTTTATTTTATTGCTGATGTTGTTAAAAAATTAATATTAATTGATTTTAAGGCATATTATAGTAATATTATACATGTTTTTAAAGAATTGTTTTCGGATCTAGTTACTCCTGAAGATATTAAGAATGTAATTTGTGAATATGTTTATAGTTTTAATGATGTATATAGTAATTGTTTAAGAGAATATATGTTAATTAATAAACACAAAATATTGTCTGATTTAAAATAAAAATACCATTATTCAAGTAATAAGCGTTTTATTCAGAAATTTCAAACTCTGGTGTTGATATGGTGTTGGATATTTTTTTTATACATTTAAAAATAATATAATATTTATTGTTAATGAATAAATGCAAATTTTTCTTAAAAGGTTCCGTCATCCTCTGTGGTAAAAATAATATATTGTTCTCTAATTCTAATTTGATCACTTCCCCGAATTTACTTTTGACTACTGTGACGTTTAAAATTTGATACTTCTCATCGGGAACCAGTTCATCCATACCAATTTTTGGTTTTGATGATGATACAGCAGCAGCATTTAGACATTTTAAATCCATTTTTCTCTACAAATAAAAATATAATAAATTATATTTATTAAATAATAAATTTTTCAAAAATAATTGCTAATAAATTAATATTTACCTGAACACATAAACTTGAGACCTTTAGTTGTTGAAGATGAAACTGTATTTGACAAATATTTACCTGTAGCCTATTAGAATTATCAAACCAAATTATTTAAACACTCGATATGTATTGTTTAAACTTCAATAATTTATGTAGTTGTTGAAGATGAAACTGCATTTGACAAATAGCTCACATGAGCCCATATTTATATTGGAAAAAAAAAAAAATAAAAAAATAAATAAATAAATAAACTGATTGGCTCCTCCTTTCACTAATCTCTATACAGTTGAATTTAGCACATTCTTCATCGTCTGTGTACTTAGTTGGTTTCTCAAGATAATAGAAATCTACCCTATTGAAGATTAGATTATTTTTATATTCAGGGTAGCTTATCAACCTGCCAATTAAAAATCACTTAACTTTTTGGCTTTTCAAATAACGTCAGACCGTCTGGCCTCGATGGTTTTTACATCTGCCAGTAGAGGGTGGCTTTTCGACCTTCTCAATCTCATGTGTAGATAACCACAAATTTTACTAGATAATTCTTAATAGCATTCAAATGATATTATTGTTAAGAGCACATTCTTCATCGTCTGTGACAAGAAATGATAATCGTCATAGAGGGAAGCTTATCAACCTGCCAATTAAAAATCACTTAACTTTTTGGCTTTTCAAATAACGTCAGACCGTCTGGCCTCGATGGTTTTTACATCTGCATGCAGCCTTTTTTCTTTAAAGTAATTAAGCGACTCTCATTAAATGGACAAAATGGCGTTAAAATTAACTGGACAATAACCATGGTGACGCTAATGGACGCCGGACGACCCACCATTCGCCCGGCCAATCAAATCCAACGGTGCCATATTGAATCACCCCTTTTCCCACCCATCCAATGAAATCCAACGACGCCATATTGAATTACCTTTTTCCCCACCCATCCAATGAAATCCAGCGACGCCCTATTGAATTACCCCTTTCCCCACCCATCCAATGAAATCCAACGACGCCATTACCCCTTTCCCTTAGTACCTTCCCCTCTGACGCCATATTGAATTACCCCCCACCCCTTAAACTTGTACACACCCCTTTGATTGACACCATATTGAAAAACCACCCCCTTACCCCTGAATTTACAATCCCCCCTCTAGAGTCTAAGTTGAGGGAGAATCGGCCTTGTTTAACTACTGTTATGTTATGATTCTTTATATGTATATTGATTTAAATATATATTATAATTATATAAAAAAAATTATTTAACAATTGCTAGAGACATGGATTGGAGAATATTTTATACTAATAATTACACAAAATAACGTCTCTTTGAAAAAAATGGAACTTGAATTTAAATTTAAGAATCAAACAAAATTACAGGGACCATAACTAGTGATGTTGAAAAAAAGTCTTGAGAATTTTTTTTTGTGAAAAACACATTTTTCAGAGCACCGCATCAGTTTCTATCCAGTAACAACGGAGTTACCTGTTGAAAGCGTTGAATTTGGGGCATTCTGTACATAAAACTTTCAAAGAATGAAAGAAATAATATTTCTTTCATCTACAATATAAGATATTATATTCTCTATAATGCCGATAATTTCGATGAATTGAAATCATCGAAATTATCCAGTTTTTCACTGCACTGTCTGCTACGTCCATAATTTGTTATTAAATAGTGAATATATTTTCTAATGAAGCTAAATAGTCTTATATTTCCTATTTCCCATATATTCTATTTGTTATAAACTTCGTATTATCAAATAGTAGTATCACATATTGTGTAGATGTTAACAAGTCTCCAACCTAATGAATAATGCATTTCTTCTCAAATCGTTCCTTTTTGTAGATACGTGGAAGAATTACTTGCTTGCTATATCAATGGGCGCATATCAAGTTGGGAATATCTATGTATGCACTTTTCGTCGCCATCTAACAAATATTTGATATAAATGATATGTGTTGGTGTCACTGCCGTTACAGATAGAAAAACACCCAAAAAACATGAAACAAAAAATAAACTCAGTATTCTCTGCCTGTTTTGTTGGTATACGTAATAAGCCAACAAGTCGATAAACTGATAATTATCAAGCTGTCGTACTTTGTTCTCGGGTCGTTTTATTATCCTACTTTAAGTATTAAAAAGATAATACCGAAACATTCGCGCCCACTTTCCTTAACTTTTGCGTAGTCTGGTTGAATAACGAGCTGACTTATTACATAAGTAGCGATTATGCACTGCACAATCATTACATACTCATCTTTTTACTTGGTGTTTTCTTCGCTGAGCACTGCTAAGACGGATTATCCCTAAAATTACGCATAAACTATCTAAACTAATCGTCATAATTATGACCATCACCTTACTTTATTCCACATGCATATATTTGCACTTTAAGCTATCATGATTATCACCTTATGACCATTGAAGTTTAAAAAACATGGTTCTAATGTGTAAAAGTGAGTGAAAAATGGATATGGAAGAGACTGAAAATTGACATCAGTCAGTGACATCCATAAATCCTTGATAGATTCATGTAAATGTTTTGCATGTGTCCCTGTGGTTCCTTGTTCATTTGTTACTCCAATCTCCACAATTCCAGCTAAATAAATATAGATGACAGAAGGGGGGAAAATTAGAACATCTCGCCATCTTTTTCAGCATGGCGTATTGCTTCCGCCATAATATGTCACGGCGTATGACATTTACATGAACAACTTCCAACCATTTTCCGTGGTTGCGGGTCAATACTAGATGTAGACAATCTGAGCCAACAAGCATGCTATTCAGTATCGCCTCTCTTCAGCAGACGTTCAGAAAAAAAGGTCGAGCATCGGGAAGCTGTTGCAGATTGCATATACCTAGTGTGTACTGAGCTTTATGAGCACCATATTATATTAACAGTAAGAAGCTTCCTGTGTTTATTATCTTTCTTATCATTCAAATTAGTATTTTTAGATCAAAAATATATTTTATATTATTGTTTCAACATTGGATATAGCTTTCAATTTATTGGTTCTATTGCACAGTAATACCTACTTTTACGGCCATCTCTCGATGACGGTCACCTTCATAATCGACCACTTTTCGTTTCACTAGTGTTTAATTCGCTTCAGTAGTGAATAAAATTACAACAGTAAAAAAACTAGTCTAAAAAACATATGTATTTAACATTATGAAATGATCGTACAATAGTATAGTAGAAGTAAAGTACTACAGTATAGTACTGTATGGTAGAGTATAGTACTAAAAACGAACATGTTAAGTAGATACATATTAAACGCATTGACATCATTTATGCTTATTCTCAAAAACACGAATAAATAGTGATTGGTTTTGCAGCTTTTATGGTGCGATTCTATAAAATGTCTTGTATCGATGTAAAGTTACAGCGATGAAAAATTGACAGTGGGATGAAAGCTTTCAATTTACAGCGGTCAAAAAACTAGTATTCCATTACTCAAAATTTTTACAGCGCTTTGTAACGTAGATTTTTATATTCTGACCACTTCGGGTAATTCGAACTGACTCAAAATTCTTACCACAAGTATTAAATAACAATTTTTCATATTTTTTAGGTCCTAATCATAATTCACTTTAATTTATGCCTGAAGGACAACGTGTAATTACATGTTTTCTGATGTATTAAATTTACTGCATAATTTTCGATATTCTGCGATAGGGAAAGTCTTATTTATATATATTTTATATTATATATAAAATTATTATTATAATAATTTAAAAATATAAGATTTACATAATATATTGTATGTTGTATATTAACAATAAATATAATATAAGACATGTTGCGTCGATTGCAACATAACGATTATTTGATGTTAATCGTATATTGATTTTAATGAAATCAATGTAATAGATTTCAATAATACATATATTTACATACAAAGAAATTTGATACAATGATTGTTTAATACGAAGAAAGAGATGGAATGATATTAGCGTGACAAGATGTTCGACTCGAATAAAATCAAAAGTATCTTGATCGCTCGTAAGTTGACTATTGACAGCCGCTTATAATAGGAACCCTATTGGCTGGCATATGTTATTGTACATATACAAAGAAGATAAAGGATAATTGGTGGTTGCATACTGTCGACAGTTACTTTACGACTAAATATTTACAATTAGAAATATAAATGTAAGCTACTGCATGACTCCACTGAACAATATATATATAATAATGATATAAAATAAATAATTCATAATACAATATCAGATATACAATAAAATCTGTGTCTATCTATATATATAACAAAAAGGAATTGACTCGAGTATGCTTTTCGTCAGATGGCGGCTGTGTCGTACAAAAGCTAGCAGCAAGCGGCAGTCGGCGTCACAGTGCTTACTAGTGGTTTGGAGATCGGAAAAAAGAAGTCTTATTTTCACTGCTTTATGAGCAGTGTGTATTTGTTTATCTATGGTGTGCATGGCATTATTATTCATGGAGATGTTTCAATTTTTATTTAAATTTGAATATATGATTATATATTCATATATAATTATATACATATATAATTTATATTAACCAAACCTAACCAAAAAATTTAAATTATTTTAAATAAATTATATTTATTTAAATATTTAGATATATAAATATAATCTATAATTTAAAGAAAAGAAATTTTGCGACGTTGCCAATTTTCTATTTTTTTTATTTTACTTTCAAATTGTGAAAATCACGTATGTGATTAGTGGTAATTAATTAGATAAGAAATTCTGAATTCAACGAAAAAAAAAATTTGCAACGATGTCAATTTTCAGTTTTCCTAATTTTACGATGAACTGGTAAAATTCACGTATGATTAGCGATAATTAGGTAAATAATTATGAATTCAAAGCCAAAAAAATGCAACGTTGCCAATTTGCTTTATTATTATTCATTAAAATTGTCAAATTTTCTTGTATAGTTGGTATAAGTTAATTACAAAATTAAGAATTAAAGCAAAAAATCAACGTCACAATTTTTTTTTACCAGGCCTTTTGTCAGAATTTTCAATTCAACTAGGTGGCATGTTATGGAGGCAAAACTATGGAGGACTGTAACATGGAGGCCCCTCTCATATGAGTTTTAAATGAAATTTAAAAAAATTGCGGGCACACCCTATGGAGAATTCTGATTCTTGGCGAGTGTTTGGTTTGGTTGTGAGTTCTGTCTTATAAAAAATTCCAATTTATAACTCGATTCCGCTAATGTCGTATTATTCCTCTATAGTAATTCCCATTTCATATGTTACAGAATATTAGACAAAAGTGTAGTCTTTCAGAGACGCAACCGTTGATATATTAAATGTAGTCAATACAGTTAACGGCTATTTTTGCGGTACTAATCTGGAATAAGTTCGAGTGCTCATAGTATTCAGCCCGGAAAGTCACTCCAAACGAAGTCGGGTTTATACACTAGGACTACAATATATACATATTAGTATATATGTATATGCATTGCAGATGCATATAATAATAATGATGCATTACATTACATTAATAGTAATAATAATAATGAATTGCAAATGCATATAGATATATATGCTTATAAAAGAGAATGACACAAAAAACGTTAAAATTTGTTTAATAACCGAAAGATGTAACCAACCGCCGTCAATTTCCTCGACGTAAATTCCACAGCGAATGTAAGCGTGCACATATCCAAATGCAACTTACAGAATCGGAATTATCTTACATTTGCTGATTTTACATCGGTACATCGCTGTAAATATGATATAGAATCGCATCATTAATTTATTCCTTGCCACAGCTTCTCTCTGTTATTTCCTATTAGCTGCGATCTATTCTAATTGCCATATATCAACTTTAAATTAATATCTTTATTTATAAAAGAATTATCTCGATTAGAACACCCTACATAAATTCATGTAGAAGCCAAAAATATTTGTGCTGGAATCAATTAATACTTCTTGTGGCCTGATTTTTCTATTGACTACTAACCAAACCACACCAAACCAAATTTTTGTAAAATGTATTTCATTACTTGTAGGCAAATATTACAAGGATAAGAGGGTATATTACAAATGTGGAGAATAAGGTCATGATGGGAGAGGTTATGAAGAAATTAAAGACGAATGTAAGAATTGTAAAAGAGTAGGAGCAACAAGCAGCGCCCGGTATACAAAATGGAAAAAAGGACAAAGATAGAATTAATTATGGTGATGAAAGGATAGCAAGAAGGCGGAAAGGGAAGCACAAAATTTGTAAGAGTCGAGGGGGAGAAGGATGATGTGAGTGGAATTGGATGCGTAGATGTAGGCAGGAAAACAAAAAAGGGGAGTAGATGAGAAAATTTTGCGATAGCGACATGGAATGTAAGGATGATGCTAATAGCTGGAAAGATAGTATAAGTGATGGAAGAAATAGAAAATATAAGTTGTAAATAATGGCGATACAAGAACCAAGGTGGCAAGGAAAAGGGGAAATTTAGAAGAAAGATTATATAATATTAGACGCGAGATCCGAAAAAAGAGACTGAAATGGAATAGGCTTTATAATGCAAAAAAGATATGATAGAATACTAGTCTTTGAAGCAGTAAATGATAGGATAAGCTATATATCTTAATATATATATAGCTATATATAGCTTAAGATCAGCACAAAATGAACGTGGTATAAGTATAATGAATGTGTATTTCCCGGCAGAGAGTTCTGTAGAGAAACTAAAAGATAAGTTTTATAGGCAGATGGAACGTGGGGTGGAAAAATAGCAAGTAAGGGCGTGGTGATTATAATGTAAAAATTGAAAAGGAAGAATACATTAAAGAGATGGCGGGAAAATATACTACACACTATCAGAGAAATGACAATGGGAACAGGTTATGTAACTTGGCTGTGGACAAAGTTGGAAAAGGACAAATTCGATGACGATAGTGAGCGAGTCGCACATTTTGTGATAACTGTTGAGGCCGCTAAGCCTTACCTAATTAGATGCGGTTGTTTACTTATAATGATACATAATTATAATCTTAAAAGTAGCGTTGAAATACGTTGACATGTGTCACAAATCAATAGTCTGTTGCTATACAGCAAGGTAAGTAGATGAGGAGGTAGTTCCACACGGGCTTTTGACATATTAGGAATTTTAAAACCAATTGAAGGAATTCATAAACCGAAATCCGAAACATCTTACATATACATTGTAAAAAATGAATATAAATGTATAAAATATTTTCGAATTTATATTAACAAATCCTTGAAATAATTAGAAATTTAAACATTGTTTTTCCATTTCCATTTACAAAGTAAATAAATGATAGGTATTTACTGCAATATATAAATATAAATATATATATATATATATATGTCTATATGCCTGATACCATCAACTGGTGTCGGCTTGAGCTCTTCTCGTTATCCTCCTATTCCTCACTTCCTATGCATCTCTCCCACTCCTTCCTGTTGCAAGCAATTCTTCTTGCGTCTTTCAGCCTCATTCCTCTTTCTCTTATTGCTTTTTCAATTCCCTCATCCCATGTAATTTCTGGTCTTCCCCGTTTCGCCCTTCTTCCCTCCCTTGCCTGCCAGACTCTCTTTACTTGCCTCTCTTCACTCATTCTTACCAGATGTCCCCACCATCCCAACTGCCTTCTGTGGATGAACTCCACCACTGGTTCTATCTCCAACTCTTCTCTTATTGCGGTACTCCTTATTTTATCTCTTTTCGTTACCCCTTTTACTCTTCTCAAGACTTTCATTTCCACAGCTTGTACCCTACTTATGTCTTTTTGCTCCATTTTCCACGTTTCACATCCGAATGTTAAAATCGGTCTTATTATGGTCTTGTATACATTTATTTTTGTTTTCCTTGTGATTTCCTTGTTCTCCACTATTACTCTATTTATTCTATAATATGCATTCATTGCTTTATTCACCCGCTCCGTAATTCCATTTTCCTGCTTACCCCCGCTACTGATCTGCACTCCTAGGTACTTACAACAATCGACCTGTTCTATTCTCGTCTCTTCTATCTTAATTTCTAACTCCTGTTTCTCTCCTATTACCATTACCTTTGTCTTTTCCTTGCACATCTCCATCTCGTATTTTTTAAGCACTTCGTTCCATTTGCTCTTCGAAATATTCTTTCCATCTGTTTATCACCTTTTCCTCATCTTTTATTACCTTTCCATTCTTGTCTTTCATGAGCACTCTGTTATCCTTTTTATCTTTTCTGCACCCTCTTACGACACTGCAGAAAACTTTCTTATTTTCATTGCTATTTCTTTCCATTTTCTCACCAAATTCTTGCCATTGTTTCCTTTTTTCCTCTCTCACTAATTTCTTCACTATTTTCCTTTCTTCCTTGTAGCACTGATACGTTTCTCTAGTTTTTTTTTGTAGATATTCTTTCCATTTTTTCTTTTTTAGCCTCACTCTTCTCTTGATCTCTTCTGTCCACCATGCCGTTTGTTTTATTTTCTTATTTCTTTTTATTCTTCCACACACTTTCGAGCTTGCTTGTAGTATTATCTTTTTGAGTTCCTCCCAACTCTCATCCAAACTTAATGTCTTCCATTTCTCATTTCTACTCTCAATCATCCTCTTCATTTTTTCTCCATATTGCTTTGCCACCTCTCCGTCTTTTAGTCTATACGCTTTTATTTTCTAATAATCTATCTTATCTTCTTTTCTCTCTCTGTTGTCTGATTTTAATGGTTTCTTTATCTTTGCTATAACCATATAATGATATATGCAATATATAAATAATTTTAGCAACTCTAATTCTAGTCTCGGATCGAGGTATTACACATATGAATTTTTGTGGTATACTTGTTGTGTATCTACTGTCGCAATCAATAATTCCACGAGTTTTGGACATTGTGATGAAAAAAAGAAATAATTAAAAAACCAACATTAAAAATAACAACTGATAATTACAAACGTTGAATGGAACATGTGTGACATTCTTGCACGAAGCTAAATTCTGATGACGTCAAAGTTTAGGTCGTCCAGAATCGGAAAGCCTCGTGTGGACCTATCCTCCCATCTACTTACTGTCATATGGGTTATTACTTATTAGCATTTATATATATTGTATGTATAATCAAATAATCTAATCAACTAATATGAAAGTATGTAAGTATCTTTATTTAAATCTGCACATGCATTCTGTACTTCTATTGACTTCTATATTAATAACTATTCAACGACTTCTCATCTCCTGCACTCAGTACTGCCATACCTACTCCTATACTTATTATATTATAAGTGGGCATACAACATCTCCCTTGTTTACTGAATCTAAAATTGCTTAATTAAATTAAAACTAAAAGTTAATTGCTACATTTAAAAGTACTATTAAAATTGACTAAAGAAATTTAAAAAAACTTATAACTAATTATAATCTTTCAAGTATGTTGGTTTGGAAATTACTCTACCAAATCTAGATGTTTTAACATCATTATTAGGCTTTATTTCCTCTTTCTCTTCTCCATCCTTTTTTGATATTTTAATGTCCTAACGAGGTTGATTATCATTAATATTTCCTTCTGTATCATCTTTGTTAATATTACAGTCTATATTGCTTTCAAACATTTGGTCAAATTCGAGATTTATTTTAAAATTATCTATCTTAAAACACTTCAGAAATTTTCGATTTCGTAAATACACGGTACGATATCTTTTTAATTTAACACAGTACGATCTTGGCTTTTCACAGTCTATTTTAACAAATAAAGCTGGCTCCCATTCCTTAGAGTTAATTACATTATCATTTATTTTTAACTTGGATAAATTTTTACAATTTTTATAAAAAGAATTTTTCATTGTTGTTTTTTTAGCTTTACAATGTTGATCATAATTTTTACAATTAAATTGTGGTCTCAATAATTTGTCCTACTAGGTAATTGTCCTCTTAACCTTCTGCCAAAAAATAACTGTACTGATGAAGGGATATCTTTATTAATTCGTGTATTTCTTAATTCTAACGGTGTTAAATCAATGCCTTTATTATCATCTATTGCTTTTTTAAATGACTTTTCAATTAATTATTATTATAAAATCTTCTACAATCTACGTCTCAAA
Source organism: Platypus cylindrus (assembly GCA_949748235.1). NCBI lineage: Eukaryota > Metazoa > Arthropoda > Insecta > Coleoptera > Curculionidae > Platypus > Platypus cylindrus. The sequence continues at coordinate 40,752,747 of OX456488.1, forward strand.
AATTATTTATATATAATAATTATATTATATTATTATTATAATATATTAATTATGTATAATAATATACATTAAAAAAAAATTGTTGTTGACCTAAATTGGAGAAGATTTTATAATAATAATTATACAAAATAACGTCTCTTTGAGAAAAATTTAATTTGAATTTGGACTTTTTAATTGTTTGCACATATCTTTCAATAAAGCGATATCTCGGAGCACTCGTTTGATGCGTAATTTCCCATTCATTTAAAAAAGATTGAAATTGATTGCTTGCAAATTGTAGGACCTTGATCACTATAAAATTATTTAGATATCTGCCAAAAATTGATTTAATTTCTTTAATAACACTCTATGAAGTAGTATTATTACCTAAACATATAACTTCCCGATATCTAGAATAATTATCGACCATTAATAAATATTGTTTACCTTTCAAATAAAATAAATCTGCCGAAACAGTATGCCACGGTCTATTTATAGTATTTTTATTAATCAAGCATTCTTTTTGATTAGATTTAGAATGAACCAAACATGACGGACAATGTTTTATTAAATCAATTATTTCTTTATTTATAAAAGGCCAATAAACTGTTTCTTTTGCTCTTAATAATGTTTTCTCTGTACCTAATTGATTATAATGCAGACGTTTTATTATATCTGATCGTAACTTTTTCGGTATTATTATTTGATCTCCTTTATAAATGACACCATCTCTATATGATACTTCGTTACGAACCTTCCAATACGAGTAAATTAAAGAATCCAAATTCTTTTTATTTTCCGGCCAACCGGCTTTCATTATTTTAATTAATTCTTGGAATTCATTATCTGATACCGTTTCCGTTTTCACCGTTCCATATTTTAAATGCCTAGTTGTAGGCATTTAAAAGATTAACTTGCGCTGACAATTCATTGGCAACCGCAAGAATCTAAATCGACCAAAAGGTGTGACGAATGTAGTTAATTTAGATGTTTCATCTGACAATTCAATTTGCCAGAAACCTTTATTAGCATCCAACATCGTAAAATATTTTGAACCAGACAACTCGCCAGTAATTTCTTCCAATACGGGCAGCTCATAATGCTCCCTCATTTTATTTAAAATCATTATTTAAATTGTGTGGATCTAGGCATATACGAATACTATTATTTGGCTTTTTAACCAGTACAATCGGATTTACGAATTCTGTTGATTCTTTAATCGGATTAATAATATTGGTTTTAAAATCATTTGATCTAACTCAATTATTAATTTGTCCATTAATTGAAATGGAATTTTTCTACAAGAAACAACAACAGCAGTATAATTATTTTTTCAATGAAATTTACATGCTTCATCTTTAATTTTTCCCATTCCCTCAAATAAATCATTGTATTTTTCTAATAAATCTATTTTGAACTCGTCGACTTCACTTCTTTTTATTAGCTTAAGACTTTGGACGCCACGTATTACAAGAATCAGTGCCGATTTAATACTAGTCTTTATTACAATAAAAGATAAAATTTGGGGCATTCCTTTCACATGCACTTTTAAATCGGAACACCCTATTAAATTAAGTTTAGACTCCCCATAATTTGTAATTGTTACTGAAGACGGTCGTAACAATTTATTAAGACCTAAACATCTAAATATATTTTCAGGAATAACATTAACTTGAGCGCTAGTATCTAATTTAAATATTAACTTTTTATTACAATTTAATATTTTTAAGGTTTCAAACCAATTATTTTCAATTTGATTTGACTCAAGTGTACTTAATACAGAATTATTTTACAAGCTGTTCACTGTTTCACCTATTTCATTATTAGCAACTTCATTTATAAATCGATTTGTACATTGAACAGCAAAATGATTATATTTAAGACATTTTGAATACTACTTACCATAATCTGGGCAGCTTTGAAATGGATGGTTTCTTCCACACTTTCCACACTTTGGTTTGTTAACTTGTACTCTGTCATTGTTTTGATTGTTAAAATTTTGTGCAATTTCATTGCAATTTTATTTCTTCTTCTGTATATATTGTTGTCTTGGCTGAGATTTATTACCATATTTATGTCGAGATATATTTTGTTTCATTTTAATTTCTAGAATTTCACAATCTTTAGTTTTATTAAGCTGTTTAATTTGATATTCCGTTTGCTCAGCAGCCTTGCATATATTTATTGTTTTTTTTAGATCAAGCTTAGTTTCACGAAGCAACCTGTCTTTAACTTTTTCATCACGTATTCCATTAAAAATTTGATCTGTAATTAGGCGGTCTCTATAATTGCCAAATTCACAATTTGAAGCCAGTTTACTCAATTCATTTAAATAACAATAAAATGTTTCACTAGTTGATTCACCAAGTTTATTTCTGGAATTGAACTTGTGACTTTCTACACTTATGTTACTTTTCGGTAGAAAATATTCTTCCATTTTCTTAACTATGCTTTTATAACTTTTCTTTTCGTCGGTGCTTAAATCTATAGTTTCATAAATATCAACTACTGATTCTCCAACACAATGAAGAAATATTGCTGCTTGTACTTCATCTGATTTTTCAACTGCTCCCGTTGATCTTAAATACACTTTAAAACTATTTATCAATTTTTCCAATTTAATCCCGGGTCACTTTCCATTAGCATCGGTTTGGGTTGTTTCAATGTATCCATATTATTATTTTAATTTGACACTTTTTTACTATTTATTTTATTTTCTTACTTTTATGTAAACTTTTCACTTATAATTTTTTTATAATTATAAAAATAGATATATAATAGATAACTATCTATATAATAGATAGTTATATCTATCTATATAATAGAGAAACAATTTAAAAACAATGGATGAATTAGAAACGAAAATATTATACTAAACTAATATTATATTAAAAAATATACGAAAACGATGCAGGGATGGAAAACACCAGAAAAAATAAGAGAAATTAGAGTGAAAGCGGCAGAAGGGGAGAATGTAATGGAAAAAATAAGAGAAAACCTTACGATAGAAGAAGTAGGCGAAGAAGGTATAAAGGGAATAAAAAAATTTAAAAGTGGATTGGTAGTGATGAAGTGCAGAAACGAACTACAACAGGAGCAAATAGGGAAGAAACTGGAGGAAGTAAAAGGAATGACAGTGAGGAAAATGAAAGAAACAAAGCCGTTGTTTATAATAAAAAAAATTGAGCAAGGATATACTGAAGAAGAAATAGTAAACGAAATATTAAGAGAAGATGAAGAAATAAGGAAAATAGTGGGGATTAGAGAGGTGAAGACAGTAATGAAATCAGTTAGAAAAAATGCCTTTAGGAACAGTAATCAATATGTGGAGGATTGGGTAGTAGAAGCTGACAAGGAGATATTCAAGTACGTGGCAAAAAAAGGAAAATTATTGATAGATTTTACTGTAAAACAGGTAGAGGAATATGTAGATATCGCGATCTGCTATAAATGCTGCTGCTATGGGCATGTAGCCAAGTACTGTACAAGAACGGAGGTATGCTACAGATGTGGACATGAAGGGAAAGATTGTGAGAAAAATGAGATAAAATGCGCCAATTGTACAAGAATTAAAGGCAAAGATATAGAGCACATGGCCACTAGCAAAAAGTGCCAAATATACAAAAGAAAGGAGGAGCAATATAGAAATAGGATAGATTATGAAAGCTGGGAAGAAGAGAAGAAACAAACAAAAAATTAAAAAAGAGTTGGGGAAAGGAGCAGAAAACAATGAGAAGAAAAAACGCAGAAACATGGAGATTAGCAACATGGAATATACGAAGCATAAAGGGAAAAGAAATAGAACTAGAAGATGAGTTCCTGGAAAATAAGATAGACATACTTACAATAACGGAAACGAAAAAATAAGGGCGAGCATTACAAAAAATGATGAAAAGAAGTGTATTTATATATAGCGGAGTGGAAAGAGAGAAAAGAGCAGCTGAGGGAGTCGCATGTATGATAAAAAAGGAATGGGCACACAATATAGAAGAATGGGAGGCGTGTTCAGAGAGGATATTGACAATAAATATGAAGGATGATAATGAGAGCATTATATTAAAACGATAATAGATGTGTATGGACCAAATGAAGACGACAAAAAGGAGAACTAAGAGAAATTCTGGGAAATGTTAACAGAGACGGTAGAAAGAGCAAAAGGCGAAATATACATTGCAGGAGATTTTAATAGTAGAGTGGGAAAGGGAAAAACAGGAGAGAGCAGAATATTGGGCCCGAATGGGGAGACAATACTAAATGATAATGGAAAAAGATTGATAGAATTTTGCCGAATAAACAATATGTTTATAGCAAATACTTATTATAAGCACAAAGATATACACAAATATACTAGAGAGATGAGCAGCAAAAATGAAAAATCGATAATAGACTACATAGTAGCAGGAAGTGAAAATAGAAAGAACATAGTAGACGTAAAAGTGTCAAGAGGACCGGAAGTGGGAAGTGATCATTATATGGTTATACCAAAAATGAAGAAACAAATAAAATCAGACAACAGAGAGATAAAAGGAGATAAGATAAGAATATGAGTAAATAAAAGCGTATAGGCTAAAAGACGGAGAAGCGGTGAAGCAATATAGAGAAAAAATGAAGAGGATCATCGAGAGCAGAAATGAGAAATGGAAGGCATTAAGCTTGGAAAAGAGTTGGGAGGAATTCAAAAAGATGATACTACAAATAAGCTCGGAAGTGTGTGGAAAAATAAAAAGAAATAAGAAAATAAAACAAACGGAATGGTGGACAGAAGAGATCAAGAGAAGACTAAGATTAAAAAAGAAAAAATGGAAGGAATATTTACAAAAAAAAAATAGAGAAACGTATCAGTGCTACAAGGAGGAAAGGAAAATAGTGAAGCAATTAGTATTAGAGGCGAAAAGAAATGAATTCGGCAATAAATTAGAAAACGAAGCTGCAGAGGGGAAAAAAATATTCTACAGCAGACTGAAAACAATAAGAAAAGGAAAGACCAACTGCGCGGCATATATAAAGAACAAAGAAGGAGAACTATTAAAGCAGGAAGATGAAATAATGGAAAGATGGAAGCAATATTTTGAAGAGCTGCTGTCAGACAATATAGAGAGGGCCGATACAAGAGAGGTAGTCAATACAGAGAGAAAGGAAAGCAAAGACGATGAAGAGGAATTTAATATGGAGAGACTGGAAAAGGCCATAAAACAACTGAAGAATGGAAAAGCACCAGGAAGTGACACAATAACGACCGAAATGATAAAATATATGGGGGAAGAAAGAAGGCAGGTAATGCTGGACATATATAACAAAGTATGGAATGAACAAATAATACCGAAAGAATGGCAGCATGCACTGATAGTACCAATCTTTAAGAAAGGAGATAAGAAAGATTGTAACAATTATAGAGGGATTACCTTATTAAATACAAACATGAAAGTGTTGGAAATGATGATAAACGAGAGAATAAAAAGTAAAATTGAGAAAACTCTGGACGAATCCCAGTCAGGATTTAGGGAAGGAAGAAGCATTCAAGATCATATATTTACGATTAAGCAGATAGTGGAAAAAACAAGTAAAAGGAAAAAAAATGTATACATGGGTTTTTTAGATTTAAAAAAAGCATTTGATAAAGTAGGAAGAAATAGATTGTGGAAGATGATGTCAGAGAAAGAGATAAGCAGGAAAATGATTAGATTAATAAAAAAATATATGAACAAAACTCAAATAGCGTGATAGTCAAAAACAAACAATCAAAAAAATTTAAAACGAAAGACGGACTAAGACAGGGAGGAGGATTAAGTCCAACTTTATTTAATATTTACATGGACAAAATAATAAGGAAAGCGAAAGAAAGAACTAGAGGACTTGAAGTGGGACGGAATTATATGGAGAGAGTTGAAGTAAAGAGTGGAGCATTCGCAGACAATATAATGGTGGTAGCATCTAACGAAAAAGAGCTGCAGACAAGCATAAATAAATGGAATGAAACACCTAGAGAGAACGGAATGGAGATGTGTAAAGAGAAGACAAAAGTAATGGTAATTGAGGAACAACAGGAGATAAAAATCATGGTAGATAAGGTAAAATTGGAGCAAGTGACGAAATGGAAATATCTGGGAGTAGAAATATCTAGTTCAGGAAAGCAAGAAGAAAAAATTAACAGTCGGGTAGAAAAAGCAATGAAAGTGTTTTACAGTATCAGCAATACGATTGTGGGAAAAAAAGAAATAACAAGGAAAACAAAAATAAACGTATTTAAAACAATAATAAGACCAATACTGACATTTGGATGTGAGACATGGATAACAGATAAAAAGGAAATAAGTAAAGTTCAAGCGGTAGAAATGAAATACATGAAGAGGGTAAAGGGAGTGACAAAGAGAGAAAGAATCAAGAATGAAGAAATAAGAAAAGAACTGGGAATGGAGGCGATACACGAATACATAGAGAAGAGGCAGTTGGGATGGTGGGGTCACCTGACCAGAATGGGACAAGAAAGACAAGTGAGAAGGGTATGGGAAGCTAGACCTGGACAGAAAAGAAAAAGGGGAAGACCTGAAACTACCTGGAATGACATAATAGAAAAGATATTGCAAAGAAGAAGAATAACGATGAGTGAAGCTAGTAGGATGGCAAACAACAGGAAGGAATGGAGAAAGTTTTGCGACGCAGTGACGGGAAGCGAAAACGTAGAGGCATAGACAAAAAAAAAAGGAAAAAAAAAAGATAAAGACTAACAAGCCTACACCATTCGAGGGTAGAAAGGCTTCAAGATACATATATATATATATATATATCTTTTTGAAAAATATTAGTTTGTTCAATTTTAGAAGTAAAATAAGATAAGTATAAAATCAATTTATATCAATAAGTTTTCTAAAAATATATCAACCAATCAATATCAAATTGATATTTATTTATCGATCGAATAGTGTTGTGCAGGTTAGTGCAGTGTGTGTGGTAGTAAGTGTATTTTGCATTGTCTGCTATTGTATCATTGTGTTTTTATAAAAACATAATGCCCACAAGACTAAGCGCAGACTGTAAGTGTTTAGTAGCTATTTCGAGCAAGAACGGGACAATGATGGACCTCTTTTACCTTTGAACGCAGTTCGAGAAGTAAGTACTTGCACTTTTAATAATGTATTTTGCCGTTAGTATACAAATAATAATTTATGTAACACATTTACTTTTCAAAGAGTAGCTAACGCTCTAAAAGTTTCCATCGACACAGTGAGGAAAATTTCTTCTGACTGTAAAAAAGATGTACCTATTAAGCCACTAAAAACCAGCAGAATCTACAAGAAACCCAAATCAACAGATTTAACAGAGGCTCAAGAATATGATATAAAAAATGAAATTTATGATATGTATCAAAGAAGTTAGTGCTTAATAAAAAATAAAAAAAAAAGGTAAAGACTAACAAGCCTACACCAGAAATGGTAGACTATATATAGGCGTAAAGCCTTATATATAATAATATGTATATTATACCTATCATAAAAAATCAGCCTTTAAGCAAAAATACTTCGGAAATTTGATCGAATTGATAACTGCCAAAAAGTCATTCGAGCAGTGCCCCACCGCCGAATTTTATGAATGGACCCCCTTTAACCGCAACACTTGAAATTTAACATAAAAATAGAAAAAACCTTGTTGTCAGAAATTTAATAAAATATAACTAAAAAATAAATAAAAAATTCAACCTAGTTTTCATTATCCTTAAGTTTATTTTCTTTACATATACAATTACACGAACATTGTTTTGAATTAATTTGCATTTATCAACTCCAAATTGACTGAAATAGATTTATCAATTTTGCTCCCGATTTAGATATAATATTTAACTAACTTCGAATAAAGGCAAAATGATATCTTGTTTCTTTTTTTCTTTAAAGACAATGATTACTAAAAAATACACCCTATAAAAATGTAATAAATAAAGAATAAAGTTTAAATAGAAAATACTTCATAAATTTATCTACATATAGAGTCGCCGTTAGTGGCAATTGACCAAACGTGCTGTAACGAAAAACAGCACAAATAAAGAAAAATAAGAAACTTGTTTTAATTTATTGGTTTTGATTACTGCCAACAAATTTATGAAGACGAAATTATTTTACAACAATAATTTATAGCTCACTTCCTGCTTTGTCATTCATTGCAGATAAAAAAAGGTTCACACATGGAACAGTAAGTATATTCATTCCTAGACAAGCTCGAAAAAACAAGGGGAAAAATTTTCAATCGCCCGAAATTCATAGATAATATTCGAATTTTTTAATCTATAACAAATAAGAATAAGAATGAAACTGGTATCAATTTAAAATTAGAAACAAGAGCGACTTTGAAATTTGTTATGATGCTTTGGTAACTACGAGGGTTGATATTTTAATAAAATTTAAAAATCTGCTTTTGGCGACTATTCGGTAGAATGTGTGTAAACTAGCAAAAAGCGATCCCTGAGAATGGGCCCCATGAACCGTGGCCCCCCCGCATCACAGGTGTTGGCAGGGATATCGTTATGCCACTGTATTGGCCAAACTAGTCAATAGTCAAAAAATAGAATTAATGGGCATAAATAGGACAGAAAGACAGCATTAACATAACACATCGAAAAAACAACACACACATCCGCACCACACCAATTTTAATCACAGAGTAATATTAAACACTGAGTAAAGTACACACCAAGAAAAGTTATTAGAAATGATAAAAATTAAATATCATGAAAACACTATTAACTATAAAACAGACAAAATATCTAAGCATATCTTACTATAACATAATATAAATAAAGTTAAAACATACATGAATACATCAATACACATTAGTCACAAATTCCCAAAATTTCTGTTTTTCTTCGTCTTCTTGTCTGCATTTTCATAAATTAATTGATTTATAGGGCTATCTTATGAGTTGACATATTTATTCTTAGAAAAGGGTATCATTTCAAGGTTGTAATAGTAGTTTGATAAATTAACCCTACTTCACTGCTTTTTATTAGAAATATCTTTTGCGCCTTCCTTTTTGTGTCTCTTTTCGACGAAAACTTTGAAAGCCCTTTGCATTTTTTCCTGTCTATAGGGGTTGATCTATTTCACCTATCTACCTACCTTTCACCTATTTTCACTTACTATTTCACCTAGGTGATCTATTTTTAGCGGTGATCTATTGTCACCCCTAATTTCTATTATTTAAGTGTATGGGGGGGGGGGGTGAAAAGCAGTGACAATTTGAATTTTGCACACAACCTAAAACTAATATCTTGATTACGTACTCTCTGCTCTTTTTTAATAATTCACTCAATTTAATACTAACAAATTAATTATAGTGAAAAGTAAATTACGTGTATATTGTGATTATAAATAAATATAGTGTATAAATATAAGCGTAAATGGTTAAAATAAAAAAATGTAGTTACATTGACAACACTAGAAACCCATAATTCCTAAAGAACTCAAATTTGCTTCAATTTGGTGTTCTGACTGTGATTCACAACAGTTCAAAACAACATTTATACACACAAAACTATTAAACATATAGAAGCTAAAATTAAAAAATTATTGCAGATAGCAAAAACATCTAGAAACATAAAAAAAATAGAACCAGAAAAACAATAAAAATTTGATATACATGGAAATAAAAATAAAAACAGCAGAATATAAGCGAAAACTAAAAAATACCTTTAAAAAAGATTGAAAACTCGAAAACGCTGTTGATTAAGAAGTCTGCTAACACCTCTTGCGCTGTTCCATTTCCATCTGCTTGCGCTATGGTTAGGTCCTACATCAGCTGTTCGATGCCTCTGTCAAACTCCGATATGCTTTTAAGACCTTGTTTGGCGTTGTGCAGTGCCATTGACAGTTCCCCGGGAGACTTCTTTTGTATAAAATTGCACTTTCTGGCATCTATCAACTCCCTATTTATTTGATAGGCCGTATGCACCCTTAACTTGGCGTTTCTGCTTAGTCGTGTTTTTAGCACGTACTGCAATAAATTACATTTGGCTGCCTCATCTAGCAACGCATCATGAAACTCTATGTCAACGACCAACCTGTATATACCATCAATTATTGGTATCAGTGATGCCGCTGATTTTAAATCGAACGTTTCCATTTTTGCTTCTCTCTTGTTGGTTTAGTAAAGGTTTATTTTACATACTTAACACTACACTATTTACACCAAAAATCTTACATTCTAAAGACGACGGAGGGATGACGGGACGGCATCGCGACGGATAAGAGGGTTCTGGATCCGTCCGATTAAAAACATCGTGCGAGTTATTTAAGACTTAACTTAAGAACGTTTTTAAGAAAGGGGGTTTTTCTTAAAAACCCTACACCATATCAGAAAAGTGCAAGAGGCTTGCTTCCTTTAGTTAGCTTTGTTAATTCATAATAATGGATCAAAATTCTAAATAACCAGTAGCGTATCTATTATTTTAATGGAAATCCCTAGATTATTGTTGCTAGGTAACATATTTTTAGTTATTAAGTATAATAGCGAAACATGAAGAAGTATATTCTCGAGGTAAGCATAAGCCCTCATTTTAAATATTATTAATGAATGTTGTTCAGAAACAAAGTTCACGAGCACTTTAAAGTTTTTCAACGTGGTTATGCTGACACCAAAAATACCGTAACCGTTATAAAGAGATAACAGACATCGAGAGATTTGCAAATCTCTCGATGTCACACAATTGGCCTCAGTAGTTAATAAAATTAAAACAGTAGAGAAAACAAGTCTAAAAAACTTATTGGTTGAACACTATAGAATGATCGTACAGTATAGTGAAATATACACACACAGTATTGTACATGATAAGGATCATATTCATAGTCAATTTTCAATCTCATATTTGAGTCTTGCTCGGTTTAAGTCGACTTGGCTTATTTTACCCTGGGTAAAATAATGCGCAATGCATTGGGTTTTGTAAACCGAATTTCGACAATGCTCGACGGAGAATACGTTCAGTCCACGTCAGGTGCCATTTTGATTTTTGCTATACTTTACAAGCCCAAAATTAGGCTTGTAAAGTATAGCCAAAAATAATATGGATAAAATTGATCGAAATATCGAAATAACTGTAAAAAGTTTCTTCGGGCAGTGCTCACTGTTTATTCATTCGAATGCTTGAGCAAAGCCTAAGCTCTTACACTTACTTTTTTACTTTCTTTTTTAAGCACTTACGAATTACTGCTCCACTACGGAGCAACCGCTCTATAATAGAGGCTGTTACTGAAGTCGGACTTAAGCATGAGTTTGAGCGAAGATTCGACTCCAAATACAGATTTAAGGCATATACATAGTATATGTAGATAGTAATCAATATATACATGCTTGTTTGTCGCCGATTGTGGAAGTGGTCGTTATCAAGAGGTGGCCGTTGAGGGAGGTTTCACTATATTGTATTAATTTTTTTTTTAAATTTGCTTTCCAGTCACAGCAAATAGTTCAAATTCGTATCAATTAATTCTCGATCGCCATCGAATGCACTCTAGGAATCGTGATTTTTAGTGGCGACTAGGGGTAACCGATATCTATCACACATAATTTTTTAGTAGCCACAAAACTTTTTTTCGAATAGTGATGAACTACTATGCCATACTTACTTAACTGGGGTCATCAATATAATTCTATAACCAATAACCACTTGTTAATAATTAATGACAGATTTGCCACAGTACTCCCTCAATGATATTGTATAGAAGGATAGATCATTCAGGCCAATTTCTCTGTGGAAGCGTAATGTAATGGTATTAGTACTTACTATGCTATACTTTGTACAGATAAATATTTGTTTGTGTATATTCTCTGTGTACTGACTGATACACGGTCTATGCACAGACAGAACAAGTTGTATAGCTGCAATACAATGACATCACAGAAGCAGTTCACATGGATAGATAGAAAATAATCTGTCCTTTTATACAATTTCTTTGGCAATCACCCATCAGTATCGGAGATATACTGGGAATGGCCCGTTTCGGCGTAGACAATTCGGCGTGGCCTTTTCGGTGTAACCCGTTTCGGCGTAGGAACATTTCGACGTAAGGATGTTTCGGCGTAAGCCATTTCGGCGTAGATCGTTTCGACGTAAGGATGTTTCGGCGTAAGCCATTTCGGCGTAGATCGTTTCGGCGTAGGGACATTTCGACGTAAGGATGTTTCGGCGTAAGTCATTTCGACGTAGGCCGTTTAGGCATAATAGTCCTGTTATCAAATCGTTAATACAGTTTTATGATTTTATACTTAGATGTGATTCTATTTCTTATAATCAAAATAAGATTAAAGAAAATAGTTTAAAGTAAAAGCCGATTTTTGATTTTGGCTCATACGAATTTTTGATGCATTAAGTATATCTTAATTTAAGACAGTACGGGTTTTACTGTATGCCTAATAGGTACATTATTCTAGAATATTTTGAAATTAGATAAATAAAACAGAAATTTTTTTTATCCAAATGTGATATTTTATTTGCCAATAATTGTTTCGGTGATGTACGAATTAGATAATTCTATGATATTTATACATATGCATTTATTCAAATAAAATTTTAAAAGTTTGATTCTCGGCATAAAATAATGTCAAGGTGAATACTTAATTCATTTTTTGGGATGTTTGCTAAATTGGATAGGTACATAAATTGGATATGTGTGTCTGTTATGTTATATATAATATATAGATATTATATAAAAATATAAATAATAATAAATTCATTATTATAATTTTTTTAATTTATTTGTCATTATAATAATAATAGTAATCATAAAGAGAATGAGGTATTTTATTTATGAACAGATTTAGATTAGTTTATGTGAATTTATACAGGTAATACCACATAACATGTTTTAAACTACTCGTAATGATTTTTAATTCAAAATATTGAAGGTATACACTATTGAATATTTTGCCACTGTTGCCAGTAAAAACAACTCTTGCATTAGCACTGTGAAATTTAATTTTGTCTTCTGATTTATTTATTCTTAAATATTCATGTATTGTATGTACTGTATAGCACATATAATTTAGAATTCACTTATGTTATTTTTTTTATGAAGTCAAGGCAAGCTATAATAATAAAATTAGTATTAATATACAAAAAGAAACAGCAGATTTGTGAGAAAAGAAGAAATTTCATTGTTGACGACGGCTGGCAAAATTGACCTCCGTAGTTTGTATCTATATCTTATGATTTATAGCTCATTCTAGCTGTATATTTTAAAAATATTTTCAATTATACAGGGTGGTCGTAAACATTTCTTCGAATCAAAATCCATTTTTTAAATGAATTACTTTGAATTTATTTGCGTCTACAAGTTAAACATCAAATACAGATTCATTTAAATTAGCACTATTCAAGGGTTAAATAAATTAATTATTTGATTGGCCAATTTTCTGCAGTTAAGTCGCTATTTGCTAAATATTTTTTTAATATTAATCAAAATCGGTATTATTACAATTAAGTACTTCTTTTGTAAGTAATACCCTAAATATATATACCGCTCATTATAGAAATATGAAATAATAAATTATTTAATAATTGCAGTGCGATTATTAACTAACTGTTTCATAAAAGAAGAAAAGCATTAAGCTCTGCAGCAGTTTTGCGACCCAGACGGTTGTCCTAATAAATCAATTAACAATAGATAAGTACCTTTTTGTACCAAAATAAATAAAAACTATGGGTTTTAGCAAAGCAGGCAAATATTCTACTCACATTGAAATTTATATGCTCCATTAAAAAGGAAGTTTATTACTTCCTATATTATTTGTCAAATGTTTCTAGACTGGTGGTATTTAAGATTCTTGAGAATCTTAAATCTGAAAATTCCCATTGTACGGCAATAGGTAGATAGATATTAAATGAAAATTGAAACTTGTTGTACGTGACTACAGAATAGAACATGTGTTGGTAGAAAATTGAGTTATGTTAAAAAAATTTTTTTCGGAACACCAAATTGTTGTTCTATGGGCATTTTAATTTTCTACGTATTCTTAACTCCTAGTACCTGTGTTAGTGGCTATACGTATTCCTACTTTGTTCACATTTGTCGATATTTGTGCTTTACTATAATTTATTTTTGATATTGGAATTTTAATTCATATATAAATTCCATAGACAAATACTTGTTTTTTATTAAATTAAAAGTGTTAATTGACAAATTTTCGTTCTGCTTTTTAATTATATTTATTTTGCTTGGGTTATTGTTTGCTTATTTTAAAGTGCTTGGCTTGTAGTTAATAGTATCTACAGATTAGTTTGCGTAATAAAATCATTGGTAAAATGGAAAATCAAAACATTAAATCAAAACGGGATAAACCTAAATTTACTAACGATGGTTTTATATATATATTTGATACTGTTAGTCGGCAAGATAGTTCGTTAATGTTTTATAGATGTGAACAGAAAGACAGATGTAAAGGCCGAATCCATGTAAGAAACAATGAAGTTGTAGCCACAATAAATATTCATTCACATGAACCAACCCCATCTTCAATTGAAGTACAGCATGTGAAAACCAAAATTAAGAATCGAGCAGCCGGAACACTTGAGAGTACAACGCAAGTTATTAACAATTCTTCTCAAGAACTATCTCAAGCAGGTCAAGCTTCTTTACCAAACCAACGAGCTCTTAATAAAATTGTTAGGCGAGTTAGAAGCAGAATAAATAACGTACCAGTACAACCTGCATCGTTAAGGGATCTTGAAATTCCGGAAAATTATAAGACAATCCACATTGGTGAAAGTTAAGAAATGTTTCTTCTAGGCGATAGTGGGCAAACGGAGGAGACAATATTAATTTTTGGGCGTCAAAGAAATATGGAAATTCTTCGTAATAGTGGAACTTGGTATGCTGACGGCACATTCAAGCCAGTTCCTCGTCTGTTTTCACAAATATTTATTATTTTGGCCGAGTTTTGTAATGGAGTGGTGCCAATCTTGTATTGCCTGTTACCGAATAAACGCCGCACAACATATGATAAGTTAGTAAGAAATTAATTCGAATTTAAGACCCCGTGTAATAAATTGTGACTTTGAACTGGCAGCTTTTTCGGCATTTCAAGAAAGTTTTAGGGATGCACAGATTCATGGATGTTTTTTTCACCTCTCTCAAAATATTCAGAAACATGTAGCACACTCGGGCCTTAAGTCAAGGTACAACACAGATCCAGATTTTGCTATTAAAACAAAAATGATAACAGGCCTTTGTTTTGTACCGGAAAATAATATAGAAGAAGCTGTTAATGCGCTCACGGAGTATCTTCCAGAAGAATTAATGCCGATATTACATTACTTCGAAGATAATTATATTGGCAGGCCTAACAGGCGCGGCACTGGTAGAAGTACCCCAATATTCCCAATTAGCATGTGGAATCTTTACCACCGAATTTTAAGTAGGTAGGATAGGACAAATAATTTTGCTGAGGGAGCAAATAGGAGAATCCAAACGGAACTGGGGATGACTAATCCGACTATTTGGAAATTAATTACTGGGTTACAAAAAATTCAACGCGGCAGAGACAGATATGTTGAACAATTAATTGCTGGGAATCCGCTTCCACAAAAATTAAGAAAATATGAAGATGCAGATCGGCGCATTTTAAATTTAATTAATGATTTTCCAAACAGACAAATATTAGACTAATTAAGAGGTATTTCGTATAATTTTGAGCTTAATGATTTATAATGATGATTTATATTAATGAGTTATAATGTAAATGTTACTTAATGATAGCAAATTTTTATTTAAAGACGTAACTAAATAGAAACTTAAAAAATTATTTGAAAAAAAAAATTGATAAATCTCAATTCATATACATGGTTGGTTGACAATTCGTCCCCATGTTTACTTTAGCTTTCGTGGTGAACGGAAGTCCTTTGGCCGCTTTCGTGAAAAATTAAAGCAACTGCGTTCAGGCAGGTACCAAATTGTATTAAATTTTTAGCCCCATAAATTATTCATTGCCGATAAAGAAAAAAAAATATTGGAGAAGCCCATAAATTAATTATTTGTTTTCCTTTCTACATTAAGAAATTCTATAAAGAAAAAGTGATTTTTTGGGTACCTACTAAATAATATCTATAATGTTGGGTTTATAAAACCGTAGATTTTTGTACAATATGTATGATTAGAATTATATCTAATAATTTTTTAGTACATTTGTACGAAAATGTACATAGTACATTTTCGTACATCACCGAAACAATTCTTGGCAAATAAAATATTACATTTGGATAAAAAAAAATTCTGTTTTATTTATCTAATTTCAAAATATTCTAGAATAATGTACCTATTAGGTATACAGTGAAACCCGTAATGTCTTAAATTAAGATATACTTGATGCATCAAAAATTCGTATGAGCCAAAATCAAAAATCGGCTTTTACTTTAAACTATTTTCTTTAATCTTATTTTGATTATAAGAAATAGAATCACATCTAAGAATAAAATCATAAAACTGTATTAACGATTTGATAACAGGACTATTACGCCGAAACGGCCTACGTCGAAATGGCTTACGCCGAAACATCCTTACGTCGAAATGTCCCTACGTCGAAATGGCTTACGCCGAAACATCCTTACGTCGAAATGTTCCTACGCCGAAACGGGCTACGCCAAAAGGCCACGCCGAATCGTCTACGCCGAAACAGCCACGCCGAATCGTACTAGACCCAGGTATACTAGAATAATTACATTGGTATTATTTCATGAAATTACATATATACAGGGTGGTCCTTAATGACATGCTAATATTGAACTACTTGATTCTTGCGAGCAATCTAAGAAAACAGTTCTCATTAATGTAGGGTCTAGACGTTTTAACTTTTGAAATGCGTTGACTCTAAGTTACGAAAAAAATTAAATTTTAGACGTATTTCGTAAATGGTTATGTCGATTTATTCACATTTGGTACAAATACATAACATAGGAGAATGCATTTTTTCTTTGTTAGGATAATTTAAAATTCGCTCCAGTGAATATTTTTTTTATTTTATATTTAAATTTATTTAAATAAGATAGATGCTGCATTTTATTAACGAATCGACTTTTCCGGCAACGGTTGGCTAACGATTTTCAAAATAAACTACAGATAAAATAATACATGTCAATTCTTGAACTTGACAATTAGGGCGCCACTAGTATTAAAACGTAGTCACCAATAAATTTCGCAATTATCTGCCATTACTCGATTTCAATGCTTTTAATAGAAGACGGTTTTATTTAAAGATGGTGAGACCTTAATAATGTTCTTTTAATAATAACTTTTTGCCATATCTTTCTATTACTTAGTTAGTCTGCGTAATAACTTAAACATATATTATTTTGAAGTATTAGCGGAGAGTTGCTGAAATTGCACCGCTTCAGAATTTTTTTTATCTGTAGAAAAAGTGATTGACTTCTAAAAGGTGAAATTAAGCCATAGTGTACTTAGATATCTTATCTGAAGAATTAAATAACAAGGATCTCAAATTAGATTTGCGTTGTATAATTAAGAGCAGTTTTCGAAAAGCTGATAAGAGTTAGATTTATGATACCGGAAACCGGTATCATAAATGGTACCGATGGGTTTTCTAAGTCGTACTTGAATTACATAAACTGCCTGCCACTACTAGAGATAGTAGGGAAACACACATAGCGTGCAGAAAGTAAATTTATTTTTCA
Source organism: Platypus cylindrus (assembly GCA_949748235.1). Lineage (NCBI taxonomy): Eukaryota > Metazoa > Arthropoda > Insecta > Coleoptera > Curculionidae > Platypus > Platypus cylindrus. Next base: position 40,770,385 of record OX456488.1, read on the forward strand.
CAGAATTTAACAATTGAAGATAAGCCAATATAACAACTCATTTCATTATAAATCATATTGTAAAATAAATTTTAATAATTTTGTTAATAACTATGTCATAGATTACATTTAGAACTGTGGTATGTTTTGCGTCTATTTGATGTAACTATACACAATTCAATATTTACATTGTTATCGGGTATGAAACTTAGGCAAAACTGACATCGGTCTTAACTTTTTAATATAAATCGCTGTAACGTAACTAAACAAACCCTTCTTCAACTAATATTTTTGCTATCGTACTAAAGTAACATCTAGTAACGGAAATTGCGTTTAGGCGTCAATCTGAATTTATAACATCCGATACGTCAGCAGGCATGACCGATACGAGTTCGGCAACTCTTCCCTAAATTTCATGATAATATAAAATTAGTTGATATGGGATTTCACTATTTATTATTTTTAGTCTTTATTTAAGAAATTAATCATAACATTATTAATATTTATTTTTGCATCAATTTTAAAACAATACACACTCCATACTTAATTGTTGCTATCTTCAGTTTGAGAACTCTACTTAGTAAATTTACATAAATTACATAAAGTCTTAGTATAAAAAATAATGTAGAATAAACGTGTGATAAACTGTTCTGAGCAGATCAATAAAAAAAGTTGAGAAACAGTTTTAGCAAAGAACAATCTACCGATCCATTACATCCAGTTGTATTTTAATACATACTATATTACTATATTATTCTCAAAAACCAATAATTTTTTTGGTGACTTAATACTACTTTGTCAAATTTGGTAAAATTTATTTGGAGAGTTTTTAGCCAATGCTCGTTTAACAAAACTTTATTATCTCTTAACGCCTCAGAAGTTGGTTCCTTAATCCTCGGAAGTCATTTCGTTCCGCGATCTACTTGAAAAAGCTGTTATTTTTGTTCTTGTTTAGTCAATAACTATTGACTAAATACTTTCCAAATAAATTGTATTAAATTTGAAAAAATTGCATTACGTCACCAAAACATTATCGGTTTTAATATTAATCACTGAAATATGCAGATAACAGAATGGAAACACAGCAGCATCTCCCGATAAACAAGCACAAGAATAGCAGCTATTTAACAAACTCAACTAAGTTATAATAATATAATAGAAACTATATATACAGGGTGTTAATTTAGAGTTGTAGAATATTCACACCACGTACTCCTGCCATCAATACAAACAACTTTTCTTAATAACTTTTCCGAAAAATCAACTTTAATTATTTCATAATATTGCGCAACATTTAAAAGCTGCTAGAAACAGTTTGATATCTACTGTACTCTACAGCGGCTCGAGCCGTAAACATCCGTTATCGAGGCAGCTGTGAGAGACGTCGATCACATAACACGTGCAATGACTCGCCCACACAGTAAATGAGCGAAGGCCAAACTTGTTCATTTTATTTGCCTTGAAATTAGAATTAAAAAAATTTAATCAGAAAAATTGAACATTGTTTATCAAGTTTTGAAAATACATTTCAAAAACACTTTTATTATCCACAGCATTAGATAAGGAATACTACAATAGATAATAAAAATCACACTTAACCTTACAATAAAAGTACAATATCCAGAGTAGTAATACACTACAACATATCACATTATCAATTCATTAGTAATTTATTAGTTATTTACAGATTGTTTTTAACATGACTACCATCTTTTTCAATCATATGCTGAGCCCGATTTATAAAAGATTCATGAACTCCTGAGAATAGTTCTGCAGCTTTTTCACGAATTATTCTTTTAAGTTTAAAAATTAGTGCATGAAGTGCATGCTAATAATTCCAAATACGTTTCTTCAGTTAAACGAAAAGATAAAACATAGGGACTGATCGAATAATTCCCCAAAATGCCGCCCCAATTAATTTATAACTGTCTTTGCAATCTACTGCTTGCAGTTCCGAAGAATAGACACGTTGTCTGTGGATAGTGTTAATTTTTCCGTAATACACGTAACACTGTGTAATTGGAAACTTCGACATGTCGGGTAATTTCCCGATTACTGGCAGGCGGCTGATTAGCCATTCCGTAACTAGGTATGCACACACATACACACACACAAAACAAAAAAATATTTTCCAAAGAGATTTGCGTATCTTTGTCTTGCTCATGTACATAGTATTTCATCTCTCTCTCTCTCTTTCTCTGTCCAGTTAAATGGTTTACACCACCACTACCATTCCATTGCTTCTGCTGGTAGATTGTTTCTTTCTAATTATCTTGTTTCTCTTTCTTTATTATTTTCAGCTCTCACTATAACATGAATCCATTTAATTCCAAGAAATAATTATTGATAATTCGCTAGTACAATGTTTTTATGTTTGCTGTTTACTGAAAGAATGACTAACGCCAGTCAAGCTAACACAATGTTATTTAATAAGTAGATATTGCTGCATACAGGTTAATAACAAATTTTTAATTAACAAAAAATGTCACGTATGTTCTGTGACGGAGTACTGATACGGAACCTGATACGGAGTACTTAGTACTTACATTACGAAATGAAGTACTATTTTACTTCGAAATTAAGTGATTAATCAAAAGGAAAAAAATCGTTTTATTCATGGAGACGTTTTCTTCACGCATTCAAATAAAAATTATTAGAAATAAATTTCAAATAAACTTCATATTCAAAACAAAATTCAGTTAATAATAAAAATAATTTCTTCTGATTTATTGCTAAAATGAAGTCACCGCTTCTCAAAAGAGAAGCGAAGCTTTTTTTTCTCTGAATAACGATAACATTCTGTATTGGAAACACATAATAATAATAATATTATTCTATTATTGTTTGTATTGCAGACGGCTGCTGAGCAACCAGCGTCGTCGCAATTATTCCTTTCTTTCGATAAAACCCAAAATTAAATTACATTATTAAATCGATATTTTGTTTTGTGGAATGTTAAATGTTTAGTATTAATAGTTACTACTTGTTTTCAATGCTGAATCTAACACATTAAAAAATTAGTTGAATAACTTAAAATTCATCTTTCAATCGTGTCAAAAATTTTATAGATCAACGACTGCATTAAATAAGTCATTTAATTGCAAAGATAAAATTTTATTATTGACTAAATTTTAATATCAAAAGATTGAAAATCGGAAAAAATTTAAATTTTAAAATCAGCCTAAATTATTAAAACGCCGCCACTGTCTCTAACAGGAAATAGCGAAATTTTAAATTATGTGTGACATTGAACTCGTTAATGAGTTCAATGTTTATTCTACTTTTCAAGACCAAGTATTGCGTAGGTCAGTTACACTGCAGTTCACAAACGTTTTTGAAGTAGTCAGAAAATGTCGATTATCTCGGCAACTCTTGAAGGTAGGCCTACCCTTCCTTACCAATTTTCGGTTTGTTTTTTAATGACCTATACGTGGTGTGACTTGCCTACAACTCAAACTTTACACCCTGTATATTTTATTTCGTTCTTATTATTTATCCTCTAGCTCTTTGGACATTGAAGAATTGTGAAAACTAGTTGGTTGTTAAAAATTAATTCCACTTTATCCAAAGATTAAAAATATTCCTCGAGACTTTAAAAATATAAATCTGTAACTCGGCCATTTAAAGCGGCCTACCAACAAACCTAATACTATCTGCTTTCATTACGCTCGTTATATCAGTATTATTACGCCGATAATTTATTTTTAATTGACAAATATATTTGACAGTAATTGTTGTTGCCTTATTTTTAGCGACATTAATTATATGCATTTTTAAATGATTAACTCAAAACAATTACCACCTTTTACACCAAAGGCATATGTATCTGTATATGTGGTTGCATATGCATTCTGAAATTATTAATGATTTAAATCTTATATAAGAAAACCTTTAATTAATATAGACAAGAATGAAGATCTTTTTTCCTATTAAGTATGTCTATCACCCATAAAATTCTTATCAAAAAAGTTAACATAATTATTGCAGTGTTTTTTGTTTCTCATCAGAGTGTTAATTAAGAGAAGTATTCATTGAACCAAGTATGGCATTATAAATATGTAATTATTTATCTAGTTCCCGATATATAGTTACAATAATTATTAGAATATTATAAATAGTAAATTATTATGACAATGAGTATGTAAGCATTTCCAAATATTTCATCGAGAACTTCGACTTGCATCATATTTCTTACGCGAACATTAATGCAAGTAGTCAATCCATTGAATAATTTAGATAAATATCAAGGATGATAAAGTATCTTTATTAAAAAATAATTATTAGTTGTAATCTTCTTACTATTCGCAATATAAATGCTTAGAAAGTATTTGTTAAAAACGAATTTGTTAAATGTAAGTTTTTTTTCCTGGTAAACTCTACTGTGAAATTGTTAATAGTAATATTTCTAAATATTCCCTCCAATGTTTTACTTTTATTATTAGTTACATGCTTGCATAGTGATTCCTCAAGCAAAATAAAGATTGAATTCTATGTACAGCAAAATTTATTGTAAATAAAAAAATAACCGCAGCATATTGACCTGTGGTTAAAAAGTTAAATAAATTACCTTAAATACATTATTCTGCTCCACTTAAAGCGGATTTGGCCTCATGAGTTAACGTTTCGACGTTTTCACGATTTTTTATTAGTAGTAAAAATTGGATTGTAGAAAAAGAAATCTATTTTATATATCACATAACAAAACTTAATTAATATAAACTGTTTCCTAACTATTTCTTAACCAGAATTTTAATCAGCGATTGATAGCCTAAAAATGGTTGTTACCCTTTTTATTCAATATTCATTTCCCACGTTCGATCGACGATCGATTATGGGTTATTGCCGATTATATCCGGAACCGTCCGAATTATTCCTCAAGCTAATGAACTCATTGGGGTTCATTATGATTTGGAACATCCTGCTTTAACTGCAATAATCCATTGTGGAAATTGTTAATCAGCAAAATAATCTATTCTAATAATGATTGATTTATATAATATTATAATAATGGTTATTAAAATAAATGTATGATGATAATTATAAGTATAATAATACTAAGAATACTGAGAATATTGTATTTAACCAGAATAGAACTAAGAATAAATGTTGTATGAAGATATTCATAACTCATGCGTAGAAATGAGTGTTGCAGATGTGAGTGGTTGCAAAAGAATATGAACACTGTGGTAACATTCAAGTGTTTTAGCTCGTACGCAGAATATTATGTCGCAGCTTGCTGTAAATTTATTTTTATTATATTTTTATATATTCGTGACGCAGAAGTTCGTACTTTTTCATGTTTATTTTTGAGTTTGTATACATAAACACAAAATAATTTTTTTTGATTGTTGGTAATTTGTAATTTGTCATCTTTTTTTATTGTTTGTGAATATTTAGTATCTTCTAGGTAAACTCTACTATGAAATTATTCATAGCAAGGTTTCTAAACTGTTTCCTCCAATGTTTGTATTTTATTATACAAGTTGAATGCTTGCGTATTGACTCCTCTATACTACTAGTACTACTATTATGTAATATTACATTTAGTATATACTTACTATTGCTAGAATAGTAAGGATTGCATTCTGGGTACAGTACTGTAAGACAGAAAAATTTATTGTAAATAAAAAAGTAACCGCAGCGCATTAACTTGAATAGTAAATATTGCAAGTATAGTGAACTAGAAAATACAAATGAAACGTACGCATTATAGTGTAGAATTGTGCTATACTCTACTATGCATACTATGAATTAGTTTAAAAATCCTTTTCCACGTTCCACTAGTACATGGCCTTCTTATAACGCTATTTATAAACTGAATACCGTATGATTTTGAATGTTATTAGTCCATACTATGCCAAATAATAGTTATACCAGAGATTTTGCAAATAAGACATTGATTAAATAATTCGTTATATTAAATATGCAAGTATATTTTTTACATGGTACACTTCTAGATTACAATAATTAAAGTCTAGAATTCTAGATTACAGATTCTGGTCAAAAAAAGACCTGCATTATAATAGGAAATAAGAAGTAGAATAACCAGTACATAAATTTATCGAGCAACACAAATAGTCGGTCGGGCAAACGGAAAATCGCCAATTAGAAATCTGCTCGACAATGGTTTATCCTGTGTGGTCATTGTTATTTGACGGTGAAAAGGAAAGATAGAGAAGGAGAGGGAGATACAAATAAAGAAAAGTTCCAAGAAGGCTATGTGGGATATATACACGTACATATGTACCTACATATGTACTTAGAAGCTATAATAAGAACGGGCCGACCAGCTGGTGACTGCTACATATCCGCAATGTGCGGAAACTTAAGAAACCGTATAAAAATTAAATATGAAGATAATTTTATGCCTACGATACGTATTAAAATAATAATGATGTAAATTTAGCCAGCATAAAAATGTAAGGACATCTACGATAGGATGCGATCTAAACTAATTGAGGATCAACAAATTTTCTTCATTGTTGCATATTTCAAATTAAGTGAAAATAATAGTATAATAACTTAGAAATCATTTTACAATGAATATGAAACATTCATACAACAATCTCAGTCTGTATTGGTCAAATGAAGTCCTCAAATAGCCTTAAAGGCAAAACAGACATCATGTCGATCGAATAAATTTTCAACCTAAAAAATAACTGGGACACCCGATATATGTTTTGGTAATGATCGAAACCTTCGTCAAAGTTAAGATGGCTCAGGACCCCTAGGTAACAACCACATTAACGCAACGTTTTTACAAAAGTCCGAAATAGTCATTAATTTCGGAATTTACCTAAAACAGAATATGACCAACATGACATTTTGACATATGATATATATCAAAAACCTATCGGAAATAGTCCTACCAAAAGCTCGGAAGTAAATATTGCTCAGTAATTTAATATTTACAATATTAAATTAAATAATTTAATTTTGATATGATTTTTATCTAATACTACTACAATATTCAAAAAAAACTTCTATGAGTAATACGTACATTATTAAATGGCAAGAAGTATAATCAAATTTCCATATCAATATTTTATGCATTAAAAGCCTGTAAAACGTTAGTATATAAAAGGGGAACCAAATTTTACTATTTTATTACGTAGTTAGTTAACAATATAAACATTCAAAACATAAAGTCCTTAATGTATTAGGAAATGCAATACAGCATTATCTGTAGGCTGTATTATTTATTATTTATTGGCACATGAAGAGGAATAATGACATTTTAAATTACAAAGTAGGTTTTCATTCTTGCATTTACAAACATTAGTTACACAGTTTTTTGTGCAATTACATTTCAAAAATCCTTGTCAGCCAAATATCGATTGCTAATTTCCAAAGCAATAAATCTTTATCAGGAACTTCTGCAATTGTCAGAAATTCAATTCTACAATTTTTAATTTGCTTTCTTGAATATAGTGAACCAATCTTTCGGTGTTCAGTACCTATTTCGTAATCACCTTATTTGGGGTTTTCGATTACCACTCCTACTCTATTACGGGCATCTATCTTGCTTAAAAACCCATTATAAAATGACGGAAAAATAATTTCGCAAAATATTGCTTCATTTTTCAGCTTTGGATTTGTAAGCCTTCATAGGCTGTCGTTTTATTCACAATAGATGTTATTGTAGGTGCGTCGTAAAGATGGAACTCCTGTTTCCTGGAGTTCATCGTTCCCATGTCCTCCTGTTTAAGCATAATGAAACTCGGCGCATATGAAACATGCACTTTTTCCCCGCTTTGGTTGCATTTGTCATAACCAGAAGCTTCCTCTTCACAAATAGCATGGATTGTAAAATTGCTTTTTATTGCATCAAATATGTATCATGTTCATCTCTTATATGTATTCGATATAATGCAGCAGGCGATTAGCAGCAACGATCTATGCAAATCGGTGTATTTCTTTAAAAAATATTTAACCATCGGCACTGATTCGTGAAAATTTAAATGAAAATCGGAGAAAATAAATTATATTAAATGTAGTATTTTGTTCCACTTAACGCGGATTCGGTCTCATACGTAGAAATGAGTGTTGCAGTAGTGAGGGCTCGTTGAAAAATATGAACAGTGTAGTAACATACAATTGCTTTAGCGCGTCCGCAGAATATTATGACGCAGCTTGCCGTAGATTTACGTGTGTACATATCTAGACGCAGAAGTTCGTTTATTCGGACTGCAGTATTTCTGCGCATTCAGCTGGAGCTTTCACGAGACAAGGCAACTTGTTACTTTCGCATATCTAGCATTGTCGTCGGGCCGAGAATTTCGTGCGTTCGGGCTATTGCATCATCCGCTGGCAGGTAATAATTTACGTTCGGGTATCTCCAATTGCTCGTTCCTCGCTCTGCCGAAATTGATTGTTAGGTGTTAAATAAAGGTTCTCTATTATATGTCATAAAGGTTATAATATTGTTACATTATTTTGTCAGTTGTTTTATGACAATAATAATTGACAAAAAGCATATAATAAAAATGGCTGCAAACCACTCCGCACCCCGGCAGTTCAAAACCATTTCCGAGTGAAATTGCTCCGTGTCAGTTAGCCTTCTTAACGAGCAACTCGGTCCAAATGGCAGCTGGGAGAGAGACAGAGCAATGAATGCTATCCTAGCAATCCTAATGCACAATAACTATAAAACAATTGCCTCAATGTAGCCTCGTTCATTTAATAAATTAAATTTTTCGTATTTCATAGTAGCATGCCTGCCCACCATGCTATGCAGTAGTACAGGTATCATCCTTGTCATAAGATTAATAAAAATAAAAATTTTTGGAGTTTTCAGTTTTCTGAAAAAAACCAAATTGATTGAATTTTCTATTGTCAATAGGCATATTGACAGTTGAGACTAGTAAGATAGTTATTCCAGATTGTTCATTGCAGAAATATCAAACAAAAACGACAGTATAGTTGTTCTTTTTTTGATGAGAATATTTTCCTTATTCCAGAAGATAATTACATTTCAAAAGAGTTCGCAGGCCAGAAATAGGGATTCATTTATTTTATATTAGCCGAAGTACCCGACTTCGTTCGGGGTGACTTCCCGGGCTGAATACTAGGAGTACTCAAACTTACGTGAATTTCACAATTTCAACCCGAGATATAAGAGAAAAAAGCAAATTGGCAATGTCGCAAGTAGATATACAACAGCAGAACTAGACCACTAGTTCAAAATTTCGCCACCAGAAGGCGCCACAATTGCGGGGCCCCATTTTTATGTCATTGAGTTTCATGTGTTGCCCGCTAGGTGGCGCTATCTGTAATTTTTCATTTTTCAATGTTTATGTTAGATGGCGCTTTGTGTGTCAATTGTCACTGTCATATTTTTGAATTTTGTGTGTCAATTATCAGTGTCATATTTATTTTTGAAATGTGGCGTCAACTTTCAATGGGTTTACCAATGGCGCTTTATGTGTCAATTGTCACTGTCATATTTTTGAATTTTGTGTGTCAATTATCAGTGTCATATTTATTTTTGAAATGTGGCGTCAACTTTCAATGTGTTTACCAATGGCGCTTTATGTGTCAATTGTCACTGTCATATTTTTGAATTCTGTGTGTCAATTATCAGTGTCATATTTATTTTTGAAATGTGGCGCCAAATTTCAATGTGTTTTCGAAGGTATCTTTTGATGTAATGTTTGAAGTTTGATGTTGTGTGGATAGGTGTCGATAGCAACGGATATTGTCAAGAATTTGAAAAAAGATGAAGGCTTGTGAGGCGTGCTTACCACATGGTTAAGTATAAAGATGCCGTCGGGGCGCAGTCATAATAGGCGTCCTTACACCTATCCTTAATGTGGTAAAGCACACCTCGTGATTGCAGCAGTAAAATAGAGGAGTAAAGGAAAAGGGGGGAGAGAGAGAGAGAGAGACAGATGATAGAGAAGATCTTTAAAATAAAAATTTTAGATGTGAACAAGAATCGAACCTATAAACTTTTATGGGGGTACAAGGACCTTACCACTGCACCACAAAGCCAACCGATATCCATTATGTTGGGTTGAGTATATAAATTGAATTTTGGGTTGCGCCGAACAATTATCTGTATTTTTAATATAAAGAGATCTTTAACAGGATGTTATTTGAAAAGATTATAAGGGTGAAAATTTTTTCTATAAATGTTATAATCTGTATTAAATCTAAATTAACATATTTAGCCATATGCAAATGGCTATAAAATCAGCTTTTATAAAATTATTATAAAATGTGATAAAGTCAATTAAATTTAGCCTATTAATTAAGGGAACGACATGATATGTATTGATGAATATTATGTTAACCAAATCAGATTCTGTTAATCATATAGTCTTTTCCTGTCTAGTAATTTGTATCATTTTTAATTCCTCACTATTATTACCTGTTATGATTATATTCTTACAACAAACGTAAATAGTCTAATTCCATTGTACTAAAATATATATGACGAATCCAATACATATTTAAAATCAGTGTTTGCCATTAAAATTCTTCCAATTCGAGGGTATTATTTAACTTTATAAAAGGTCTAATGTTTAGTCGATCATCAATCATTCAGTTATTGTAGAAAATCTCGTATATCCAATACATATTAGTGTTTTCTTATTCAAATGCTTCAAATTAAGAGGGCATTATTTAATTTTACAAAAGGCCTAATGTTTAGCCGAACATCAATCATTCTTTATTGTATTTAATAATAATAAAGGTTTTGCTTCATGACAAACCCATGTTTATCAATTTGAACAGCACTTAAAACACATTTCTCTTAAGGAACTTTAGAATGCGTGGAATGATAATCTGCATTTTTAATATAAAGAGATCTTTAACAGGATGTTATTTGAAAAGATTATAAGGATGAAAAATGTTTCTAGAAATGTTATAATCTCTATTGTATATTTAGCAAAATATAAAATCAAACCGATTTTCTTGTTAAAGCGACTATGATTTTTGCTAGTGGTGGTGGTGGTGGTACCTGCATCAGGTATTTAAGCCGTATGCTCATAGTAATGTTAAAATTTCAACTACATACTTCTGAATTTGTTCTTTTGTGTTTGTTAGAGGGTCAAGAAAAAAATTAAAATGTAAGTAACTATTTTATTATCTAATTCTTCTTATCTTTTTGCTCATACTTATATATATATATATATATATATTAGATGGATTTAGACGCTTTGAATAATTCTGTTTAATACGTTCGAAAAGAGTTAGTAAAATTACAAGATTTAGTACCAAACCAAAAATATGCAATTATGGGAATTAAAATTTCAAACAGCCGTTATGGAGAAGCAGTACAAGTGGATCTTCCAGATAATAAGATTCTGTTTCTGCCCCTACGAGTAACGGAAATTTTTAAGAAAAATTTGCACCATTTTTTGCCGGGTAAATTCAGCAATACTTTTAAAGAATTAACTGCAGTTAATAATTTAAATTCGACTCCGGTATTCAAAGTGGCTCTCAGTTCACTCAGGTAACACAAAACGTTAAAAACTTAAAATTATCTTCATGATTTTGTTTTCTAAAGTCAATAATTACATTTCCAGATTTCCCAGTTTTCAACCTGCTAATATATATTTAAAATAGTTAAAAGAAAATAAAACGATTTATATTTTAAAAATGTATATTACAATATGTATATTATTGCTATTATAATAAATTTTCAATTATACAAGTCAACAAATAATTTCTCTTTATTTATTAAAATACATTCTTTCAAACAATAACTCGCCCATCAATTGATAAATTAACATATTCATCTATTATACTTTCTACACTTACTGGATAAATTAATTCTGATAACAATTCCTTAAAAGCTTTTATAAAATTATTATAAAAAGTGTTAAAGTCAATTAAATTTAGCTTATTAATTAAGAGAACCACATGATATGTATTGATGAATATTATGTTAACCAAATCAGATTCTGTTAACCATATAGTCTTTTCCTGTTTAGTAATTTGAATAATTTTTAATTCCTCATTATTATTACCTTTTATGATTATATTCTTACAACAAATAAAACGTAAATAGTCTAATACCATTGTACTAAAATATATATGACGAATCCAATACATATTTAAAATCAGTTTTTGCCATTAAAATTCTTCCAATTCGAGGGTATTATTTAACTTTATAAAAGGCCTAAAGTCCATGGCCATATTTAATCCAGCATCAATTAATATATTATCACTTAGTGTAGAAAATCTTGTATTTAATAATAAAGGTTTTGCTTCCTTTTTTTCACTAATTTCATGTTCAAACTTGTCTAATAGTTCAAACAAATCGCTATTAATTTGATTAGCACTTAAAACGCATTTCTTTTCAGAAGGCGTCATGTTTATACAGTTTTTGTACAACAACTAATTTTTTTTTCATAGTATATTTGTCTTATGAATCCAGCTGTTATGAGAATTATCAAAACCAAGCCATTTTACATATACCATGTTGCCTTTTTTCTTTAACACTTTCTCAACTAAATAGATATCTGGTTGCTTTGTTTTCTGCAATTCATAACTATAAAAAGATCCCTTTATTGGCTGTTTATTTAAATCTTCCAACAAATACGTCACAGGATTGGTGTAATTGATTTTGATAATTTTAAATAGTCCGGTGGTCCAGTTAGGTGAGTAGCCTTTATCGAAAACATGCTTTTCTTTACCGATACCATATCGCCAACATTTAATTTCGATCCTGGAAAGATTTTCATATGGTTATAGATTGTATCCAACAACTTTTTCTCAATTGTCTCACCAACCACATCACATGGCTACATTTTAATTGTACTATGTTTTGCTTCATTATAATTTTTGACAGTTACTGGTAAAATTGAAATCCACTTGTGCGTGCCATTTAAACTGAAATATTTATACAGTCGTTCTTTTATAGTACGAATTGTTCGTTCAGCAATGGCTGCTTTCATTCGCGAATATGTTGAATAGTGATTAATTTTGTATTGTTTAAGCAAATCTTGAAAATGACGATTGTAGAATTTTTTCCCTTGATCAGTTTGTAAATTTTTAGGGCTACGCTTTGAGGTAGTTAATGTTTTAAAAAACGCTTCCACCACCGAATCACCAGATTTATTTTTTAGCGGTTCGGCCAAAATATATTTAGAAAAACAATCAATAACAAGCAGAAAATATTTAAACTGGTTATTTTCTTTTGCATATGTATCCATTTGAGCAAGATCTGCTTGCCATAAATCGCCCAACCCTTTAATAATTGTATGTCTGCTCTGAAAATTCCAACTTTATTGGTTTATGTAGTTCATTAACTACTTGATTTTTTTCATTCGATGCCATTTAGTGCTTGATCACTTTAAATATTAAATAACAGGTGCCTAGAATCTTAGCAAACTACCTTCAGTCTAGACGTGTTGTTCCTGGTTGTTTATCAGCTTTGGAATAATTAAGATTTTCTATCTTGTCGCGATTATTAAATACATCCATCTGAACCTTTGCTAATGTTTCAATTATATCTTCAATCGTGTTATTAGATTCAGCTCTACTGCTATCAAATAATGCCAATAATTCTATAATTTTTGTCTCAAAAGTATTGATTAGATTAATATCTAATTCTATTAGATATATCTATTAATCGCTGCCTATTATTTTCTTTACTTTTAGCCACATCTTGCTGTAGCATTAAATACAAATTCATTATTGGTCTACATGAACCATCCACATATTTTTTATTAGCAACTCATCATCTTGAGTGGGTAAATTAACGTTACATATTTTTAAACCTCCAATATTTAGATAATCACCATTATATGTAAATGAAAATAATGATGAAGAAGTAGGCGAGGAAGAAATCTGATAATGTGAATATTTATCGGACGAACGTCCAAACTTATCTATACTCATCACCGTTGTTTAACTAAATAATAATACTTATGACTGGTAATATATTAATATATAACTTTTGCTTCTTTAATTCTTCAATAATTGACGCAATCTCATTACTATGAGACGAATTACCTGCTTGTTGTGATGCGAATAGCAATCGTAATCTATCAACTAGTTTATTAACATCATCCCAATAAACATATTCTATTGGTTTGGAATTGTAGACCATATTATAGTTTCCACCTTGCTGTATCAACAATGGACGAATAATACGTCGATATTTCTGATTCCTGACTCCAACTATTCTGCCTTGAGAAGAGTAACCCATTCTGTATAGATTAGTGTCATCTAATATGCGATCAAATTCCTCGAGGACTTTACTAGCATAATTTTTTGGATCTTTATAAATTAATAAATTATAAAGTCCCTTGCTACCTGTATATAGTTCTCTACCTATTATTATATGGCCAGTAGTTTTATCAAGTTCAATTTTATTAGGACCCAAGGTCCATGTATTAGTGATAGCGTTATACCTTAGAGAATGAGTAATGTCAATATTAGGAGAATGCTGATAATAGTCCTTTATAGGTTCTTGAGAAACTTGTGGATATTTATCTAATTGCGGTGTATCTACATTAGCAATTGTATCGTCGCTTTCATCTACTTCATCATCCTCCTCATCCAGCTCGTCTTCCTGTTCCATTTCTTTCTCCTCCTCCTCCTCCTCCTCGTCTTCCTCTTCTACTTCTTCATCTATCTTGTCAATTTGATCTACATCAGATATCTCTTTTTTTTCATGTTTCTTTACATTTTTCATTTCGTTTCCATTTATTTCAGACGTTTTATTTTTAACAACCACATTGTCTGCTGCTATTTTTTTTAACTGATCAGTAACAGTTGTAAAATTTCGGTTCAATGTACCATCTTCATTAGAACGTCCCAATTTTAAAGCTAAATATTTTTTTCGGACATCATTAGCTAATTCTAAAATTTTTCTTTTGCGGGCACTTTCCGACTTATCTAGAAGCTTCATGATTATAAAAAGAACTGTTTTTTTTTTGAAAATTAAACTATTCATGAACCTTTATATATACATCAAAGCCACATCGATATCGACCTTTATTTAATTCGAATTCTTTTACAATTACTAATGGTTTAAATTTATTACTAATCCAACATTGTTGACACATGTTTTTAAAATAATTGTACGATATATCTGGTGTGACATGTTCATCAAAAATATGTTTTAAGTTAATATCATCTTGTTCAAAAAGTATAATCACATTGCAACTATCTCTTATTAATTGTTTAGGGATTTTGGAATAAGTTTGACATAAATATGCTACGTTTATGGATTTGTGTCGTCCCATTGAAAAATAGGTCCTTATTTTACCCTGCTTATCACATGAAACATCGTCGAATATAGATACAGAGTTTCCTTAGCTTCATCAGGATCAATAAATAATTCATTATCTTTATATGGGAAATATTTTATTTCTTTGACTTGCTGCAATACATTTTCCAATAATTTATACTTAGGCTGATAGATATTTTGAATAAAGATAGATATTAGCAAATTTTAATCCATTTCGATCAAATAACAAGGCTAAGAATGAGTTTGTTTTGCCGCACCACACAAAATTCCGCGAAAATAATTTGATAGTAATTCACTCTGAATATATGTTTTAGATGTCGAATCACCAAAGCCCAAATTCTCAATGGCAAGTTTAAGATCTTGTCTTAAAAACGCATTTTTGTAACTATTATGGAGATGAAAACGAATTGGCTATATAAATGAATTCATTTTGCTTATACAGTTTAGTAATATGAAACCTATTCACTACAGAGGTGCGGGTACAGTAAATTCGTTAATTGATAAGCTCCGCTTTGAGGCCCATCTCCTTCATTATCAGTGGTGCGGACCTGGTACGCGAATCCAGAAGCGCCTGGCACGTGGTGATCCTGGAATCAACCCATTAGATGCAGTTTGCAAGCAGCACGACCTCGCATACAACTCAAGTACTGCATTATCTGATAGACATAAGGCGGATAAAGAATTAGAAGATCGTGCTCGGGAACGAGTGATATCAAAAGATTCCAGTTTTGGTGAAAAAGCTGCATCTTGGTTAGTTGTAAATACAATGAAAGCTAAAAGAAAAATGGGAATGAGGCTTTCATTCAAAACACACGTTATCGATCCTACATCGAAAGCGTTAAGAAAATATAAGAATCATAAAAATTTACGAAAATCAAGCTTAGAAGGATTAAAAGCAGCCCGATTGGCTATTAAAAAAGCAGGGGGCCGAAAAAATATCCGTTTGCCACGTGTTATTCCATTTGAGCATAAATCTGGAGGATTTTTACTTAAAAAAAAAATCACTGAATCTACCTGACAGAGCTCTTTATGATTATGAAATATTAAATTGTGTATCTAAACTGAAATTGCCATATTTTAGAGGTGTCTTTATGCGTGATATATTACCCAAATATATACGTTATAATGAAAGTGGTATTGTTAATTTAGATTTGAAGGCCAATATAGGCACTCATTGGGTGGCGTATAAAAAGCAAGGTAATAGTATCAATTCTTTCGATAGTTTCGGTAATTTGAAACCAACAATAGAACTTGTGAAATATTTCGGTGAATCAAGTAATATAATCTACAATAGAAGTCGATTCCAAAACTTTAATTCTAATAATTGTGGTAATTTATGTATTGAGTTTCTATATAATAGCAAGCCATAGTACAGTCTAGTGTTAGTTATGTCTATAATATTCACATTAAAGGATCGTAAATCTACACTTTCCATAGATTTTCCCAATCCCATACAGCTAGATACAAATTTTCAATAGGGATTAGCGTTGATTGGTTTCTTTTCGTACAATACTATACCGAACGTTGAAGAAAATACTAAATTTCACTATATAGATAAAAATAAACAAGTCAATTCAATTAATCTACCTGTTGGAGTATATGAGATTACAGATATTAATAATTATCTAAAGAAGCAATTGATACCTTTCAAGTTGAATTGAAATGAAAAAGAAAAAGATATTTTTTTCCTAAGACCAAATAATAATACTTTAAAGTGTGAAATTTTTCATCGTGATTTTGATATAGACTTTAATACAGAAAATTCGCCAGCAGAACTACTAGGATTCTCACGAAAGATATTGCACGCTGGAATAGTTCATTCATCTGATCATCCTGTAAATATTGTAAAAGTCCGAACGATTCACGTGGATAGTAATATAACAAGTGGTGCATACTATAACAACAAACCGTCACATACGTTATTCGAATTTCCCATCACGTCTTTCCTTCACGTCCAAGTTTCGTGGAATTTCGTCTATAGAAAATTGAAAAAGACAAGAGGAGATGGAACTGTGTGCCTAGTTAATAATGCAGGACCATTTTTATTTGATTCAGTAACGTATGAATTGAATGGTGTGGAAGTGGAGCATGTTAAAGATCCGGGAATTGTTAGTCTTATTCGTGGATACTTAAGTTTATACTGAAGCAGATGCAAAACATTTAATTATAGGAAGTTGGAAGTTCCCAAATAGATTATCAACATGTGCCGAAGAGGAATTCTTTATGCGAATACCACTATCTCATTTATTTGGTGTATTCAGCGATTATAAAACAATAATGTGTGGAAAACATACTTTACGTTTAGTTCGTTCTCGTTATGATAACAATGCTGTTAACAAGTGACAATACAAAAATAGGAGAAATTCTAATTGACAATATTGAATTGAAAGTAAAACATATAACGCCCAATGATTATATCAAAATGGAATTATTAAAATCGATAAAGCATGATCGACCAATTTTAATTCCATTCAGAAAATGGAGTTATCATGAATTACCTTCTCTGAATATCAGATCTACAAAAGAGATATGGAATGTGACAACTACCACTAATGTAGAATGTCTTCGGTATGTCATTGTTGCTTTTCAGCAAAACCGAAAAAATTAGATGCCTAGTGATAATACTTTATTTGATCATACTAATATTTCTAGCATTAGGCTGCTTTTAAATGGAGACTATTATCTATTTGAAGAGCCAAATATAAATTTAGCTTCAAATAACTATGCAGATATGTACTGTAATTATTCAGATTTTTATCGAAGTTATATGAACCAATCTCTGTTAGAACTTAAACAAGTCTTGTTGAGCTACGATAATTTTTTTACACATGCGTTGTTTGTAATTGATTGTTCAAAAAGCGATGAGTCTATAAAATCTTCAACAGTTGACGTTAAGCTCGAAATTGAGTCACATCAAGGTTTTGCTTTCGACACTAAAGCATACTGTATCATTATTCACGAGTGTGTGATAGAATATTTACCTCTCAGTGAAATAGTTAGAAAAATTAATTAGCCATGAAAATTGCTATTGTTGACATGCAAGGCTTTGTCTTAAATAATTATGAAGGTGAACGAGCATTCCATGTTAAAGAAATGATTATTATGCATGGATCGCAGTATAGTCATTATGTATTTCAACAACCTAAAGCTTACTCAACATTAACCATTTCTGAAAAGATAGATGTAAATTGTGCAATTCATAATATTCATGGACTATTGTATGAATCAGGACATATAAGATACAATGATATACATTTAATGATAAAGAAATTATATGGATTTGATATAGTGTATGTTAAAGGTCATCAAAAGAAAGACTTTCTACAAACATTATTCAGTGAATCTAATAGAATCGGATCATCACCAACATCGCTTCTACCCAAAATTATAAATATTGAAACTTCAACTAATTTTAATTGTGTACCTAAAATTATGAATATGGAAACTTTAAGTAATTCTAATTGTGTACCTAAATTTAATCGTGATATTCCAAAATGTATGGAACATCTAAATGAGAAGTTGTATATGTGTAGTTTACGAAATTGTTTTATACTTAGTAGTTGGATGTATAAGTTTTTGCCTCAATAAAAATTAATATATATATGCATACGAAACAGTTGATTTTCAATTTATGCAAGTAATCCAAATCAGATGATCATGATTGGATTTACTTTCCTTTTTTTAATTACAATTTTTAATAATGTAATATATGTAATTAATCCGAAAAATTCAGAACAAGTTTATATTTGTTTCAATTCAACTAATGATAGTTGGCCTTATAATTGGAGTAAGATGGAAAAAGCTACAGACTCAGTTTTGTTTACAACCATTCCGAATAATTCAACAAATTATAAAATTCGAATTATAAACAAAAATGCTGAGTTCAAAGATAGTGAGTGGGAGAGTTTAGACAGATTCCGCGCCCCAATATTTATTTCATCTGTTTCATCAATACAGAAACTCGATTCAATCTTGTCAATACTCTATTGTGTGATAGTAGTAACGACAACATTATTATTAAAATGTGCTTTTAAATTTAGTGGTAGAAGAAGAAATCATGGCAACGACTAATCAAATTTTAGATTTAAAAGATATGATTAACAGCATTGAGTATCCACTCAAATTCCATGATTATTTTATAAAAATATTGAGTAATCAATTAGAGCTACCAGAAGAAATGGTATCAGAATATTTGAAGCCTTGTTGGGGACATCGTACAAATGAAGATGATGATGATTGCGATATAATTGATGGCCCTCTACATACACATAAGATTAACTGTTCCATATGTGAAGAAATTATTTTCAATCGATATATTTGAATGTTCTTGTATTTATTATATTTTTATATCAGTTTATAATAGAAAATAATAAATTTATTACGGAATTAGTTATTTTACCTACTTTCTTACCTTCGTCTATCAACAGATCTAAACTTGTTTGAACTTGAAAAGGGTCAGCTCAGTTGGTAGCGTACATTGTATAGTGATGTTAAGTATAACAAACGACACAGACAAATCGTAATTCTCATTTATTTAAAACACCAGGTTTAAGTAAAAGTAATTTTAAACATAAAAAATGAGAAAGTCCATACGTACATATTATATACCTATTCCTAAAATATATTTATAATTATCTATTTCAAAGTATTGTACTACAAATGAATAAATTTATAGATGTTTAGTAATACTACCATACATTCGAGATACAAATTATATACATATCATTACTATTGTCGTTAATTAGATTGACTTTTATAATGACCCCAAGGAAGCGTGTCTGTACACTTACTTTATACACTTACTTCTAAAGTTTTCAAATACATCAGCCAGCAAGAGAACATCTGTTGTCAAGTATAAGTCGCTATATTCGCCTAAATTATTAATATTGAATCTTTTCCAAATTACTTTTGCATGATGAAAATCGGCCTCACTTATTTAGTGAGCCCGTCAGTGACTAGTGATTAGTTAGTGATTTAGTCAGCTTATTATAAAATAATTCTTTAGCTGGTAGTTCCGTTTCATTTAGTTTACTTAAATTATCTACATAATCATAGCAAAAAACACGTTACCTAGATAGCAGTTTAAAAGATTCCACATCTAAATTACGGAATTCATGTTTTAGAATATTTAATTCATTTATTTGTAGGGTGGGTACTAATTCAGACAGTAAAGTGTTTAAAAACCTGTAAGAATCTATGAAACAATATCGAACAGAACTATTAGGATAATGCTGAGTTTATTTTTCTTTATTTATTGGTAATAAAGAAACGGTTCCCATTTTACATATTTCTTTAACTAGGAAATGACTATCATAATTTGAAAGGTTATGGCAAATTATTGGTACTACAAATAATTTTTTAAAATTTAAGTTACAGGCTGCATGAGTTAGACCACGTATATGGTCATTATAATGATTTTTATCTTTGGCAATTTTATCATTAATTAAAAACGGTTTCTCACAAATGTGACAATCTTTTACTGCTTCGATATCTAGTCCACTAGACATAGGCACAGATGATTTAATCTTTTGTTCAATCTTGTTTGTTAATAACTCTAACTGATTTACTATCCATCCTACACAATTTTCTCCTCTATAAAAGTTGTAGTAGCAAAGTGATTGATCATAAGCATATTTTGCATAATAGCCTACACTAAACGGCGTTTGCTGTTGATAACAAATTTGACTTTTATTGTGTGAAATATCTATTTTCTCTAGGACACATTCAAAATCTAATTAAATTACGAAAGGTGCTTTTTGCTTATATACAATATTTTTGAACTCGACGTAATCATAACTTGGAAAAAGATTTTACAGAATTTTAATTGTTCACATAAAATGAGATGATTGTTTAGTTTTTCCTAAGTTAGAAAATAATTAAGGCAGCTATCGCAAACAAAAATTTGACGTTTATTAATCTGTTTTGATATGAGCCTAGACATATTTTTTATAAGGCAATAGTGATACTTAAGCTTCTCATTTTCCGTGTTATCATTGGGTAACGGAGAGTAATCATTTATTTTAGGATAATATTTATTTTGTATGTACAATAAATTCACATGTTTTTCTAATTTGGTGTCCGTTATTCTGCAAGGTACTGTTATATAATTTTTTTTGTTTTTCAGCGTTTTCATGTATCTCTAACGCATAAACATTTACTGAAATGTTATTAAGTTTTTCAAATATACTTATTTGACCTATTGAAATTGGTAATTGTAAGCCATCTGTTTTTAATACATTTAAATAATGTGGATACGATGAAATTCTATCTGAATGATTAGTAACAGGATAAAGTCCTGCAATAACGCTCCAATAAAAACATGAATTATCATAATTTTTTATATTAAGACACGCCTTTTTATTACAAATTTCTTTAGGTAATTTAATATAGGATGAAGCAGCAAGACCGAATTCATATTTATTTATATTAATTTGTAAATTAACTATTGCCTTTAGAGCCCAACCACTATCACGTTCTTGAAATTCACCCATTTTATGTAATATTTGGTCAATGACGTTATTTTGAAACCAGTTTACTAAACCCGTACCAGTATCAATTTTATCGTTTCTTGTATGAAAGTATTTAAATTCAAAAATTTCTATATTTTCTTTGATGGTGATATATTGAACGCATAAACAGGTGATTACTTTAAGTACATTCATTGACTTTAATATATTATTTACACGTCTCTTAAAAAGTTCAAATGAATCTTTTAAAAATTCAGTGGCATCTGTGTGTCTTATGTTGTAAATGATGCCTGTTCGGATACGTCTGTTGAATGCAGATTTTAGATCGTCCCAAATTATTCTATCACTTCTCTTAGAAGCTCGCAAATTACCACCAGTGTGAGTCTGGTAATTATTATTTTTTAATGTAAGACGAAATCTTCTTAAGTGACTTAAATTAGTAGAAAGCTTATTACAAACACTTACTGGTTGCTTCTTGCGCATGATTTTCATAATGTCTCGGATACTTTTGTTGATTTTCCTGATCCATGTGCTCTTTTCTAGACTTGAACTTTCTTGTAACAATGGTACAGCTTTTGAAAGTATATTTACTATATCACTGCTTAAATTAATTGCACTTTCCATGATCACTATATGCACACTTATACAATTGAAATCAATACTATTAACTTTATAATATTACAAGCAACCAGAAATTTAATCCTTTGTAGTAGAACACTATAACATTGCTATGAGCATACGGCTTAAATACTTAATGCAGGTACCACCATCACCACAACCACCACCAGCAAAAATCATAGTCCCTTTAATAAGAAAATCGGTTAGATTTTATTATAAAGATAATAAGATTAATCTTATTGCGACACTAATTTTCAATGCTTAATATGACATATTAAGTAATGAATTAGTATAATAACTAAGAAAGCTAATCCTTCAATGCCCTCTGAAATGTTCTAGATCAGAACATTCATTGGCAGATTTAATCGCCAGTTTCTGAAAAGCGGATTATGGATAATCCATCGATAATCATAGTTGTTATGGACGAAATACATCGAAAATAACAAATCAAATATTTTATCATAGCAACAGAGATAATTCGTGTTTATGCAACCGGTGGTAATAAAGCTAATCATTCAATGCCCTCTATTTCCAAATTAAATTCCTATTCCTATTCGTAAATTCCAAATTAATTTTAAATACAAAAATTGCTTAATGACTAAATTTTGATATTAAAAGATTGAGAATCTGTAAAAACTTAAACTTTAAAATTCGCTTACAAATTAAATTACTAAAACGGCCTCACTGTCTCTCACAAATAATAGAGACATTTTATAGCATGCGTGACATTGAACTCCTTAATGAGTTCAATGTTTATTCTACTTTTCAGAACCCAGTATTGCGCAGGGCAGTTACATTGCAGTTCACGAACGTTTTTGAAGAAATCAGAAAATGTATATTATCTCAGAAACTATTGAAGATAGATCCTCCCTTGTTTAGGCATTTTCCGTTCCGTTTTTCATCCCCTATCTACCATTGAAATTAAAATTAGAAGTGGCGACACACCCTGTATAATAGTATTAAAGATATTGACTCGACCGTTAATACTAACAAAATAAACGAAATAATTAAAGCTACGCTGTTATCTATTTCATTGTGTTATTTTACAATTAAGTTATTGCACTAAGTAATTAATTAATAAGTTTCGGTCAAATCGAAAAGCAATAGAATATCTTTCGATTTACTATACCTACTGCCGCATATAAAAAAATGATGGAGAAAACCCTTAATCTTCTTCTGAGTTCAGCCGAATACTAAATCTTGACCATGCTTAAGCTGCGGTTAGAGTATGTAGCGATACTTTGATTTTTGTCGATTCATTTGTTATTATAACTATTAGTGATATCTGTTCGGGCGCCACCTTTTGATTGTTGTTTGTCTTCACACTCTCAAAACTCCAATGGGAAAGTGGACGGAAAAGCTATTATGAGTAGCATTTAGACAGTGAAGATGGTTTTTCTCAGGTTCAGAGAAAATGTGTTGGAAAGAGAAAAGCCTGTTAAATCAAAAATATAATGCATATTCTTAATAATAGGTATTTTTCAACAATCAGCAACAATATCGCAAAAAGCAATTAAATCACTAAATAAATACATCATTAAACAACCGTACTTTACTTATATCCTTTTTACTCTTACTTTTATTTTGTAAACCCGCTATTTACCCAAAATAGAAAATAACAATTTAATGTTGTTGGTAATATTATATTACCATATGGTTCAAATATTATAAAATAAGTACTATAAATTTAAAGAGAAACAAAATAAAAGGAGTACATCATAATAATTAAAAACTTACTGTAATAAAATTAAGGGTATCAAAGACGATCAACTTATATTTGATTAGCAATTAGATAAGAAATTATTAATTTAAAGACGGAAATTTGCGACGTTGCCAATTTTCTGCATTTCGGTATTTTACCCTAAAATTGTTTAATTCACTCATTAGCAGCAATTAGAGAAGAAATTATTAATGTAATGACGGAAATTTTGCGATGTTGCCAATTTTCTACTTTTTGGTAGCTTACGCTAAAATTGTAAAATTCACTTATGATTAGCAGCAATTAGAGCAGCAATTATGCATTTAAAAACGAGTACTTTTCCACATGCCTATTTTTTATTTTTTTGTATTTTACGCCAAAATTGTAAAATTCGCCTATGATTAGTGACGATTAAATAAGAAATTATGAATTTCAAGACGAGAAATTTTGCGACACTGTCATTTTTTTATTTATTAGTGTTTTACGCTAAAATTGTTAAATTCGCTTATGATTAGCGGCAATTAGATACGAAATTATTAATTTAATGATGTAAATTTTGCGACGTTGCCAAATTTCTACTTTTTGGTAGTTTACGCTAAAATTGTAAAATTCACTTACGATTAACAGCAATTAGAGAAGCAATTATGCATTTAAAAACGGACATTATTCCACGTTGCCAATTTTTTATTTTTAGGTATTTTACGCCAAAATTGTAATTGATTAGTGACGATTCAATAAGAAATTATGAACTTACAGACGCGAAATTCTGCGACGTTGCCATTTTTTTATTTTTCAGTATTTTACGCTAAAATTGCAAAATTTACTTATGATTAGCGGCAATTAGATAAGAAACTATCCGTTTAAAGACGGGTACTTTTCCACGTTGCTAATTTTTATTCTTTGGTATTTTACACCAAAATTGTAAAATTTAATTATGACCAGTGGCAATTAGGTAAAAAATTATTAATTTAGAGACGAGAAATATTGCGACACTGTCAATTTTTTTTTATTTTTTAGGATTTTACGCTAAAATTGTAAAATTACTTATTACTAGTGGCAATTAGGTAAGAAATTATAAATTTAAAGACGACAAATTTTGCCAAATTTTTAGTTTTTGGTAGTTTACGGCAAAATTGTAAAATTCACTTGATTAGAGGCAATTAGATAAGAAATTATTGATTTAAAGATGAGTACTTTTCGACGTTGCAAATTTTCTATTATTTGGTATTTTATTCTAAAATTGTAAAATTCGCCTATGATTAGTGACGATTAAATAGGAAATTATGAATTTAAAGACGAGAAATTTTAAGGCGCGGTCAATTTCCTATTTTTTTTGATATTTAAAGCAAAAATTGTAAAATTTACTTATGATTAGCGGCAATTAGATAAGAAATTATTAATTTAGTGGCGGAAATTTTGCGACGTTGCCAAATTTTTACTTTTTGGTAGTTTACGCTAAAATTGTAAAATTCACTTATGATTCGCACTAATTAGAGAAGCAATTATGCATTTAAAGACGAGAAATTCTGCGACGTTGCCAATTTTTTATTTTTCGGTATTTTACGCTAAAATTGTTAAATTCACTTATGATTAGCAGCAATTAGAGAAGAAATTATCCGTTTAAAGACGAGTACTTTTCCACGTTGCCAATTTTTTATTCTTTGGTATTTTGCGCTAAAATTGTAAAATTTGCTTATGATTAGTGACGATTAGATAAGAAATTATGAATATAAAGTCGAGAAATGTTGCGACACTGTCACTTTTTTTTTTTCAGTACTTTACGCTAAAATTGTTAAATTCACTTATGATTAGCAGCAATTAAAGAAGATTATTATATTATCCGAGTAGATATAAACATAACATAAAATACAACAGCAGAACTAGACCACTGGTTCAAAATTTCGCCACCAGATGGCGCCAGAATTGCGGGGCCCCATTTTTATGTCATTGAGTTTCACGTGTTGTCCGCTGTGTGTAAATTATCATTTTTCAATTTTTATGTTAGATGGCGCTTTATGTGTCAATTGCCACCGTCATATTTTTGCATTTTGTGTGTCAATTATCAGTGTCATATTTCTTTGCGTTCATGAAATGTCATCTTTATTCTTGGAATGTGGCGCCAAGTTTCAATGTGTTTTCCAAAGTATCTTCGGATATAATGTTTGAAGTTGTGTGGATAGATATCGGTAGCATCGCATATTGTCAAGAATTTGAAAAAAAGTGACGGCTTGTGCGTGTTTACCACATGGATAAGTATAAAGATGCCGTCGGAGCGCAGTCATAATAGGCGTCCTTACACCTATCCTCAATGTGGTAAACACACCTCGTGATTGCAGCAGTAAAGCAGAGGAGTAAAGGAAAAGGAGAGAGAGACAGATGATAGAGAAGATCTTTAAAATAAAATTTTTAGATGTAAATAGGAATCGAACCTATAAACTTTTATGGGGGTATAAGGACCTTACCACTTCACCACAAAGCCAACCGGCATCCATTATGTTGGGTTGAGTATATAAATTGAATTTTGGGTTGTGGCGAACAATAATCTGTATTTTTAATATAAAATATAAAATCGCCCGAGATCTTTAACAGGGTGTTATTTGAAAGGATTATAAAGGGTGAAAATTTTTTCTATAAATGTTATAATCTGTATTAAATCTAAATTAACATATTCAGCCATATGCAAATGGCTATAAAATCAGCTTTTATAAAATTATTATAAAAAGTGTTAAAGGCAATTAAATTTAGCTTATTAATTAAGAGAACCACATGATATGTATTGATGAATATTATGTTAACCAAATCAGATTCTGTTAAGCATATACTCTTTTCCTGTCTAGTAATTTGAATCATTTTTAATTCCTCATTATTATTACCTGTTATGATTATATTCTTACAACAAATGAAACGTAAATAGTTTAATTCCATTGTACTAAAATATATATGACGAATCCAATACATATTTAAAATCAGTGTTTACCATTAAAACTCTTCCAATTCGAGGGTATTATTTAACTTTATAAAAGGTCTAATGTTTAGTCGATCATCAATCATTCTTTATTGTGTTTAATAATAATAAAAGCTTTGCTTCATGACAAACCGATGTTTATCAATTTGAACAGAACTGAAACACATTTCTCTTAAGGAATTTTAGAATGCGTAGAATGACAATCTGTATTTTTAGTATAAATTCACCCTAACTATTTAACAGGATGTCAAAGGATTATACGGATGAAAAATGTTTCTAGATATGTTATAATCTCTATTGTATATTTAGCAAAATATAAAATCAGACCTATTTTCTTTTAAAGATTTAAAGGATTTCTTATTAAAGGGACTATGATTTTTGCTGGTGATGGTGGTACCTGCATCAGGTATTTAAGCCGTATGCTCATAGTAATATTAAAGTATTCATTTCAACTACATAATTCTGAATTTGTTCTTTAGTGTTTGTTAGAGGGTCAAGAAAAAAATTAAAATGTAAGTAACTATATTATTATCTTATTCTTCTTACCTTTTTGCTCATACTTATATATATATATATATTTTTTAGATGGATTTAGACGCTTTGAATAATTCTGTTAAATACGTTCAAAAACAGTTAGTAAAATTACAAGATTTAGTACCAAACCAGAGATATGCAATTATGGGAATTAAAATTTCAAACAGCCGTTATGGAGAAGCGGTACAAGTGGATCTTCCAGATAATAAGATTCTGTTTCTGCCCTACGAGTAACGGAAATTTTTAAGAAAAATTTGCACCATTTTTTGCCGTCCAAGTTCAGCATTGTTTTTAAAGAATTAACTGCAGTTAATAATTTAAATTCGACTTCGGTCTTTGAAGTGGCTCTCAGTTCACTCAGGTAATACAAAACGTTAAAAATTTAAAATTATCTTGATGATTTTTCATTCTAAAGTCAATAATTACTTTTCCAGAGCTTCAAACCCCAGCTTTCAACCTGCTAATATATATATTTAAAATAGTTAAAAGAAAATAAAACGATTTATGTTTTAAAAATGTATATTACAATATGTATATTATTTAATAATTGTAGTAAAATATTTAAAATTATTTTAAATAGTTCGGTGGTCCAGTTAGGTGTGTACCCTTTATCGAAAACATGCTTTTCTTTACTGATGCGTACCATATCGCCAACATTTCATTTCGATCCTGGAAAGATTTTCATATGGTTATAGATTGTATCCAACAACTTTTTCTCAGTTGTCTCACCAACAACATCACATGGCTTCACATAGAAATTTTGCGACGTTGCCAATTTTCTATTTTTTGATGCTTTACGCTAAAATTGTAAAATTTGCTATGATTAGTGGCAATTAGATAAGAAACCATGAACTTAAGGACGAGAAATTTTGAGACTTTACCAATTTTCTATTTTTTTGGTATTTTACGCTAAAATGGGGAAATTCGCCTATAATTAGTGAACGACGAATCTTCTATTTGTTGGTATTTGAAGCTGAAATTGTGAAATTTACTTATTATTAGCGGCAATTAGATAAGAATTTATGCAATTATTATTATAAAATTTTCTCCAATCTACGTCTCAAAAAGTTGTATAATATATATTTAATCAATATACATATAAAAAATCATAATATAACACGTGTTTCGGTATAAACCATCCTCACATATTATGACAAGAATATAATTATGAAAAGAAATATTTATGAAAAGTAATTAAAATTGACAATTAAGAAAATTATGGCAATATATGAAATTTAATGACTTTAGCGAACCAGTTTAAAATTTATAATTATTGAATTTCAAGTTATTGAAAATTAAATAGGTTTCAAAATTGGAAATTATATTAACGCAATTATAGTTGGTATCTTTTTTGAATTTAGTAATCTCTAATTTTTCTAGCAAATCTAGTTTTGTACCTTTTTTACATTGATGTAACAAGTGCACATCATCAGGAATAGAAAATGTCTGATTGTTCGTAAAAATATGATGAGCAATGATCATACTATTATATAACGATAAATTTTGATTAACAATTTTTTTATATTTGTTAATATAATACTGATGTTCTTTAAATCTCTTTTCAATTTTTCTGCCAGTTTGTCCTACATAAATAGTCATACAATCGTGACATTTTAAACTATATACTCCAGATTTAGATAAAAAATGTATTTTGTCTATAGTTTTTAACAAATTTTTAGCTAAAGTGTTATCTGTTTTGAAATTTATTCGAAAATCATAATGTTCAAAAAATTTTTTAATTTTATAATAGATTTCTCCAAAAAACGTAAAACAAAAATTATTTAACGGTAGTTTATAGTTCAAGACATTGTAACAAAATTTATATTTATATATATATTTATTATAAAGTTTTTGGATTGATATTATAAAAAATTTGGCGATCAAAAATTATTTCTCATTGCATTCAATCAAAAAACTTTATAATAAATATATATATAAATATAAATTTTGTTACAATGTCTTGAACTATAAACTACCGTTAAATAATTTTTGTTTTACGTTTTTTGGAGAAATCTCTTATAAAATTAAAAAATCTTTTGAACATTATGATTTTCGAATAAATTTCAAAACAGATAACACTTTAGCTAAAAATTTGATAAAAACTAAAGACAAAATACATTTTTTATCTAAATCTGGAGTATATAGTTTAAAATGTCACGATTGTATGACTATTTATGTAGGACAAACTGGCAGAAAAATTGAACAGAGATTGAAAGAACATCAGTATTATATTAACAAATATAAAAAAATTGTTAATCAAAATTTATCGTTATATAATAGTTATATAATATAACGAGAACATTATAACAATAATAAGGGTGTATGGACCAAATGAAGACGACAAAAAGGAGAACAAAGAGAAATTCTGGGAAATGTTAACAGAGGCGGTAGAAAGAGCAAAAGGCGAAATATACATTGCAGGAGATTTCAATAGTAGAGTGGGAAAGGGAAAATCAGGAGAGAGTAGAATATTGGGCCAGAATGGGGAGACAATACTAAATGATAATGGAAAAAGATTAATAGAGTTTTGCCGAATCAATAATATGTTTATAGCAAATACTTACTATAAGCACAAAGATATACACAAATATACTAGAGAGATGAGCAGCAAAAAGGAAAAATCGATAATAGACTACATAGTAGCAAGAAATGAAAATAGAAAGAACATAGTAGATGTAAAAGTGTCAAGAGGACCGGAAGTGGGAAGTGATCATTATATGGTCATATCAAAGATAAAGAAACCATTAAAAGCAGACAACAGAGAAAGGAAAGAAGATAAGATAGAATATGAGAAAATAAAAGCGTATAGACTAAAAGACGGAGAGGTGGCAAAGCAATATAGAGAAACAATGAAGAGGATGATTGAGAGTGGAAATGAGAAATGGAAGACATTAAGTTTGGACGAGAGTTGGGAGGAACTCAAAAAGATAATACTACAAGCAAGCTCGGAAGTGTGTGGAAGAATAAAAAGAAATAAGAAAATAAAACAAACGGCATGGTGGACAGAAGAGATCAAGAGAAGAGTGAGACTAAAAAAGGAAAAATGGAAGGAGTATCTACAAAAAAAAACTAGAGAAACGTATCAGTGCTACAAGGAAGAAAGGAAAATAGTGAAGCAATTAGTATTAGAGGCGAAAAGAAATGAATGGGCAGAATTCGGCAAGAAATTAGAAAACGAAGCGGCAGAGGGGAAAAAAATATTCTACAGCAGATTAAAAACAATAAGGAAAGGAAAGGCCAACTGCGCGACATATATAAAGAACAAAGAAGGAGAACTATTAAAGCAGGAAAAGAAAAAAATGGAAAGATGGAAGCAATACTTTGAAGAGCTGCTGTCAGAAAAGATAGAGAGGACCTATACAAGGGAGGTAGCCAATATAGAGAGAAATGAAAGCAAAGACGATGAAGAAGAATTCAATATGGAGGAAATGAAAAATGCCATAAAACTACTAAAGAATGGGAAAGCGCCAGGAAGCGACACAGTAACGACAGAAATGGTAAAATATATGGGGGAAAAGGGAAGGCAAGTAATGCTTGATATATATAGAAAAATATGGACAGAGCAAAGAATACCAAAAGAATGGCAGCATGCGATGATAGTGCAAATCTTCAAGAAAGGGGACAGGAAGGACTGTAATAACTACAGAGGAATTACACTGCTACATACCAATATGAAAGTGCTGGAAATGATTATAAATGAGAGATTAAGAGGTAAAATCGAGAAAACACTGGACGAATCCCAGTCAGGATTTAGGAAAGGAAGGAGTATCCAAGATAATATATTCACGATTAAACAGATAATGGTAAAAACAAGTAGAAAGAAATAAAATGTATATATGGGTTTTTTAGATCTAAAAAAAGCATTCGACAAAGTAGGAAGAGATAGATTGTGGAGGATGATGGCAGAGAAAGAGATAAGCACGAAAATGATAAGCTTAATAAAAAAAATATATGAAGAAAACTCAAATAGCGTGATAGTCAAAAACAGACAATCAAAAAAATTTAAAACGAAAGACGGACTAAGACAGGGAGGAGGACTAAGTCCAACATTATTTAATATCTACATGGACAAAATAATAAGGAAAGCGAAAGAAAGAACTAGAGGACTTGAAGTGGGATGGAATTATATGGAGAGAGTTGAAGTAAAGAGTGGAGCATTCGCAGACGATATAATGGTGGTAGCATCTAATGAAAAAGAGTTGCAGGCAAACATAAATATATGGAATGAAACACTTAGAGAGAACGGAATGGAAATGTGTAAAGAGAAAACAAAAGTAATGATAATTGGGGAACAACAGGAGATAAAAATCATGATAGATAAGGTAAAATTGGAGCAAGTGACGAAATGGAAATATCTGGGAGTAGAAATATCTAGTTCAGGAAAGCAAGAAGAAGAAATTAACAGTCGGGTAGAAAAAGCAATGAAAGTGTTTTACAGTATCAGCAATATGATTGTGGGAAAAAAAGAAATAACAAGGAAAACAAAAATAAACGTATATAAAACAATAATAAGATCAATACTGACATTTGGATGTGAGACATGAATAACAGATAAAAAGGAAATAAGTAAAGTTCAAGCGGTAGAAATGAAATACATGAGGAGAGTAAAGGGAGTGACAAAGAGAGAAAGAATCAGGAATGAAGAAATAATAAAAGAACTGGGAATGGAGGCGATACACGAATACATAGAGAAGAGACAGTTGGGATGGTGGGGTCACTTGAAAAGAATGGACAAGAAAGACAAGTGAGAAGAGTATGGGAAGCTAGACCTGGACAGAAAAGGAAAAGGGGAAGACCTGAAACTACTTGGAATGACACGATAGAAAAGATATTGCAAAGTAGAGGAATAACGATGAGTGAAGCTAGAAGGATGGCAAACTTAGCTAAAAATTTGTTAAAAACTAAAGACAAAATACATTTTTTATCTAAATCTGGAGTACATAGTTTAAAATGTCACGATTGTATGACTATTTATGTAGGACAAACTGGCAGAAAAATTGAAAAGAGATTGAAAGAACATCAATATTATATTAACAAATATAAAAAAATTGTTAATCAAAATTTATCGTTAGATAATATTACGATCTTTGCTCATCATATTTTTACGAACAATCATACATTTTCTATTCCTGAGGATGTGCACTTGTTACATCAATGTAAAAAAGGTACAAAACTAGATTTGCTAGAAAAATTAGAGATTACTAAATTTAAAAAAGATAGCAACTATAATTGGGTTAATATAATTTCCAATTTTGAAACCTATTTAATTTTCAATAATTTGAAATTCAATAATTATAAATTTTAAACTGGTTCGCTAAAGTCATTAAATTTCATATATTGCCATAATTTTCTTAATTGTCAATTTGAATTACTTTTCATAAATATTTCTTTTCATAATTATATTCTTGTCATAATATCTGAGGATGGTTTATACCGAAACACGTGTTATATTATGATTTTCTATATGTGTATTGATTAAATATATATTATAGAACTTTTTGTGACGTAGATTGGAAAAAATTTTATAATAATAATTATACAAAATAACGTCTCTTTGAGAAGAAATGGAACTTGAATTTAAATAAGAATTTATGCATTTAAAAACGAGTATTTTTCGACGTGACCAATTATCAATTTTTTGGTATTTAGCACTAAAATTGTAAAATTCGTTTTTGATTAGTGACGATTAAATAAGAAATTATGAATATACGGACAAAAAAAAAAAAAGATAAAGACTAACAAGCCTACACCAGGAATGGTAGATAGGCTTTAAGATACATATATATATGAATATACGGACGAGAAATTTTGCGACGCTACCAATTCTCTATTTTTTTATATTTTACACTAAAATTGTAAAATTTCCTTATGATTAGCGCCAATTAGATAAGAAATCACAAATTTAAAGACGAGACCCTTTGTTCGAGTTGCAAACGAGAAGAAGCAGAACATATCATTATGGAGATGGAGGGGGTTGGAGTAATCGAACAATTGAATATTCCATGGACATCACCTGTCGTATTCGTTAAAAAGAAAAATAATTCCACCCGATTTTGCGTAGACTATCGGCTATTGAACAACGTAACCAAAAAGGACAGCTATTCATTACCTAGGATAGACGACACGTTGGAGTCTTTAGCAGAATCCAAAATCTTTCCAACGTTGGATTTAAAGAGTGGCTATTGGCAAGTTGAACTATCTTCAGAAGATAAAGAAAAGACTGCTTTTACTATCGGATCTGGATTGTGGCAGCTTACAGTTATGCCGTTTCGACTTTGTAATGCATCTGCAACTTACGAGAGACTGGTGGAAAGGGTGTTTAGGAGTCTTTCCTGGAAAACCTGTTTAGTATATCTGGACGATATAATTGTGGCAAGAAAATCTTTTGTCGATCACACTAAGAATTTGGAGCCGGTGTCTTTACGGTATCGAATAGCAGGCTTGAAACTTAGTCCGAAGAAATGCAACCAGTTTCAAAAAGAAATTCAGTACAATGGGTCATATTGTTTCTAGTAAATGCGTGCCCGTCGATAACGAAAAGATTAAAAGCATGAAGAATGGCCGATACCGAAAGATAAACATGAAATTCTAAGTTTTCTAGGACTATGCACCTATTATAGACGTTTTGTGCCAGGATTTGCCAAGATTGCCAAGCCACTAACAAAATTGACAAAAAATGGGCAAGGATATTACTGGAATGAAAGTTGTCAAAACACTTTTCAACAACTAAATCCTGCCCTAACTAGTGCGCCAACATTAAGGTACCCGCTTCCATCTGGTAGATTCATATTGGATACCGATGCAAGTAATGTTGGACTAAGAGCCGTTTTATCTCAGAATCAAAAAGGAGAAACACGAGTAATTGATTATTACAGTGAAACTTTTTCCAAGCCAGAACGCAATTATTGTGTTACCAGAACAGAACTTTTGGCGGTCATCAGGGCCGCCGATGGAACATTTTTATAAGTACTTGTATGGAAAGAAATTTTTACTGAGAGCCGACCATACTGCGTTAAAATGGCTTCTTCAGTTCGAAAACTCAGAAGGCCAGGTTGCTAGATGGATTGAACGACTTCAAGAATGCGACTTTGAAATTGAGCATCGACCTGGTACTGCGCATCGTAGTGCTGACGCCTTGTCAAGGAGACCTTGCCCAGAAAATTGCAAGCATTGTCATCGGGCTGATGAACGAAATTCTCAAGTCAATCAAACCATGATAGTCGTTGATAAATGGCAATCGCTGGACATACAAAAAGATCAAGAGTGGGACAAAAATTTTGAAGTTATCATCAAATGGAAGAAAGAAGGCCAAAAACCTACGTGGCAAGATATTGCACGATACTCTCACAATGTAAAAGCTTATTAGACCCAGTGGGACTCTCTTGTCTTAGATAACGGTCTTCTGAAGCGTGTTTTGGTGGATCTAGAAAGCAGAGAAGGAAAAAAACATGTGGTAGTACCTCGTTGTAGAGTACCGGAGGTATTGGAAGAAATTCATGGTGGTACTTCTGGAAGACACACGATGTAGCTGGGCCATTTCCAGAAACTGATAACGGTAATAAATACATAGTGGTTGTCATGGAATACTTCAGCAAATGGTTTGAAGCTTATGCGTTACCCGATCAAACGGCGTCTACTGTTGCTGATGTTCTAGAAAGAGAATGGATATGTGGAGTTGGAGTACCTATGGAATTAATTTCAGATCAAGGTAGGAACTTTGAATCCGCTCTCTTCCAAGATGTCTGCAAAATCATGGGCATTCGAAAGACCAGAACCACTGGGTTACATCCGCAATCAGATGGAATGGTGGAACGCATGAACCGGGCTATAAATCGCTATCGTTCGAAAGTAGTCTCTGATCATCAGAAAGACTGAGACCATTACCTGTGTCTGTTTCTGTAGGCATATCGATTCGCCGTGAATGAGACCACAGGAGAAACCTCAACTAAGATTGTGACGGGCAGAAAATTGCGTCTGCCTTGTGATTTGAAGTTCGGCTGTAAACCTGGAGAAGAACTGACTGGAGAAGATTTCGTTAGGAATCTCCAACGAATAATGGACAACATTCATCATCGAGTTCGTTTAAACATTCAACATGCTAGTGATCGCGTGAAGACGCGATATGATGCTGGAGGTGATCAAC
The DNA here is from genome assembly GCA_949748235.1 of Platypus cylindrus. Classification (NCBI taxonomy): domain Eukaryota; kingdom Metazoa; phylum Arthropoda; class Insecta; order Coleoptera; family Curculionidae; genus Platypus; species Platypus cylindrus. The sequence goes on from OX456488.1 coordinate 40,805,998, forward strand.
GTGGTTATCAACCTGGTGACAAAGTTCGGGTGAATAATCCACAATGACGCCGAGGCTTGACTCCAAAACTTCAAGTTTCTTGGGAGGGGCCCTACGAAATTCTGGAACGCATCAACTACACGATATATCGAATCAAGGAGCTGCCAAGAAGTAAACCGAAAGTCGTGCACTACAATCGGTCATCACCTTATGCAAGCAACGAACAACAAGGTACTCAGGTTAACGACATTATGCCTACAAACAATTTTGAAAAGTTTATGGCTTCACATGCAACGCATATGGTTCGATATGGAGTGACGACAAAAGAACAACAAGATCTATTTCAAGTTTTCCCTGAGTATTCTTTGGCACATTGTATTTAAAAAGATCTGAATATGTCTCATAGAATGGCTGCTGTTTTCAAGAACAAATATGGGAAGTATGAAAATTTAGAATGACAAAACCAGCAGTTGGATAAACGCTGGATAAAAATCGAAATTTTTAGAACAGAACAGAAAATTTTCTATTTGATGACCTAAGCGTTTTGTCACGAGAAAATGACTTATCGGACATTATGGAACGCACTATATGAACTGCGGAAAAAGTTGGTGCCACAAAACATTCGAAAAGTGGCAATGTCAAAATTAATCAGCAGTTTCGATGGACTGAATTGCTGTTGTTGGAGTCCAACAGCTGGATAGGTTGGAAGTGATGTTCACGGATACCGGCATAAAGATTTTGGTATGCTGCCATAACCCGATGAGATCGACAAATGAAAAGACCATCAACTGTTACTTCTATCAAACATCGATCTGTTCCAAAGAATCAGCCTGCCCATATCGGCATGAAGTAAAGATTTTCGGATTTAATACAATAATTTTTATTTAAAAAAATTGTAATATTTAATAATTTTTTTTTCCCACTTTTATTAATTTTATGATCAGTGGCGTACCATAAGGTTGGATAAAAATATATTATAAAAATAATTGTTAATTTACTATGTATATCAAATTAATTTTGATTTTGATTGAAAATTATTTGAAAACGAAACAATAACAAAGCACGTCACTGATCTTAAAACACCTGCAATTACTGCAAAATACCATCTTATGGACAAAAAATTTACTGACCCACAACTATTTTGACTTTGGTTTAGTTGTACCTATGATATAATCCTTCATCGACGAAACCTTTGATATATTACATGTAGTCAATATAATTAAAACTATTATATTAACAGCTATTTTCGCGATGTTAAACCGGAATAAGTGCGAGTACTCATAGTATTTAGCTTGGGAAGTCACTCCGGACGACACCGGTTTTATACACTAGAATATAATAAAAATAAGTGGAAGTAAAAATATGGATTCGAAATAAAAATTAATAAATAAATATAATATAATATAAATAATTGAAAATTCATTATATAACATTTATTTGTAAATTTTAATTAATTCAAAACTAATATGGCGAAACAATAACAAAGTACGTCAATGATCTGACAAGCTATAGAAACCCGAATCCACCTAGTGGACAACAAATTTTCTGACCTCTAAATATTTTTACTATTGTTAACAATGTCAATTGTTAGTAATAGATTGGTAGAATCGACCTGATAAAAGTCAAAATATTTACGGACCAGACATTGGTCTACCAGATGAAATCGTGTTTCTAGAGCTGGTTGTCGGATCATCGACGTGCTTTGTTGTTTCGTTTTCAAACCGTTTTCATATTTTACATTAATTTTCATATTTAAAATAACCCATACTATTACAAATAAACCATATAACTGTTAAATAATTGTTAATAAAAAATCCAAAATAAATTTTCTTAAATAAATTAACCATTTTTTTTATAATATATTTTTATCCAACCCTATGTCATGCCACTGATCATAAGATTATGTAACCTCAAGCTGAAATACATTTCCAACTAGAAAAATTTTGATTTCACTGTTTAGTCACGTTTCAGATGCGGACGGTAGCGCCCGACGGTATGGTCGCTGACCGATGGCGCTCTGATGATAATTGGCGCGTATGCACTTCAGATGCACGATGACCGGCAAGCAATAATAAGCTCTGCTAGAAAAATTGTTGCAGTTTGAGCAGCTTATTTAACTTTTAAAAAAGCAGAAGAAAAAGAAAATCCTTTGAGTTCCCCTACTATTTGTTTAAAATTTAATAAGTAGAAATTGTTGTTAATTAATACTAATTCAAGGATTCGATTGTAGTAAATTAATTTCACATCGGAACGTAAGATCACAAATATATTATTTAGTTAATGGACAGCTGCCGATACCGTAGCGGTCATTAAATAGTACCTCTTGGGTTTCTCAGATGTCATACATTAAAATTGACTTCTAAACGCAATTTCAGCTGCTAGACGCTACTTCGGTAAAAGTTGTTTGTTTAATTGTGCTACACTAAGTTAAATCATTATTATTTTTATTACAATGTAAATATTTAATTGGTCTCCTAATTCTATCACCAGAATAAGTAAAGTGTTCAATATTATTTTTTGTTGATATTGCGTTTTTACTTGAATTATTATTAATGTTACATTGATATTATTTTGAAATTCCACCGTAACCTAGCATCATATCAACAGAGCATCTTACTATGCTCTGATTATCAATATCGTACTGAGATGATATTGTTATTGTTGCACCGAAATTTTCATTGAAATTATAATATCAATTTCAACGCACCATTTGTAAGGCATGGTTGGTGAGACATGTGTACAAGTGTTTAAAAAAAACATCTGACAGCTCTAAATGTGACCTATCACATAATTAGCTATTATTATTTATTATTTAATTATTACATTATTTAAGTATATGATTTATAATAATATCAATTTTTATATTGGGTTATTTTGTTCATTTGTATGAACAATAAATTAAGTTTTTTTCACTTAAGAGCAACAAAGCAGAAGATTTGCATTTCTTCATATCCCTTTAACATAGAGCCTAATAGAAAAATGTAGACAGCGCAGACAAAAAATTCTAAATATATCTAGTAAAGTTCCATTTATTAATATGATGATAGATAATGATAGATGATAAATAAACACCCCGCTTTATTTTTGGAAATAGATAAAAAATAATTGAGAAAAGAACATAAAGTGGTTTGTGTTCTCACATGTAACATTCAACTAAAACCCAATTTATTTTTAAGTAAGCCGAACCAATAGATATTGATGTAGTTATAACAAAATGTAAATTATCTTTACGTTTATTGTTAATGTATTTGATGAGTGAAACTATCAAATTAGTTTCGTAATTTTACTAAATTAACTTACTTGCCCGACATGCAGTTAACTCAACTACGCGTGTAGGTAAAATGACTATTATTGGTGTATATTTATGGTCTAACTATGGAGAATATAATAACGAGCAGACTCGACCCAACAAAAGTCAAAACATTTACTGGTCAGGAAATTTTCTGTCCATCAAGTGGATTCAGACAAGTCGTTATAAAACAAGTCCTATAGCGACTGGTTGGATCATTGACATGCTTTGTTACTTTTCCGTTTTATTAGTTTTATAAATTATTGATTAATTAATTAATTAATTTAATTGAAATTTTAAAATGAATTTTATATGACAAATTAGCAATTATTAATGATTTTATTTCAAATCCATATTTTCACTTCCACTTATTTCTATTACAAATATTACCCAACCGTTGCTTATCATATTATTTTTTGCATGCCGCTGATTATTAAATTAATAAAATGGAAGAAAAAATCAAATTATGCCCTTTATTAAATTAAAATTACTTTAATATATGAAAGATTCATTATTACAATCATAGTTTTAATCTGCTGTACTATTATCCACGATTTGCTTTATAATTTAAAAAATTGATTTTTACATAAGTGCAATTTTAAGAATGCCATCCTTGCTAGCCGTAGCGGCCCCTAACGGGCAGCCCGTTATTTTCTCGTTTCCACTATTTTTCATAGCTCTACATAGGTCTGACATATTATTATTTGTCATTTCTGATTACTGAAAAAAGTAAATCTTCTTTCAAAGAATCTCCTGCTGCTCTTTAACGCTATTATGCGCTTATTTTAACCTTAATTGCTGCATACATTTTCGTCATTAGTCACATCTTTTCTACTTAAATTTTAAAATGATTAAATGTCGAATGTTATAATCCCTAAGATGTGTTATAAAAAACATCCCAGTCTAAGTAACCTAAGTAATCTAAATAGGATTACTTTAATTTCATGCCATCATTACATCATTCAACGCCTGAAATTTCTTTTAACTACTAAAGCCATCCGGAAATAGTCAATCTAGATTACTTCCGGGTAGTTGCGTTATTATTAAAATATTTATAGATTTCTAAAGCAGGAAAAAAAATTAACTGGACTTTTTTCGATCCTATCTTCTTCATTAGCCTTCGGCAATAATTAAATAACAATTTCACTATTTTTCACGAAACTAGTTAAAAAAAAAAAATAGTAGAATTTCGGAGACGAGAAAAACACGCGAAGTGCAAATAATTCTTTGTTAATGTTAGTTACGTCAACACTCAATTGCTTTTTTTTCAATAAAATTATTTTTCTAATATATACAACCAAACCTCGCCATAACGGTCACCTAAAATGTCAAACTAAATGGCCGGCGTACAGAGGTAACCGGCAAAGGGAGCGTGCACAATTTTTACGATAAAATTGATATGAAACATTTTTATTTGCTTCAGTAGTGAATACAATTTAAATCGAAAAAATCTGTGCTAAAAAGAACTGTCGGACTAAGAAATTAAATTTCAGCCTCAGATACAATTAAGTTCAAATGATTTTGAAAAATGCGTGCACAAGAATGAAGTTCAATTCTGAATTAAAACGAAAACTGCAAATGAAGAGTTAAACGATGCTTATTTTCTTAATAGCATAACATAATAGTTCGTATGTCGGTCCAATGAATTTGTTGTTCTTACTTTGTTTATGTACTGTGTGATGCACGTTTTGCAGCACACGTTTGCGCAATGCAAATAAATAAATGTGCAAATAATAAATTATTTTATAAAAGAATTTTATTTTATAAATAAACATTTCTTAAATGTCACTCTAACATAGCAATACTAAAACCAGATAAAACTCATAAAACAGTAGTAATGTATAACAGAGAATATGATCAAGAAATTACAGAAAGTTTGCAAGATACAACAGCATATAAAAAAATAAAATCAGATCCAACAAATACGTTACAAAAACACAATAATGATATTATAAAAAACTAGGAAAACAAATTGTACACATAACCTACACTAGCTAAAAATCTAAAAAAACATAATGCACTACCACCAAAAATATATGGCATTTCCAAATTCACAAAACCAAACATTCCTTTAAGACCCATAGTCGCATGTAATCAATCACCATTTGAACAATTATCTCATCACCTTAAAAACAAACTACAAAATATACTGTACACAAATTATTATTACATAAAAAATTCTTTTGCTTTCAAAAGCAAAATAAAAACCATAGAATTACAATACAATTACATATTAATATCATTAGATGTTTTGTCAATGTACACAAACATACCAATAATCCTAGTAAAACAATCAATACCTAAACACTGGAACAAAATCAAAGAACACACAGAAATTCCAATCAAAGAATTTACAAAAGCAATTGAAACTACATTATACTTAACATATTTCACTCATAAAGCTAAATTTAAAAAAAAATAGGTGGATGTGCAATGGATGCATCAATATCAAGTGTGATAGATAATTAGTTTTAGAAGATTTAGAAAAAAAGTAATTAAAAATCTAAATTTTAAACTACCATTCTTTTTCAGATATATTGATGGGTGAATTGTTGTGTAAGGTATGTTGAGCCATACCACAAGCTCAACAACAATATATATTAGAACAATTTAACCCTTACAATACAAAATTACAATTTACAATTGAAATAAGAAACAAAATAAAATCAATTTTCAAAATATAACACTACACTAAGTCAGAAAAACTATTAAAACAGATACAAAAGAAACATGGTCTGGTAGATATTTAAACTATAAGTCACAACACCCAATATCACAAAATAAATTCTGTAATAATAGGAATAATTGATAGAGAAAATCAATCAATATAATAGATTTGATTTTTCAATCAATATAATTGATTGATTTTTCCATTAAAATTTATACACCGAATATTTTGTCATAGAATATAAAAATTCTATAACACCACAAATAGAAAAAACTAAATCAATAAAATACATATCATTTTCATATAATCAATACAAATTTATACACAGAATATTTTGTCAAAGAATCTAAAAATTCTATAACACAACAAATAGGAAAAACTAAACCAATAAAATACATATCATTTTCATATATACCACATTTATCAGAAAAATTAACACATATTTTTGAAAAATATAATATACAAGTCGCACATAAAGGAGACAATTTTCCAAAAATAATATTATGCAAAAGTTGAATCACATACGCATAAAGATAAACAAAGGAATGTAGTATATAAAATACCATGCTCAGATTGTAATAAAGTTTATATTGGACAAACACGTCAATTTTTACAAAATAGAATTAATGGACATAAATACGACAAAAAAAAAACATTAACATACCACACTAAAGAAACGAAATACAGAATTGATTTCAATAGCACAGTAATCTTAAACATTGAAAAAATTACATACAAAAAAGAAATACTAGAAATGATCCAAATCAAAAATCATGAAAAAACTATTAACTATAAAACAGACATAAAATACTTATACAAATTATACTCTACTAATACTAAGCAAATCATAGTACAACATAATATAAATTAAGTTAAAAGATACATAAATACACACATTTATACATACAAGAAAATCATACCTTGGAACAAATAGGCGCTTAAAATTAGAAATATTTATAGGTAGCATATGAAAACGGAACCATAACATTATAATAGTAATCAAAAATTGTCAAATTTAAAAAGGCGAAACGAAAATACTCTTTGAAAGCGATTTAACGTATCGAAACAGCTGTCCAGTAGAGAAAATAAAAGAAATACTAACAAGAACTGACAGAAAGCTAAGTAAAAATTAATAATTAAATAACAAATTTCGACTAGGTCGACCACATTACTTCAACTAGTCTTTAATTTAATTATTGACTTATTCGAGCAAACAGATTTGTCGAAAAACCAATGCAATCACTTTATTAACCAAAATAATTAGCTACTTACTTAATTTTAATAGATATTTAATTATCGTGGAGCGACAGTATTCATATTCGAACGCCAAATTGTTAATATTTTGTTAATCTATGGAAAACGTGGTGGGCATGCCGAAGAAGCCAGAAGATTGTATGCGAATCGTTTTCCAGACAAATATCTTGGTATTCTTTGTTCTTTCCATATTTTTTTATACACCTCAATCATTATTTTCCTTCCCTCTTCCCCCATATATTTTACAATTTCTGTTGTTACTGTGTCGCTTCCTGGCGCTTTCCCATTCTTTAATAGCTTTATGGCCTTCTCCATTTCTTCCATATTAAACTCTTCCTCATCGTCCCTGCCTTCAGCTCTGCCTACATTGGCTACCTCTCCTATATCAGTCCTCTCTCTCTTTTCTGACAGCAGCTCTTCAAAATATTGCTTCCATCTTTCCATTATTTCCTTTTCCTGCTTTAATAGTTCTCCTCCTTTATTCTTTATATATGTCGCGCAGTTGGCCTTTCCTTTTCTTACTGTTTTCAGTCTGCTGTAGAATATTTTTTTCCCCTCTGCCGCTTCGTTTTCTAATTTCTTGCCAAATTCTGCCCATTCATTTCTTTTCGCCTCTAATACTAATGTCTTCACTATTTTCCTTTCTTCCTTGTAGCACTGATACGTTTCTCTAGTTTTTTTTTTGTAGATATTCTTTCCATTTTTCTTTTTTTATTCTCACTCTTCTCTTGATCTCTTCTGTCCACCATGCCGTTTGTTTTATTTTCTTATTTCTTTTTATTCTTCCACACACTTCCGAGCTTGCTTGTAGTATTATCTTTTTGAGTTCCTCCCAGCTCTCTTCCAAACTTAATGTCTTCCATTTCTCATTTCTACTCTCAATCATCCTCTTCATTATTTCTATATATTTCTTTGCCACCTCTCCGTCTTTTAGTCTATACGCTTTTATTTTCTCATATGCTGTCTTATCTTCTTTTCTCTCTCTGTTGTCTGCTTTTAATGGTTTCTTTATCTTTGATATTACCATATAATGATCACTTCCCACTTCCGGTCCTCTTGACACTTTTACATCTACTATTTTCTTTCTATTTTCATTTCTTGCTACTATGTAGTTTATTATCGATTTTTCCTTTCTGCTGCTCATCTCTCTAGTATACTTGTGTATATCTTTGTGCTTATAGTAAGTATTTGCTATAAACATATTATTGATTCGGCAAAACTCTATCAATCTTTTTCCATTATCATTTCGTATTGTCTCCCCATTCTGGCCCAATATTCTACTCTCTCCTGATTTTCCCTTTCCCACTCTACTATTGAAATCTCCTGCAATGTATATTTCGCCTTTTGCTCTTTCTACCGCCTCTGTTAACATTTCCCAGAATTTCTCTTTGTTCTCCTTTTTGTCATCTTCATTTGGTCCATACACACTTATTATTGTTATAATGCTCTCGTTATCGTCCTTCATATTTATTATCAATATCCTCTCTGAACATGCCTCCCATTTTTCTATATTGTGTGCCCATTCTTTTTTTATCATACATGCGACTCCCTCAGCTGCTCTTTTCTCTGTTTCCACTCCGCTATATATAAATACACTTCCTTTCATCATTTTTTGCAGTCCTCTTCCTTTTTTTTTCGTTTCCGTTATTGTAAGTATGTCTATCTTATTTTCCAGGAACTCATCTTCCAGTTCTATTTCTTTTCCCTTTATGCTTCGTATATTCCATGTTGCCAATCTCCATATTTCTACCTTTTTCCTTCTCATTGTTTTCTGCTCCTTTCCCCACTTCTTCTTCAGTTTTTTGTTTGTTTCTGCTTTTCTTCCCAGCTTCCATAATCTATCCTATTTCTATATTGTTCCTCCTTTCTTTTGTATATTTGGCACTTTTTGCTAGTTGCCATGTGCTCTAGGTCTTTATCTTTAATTCTTGTACAGTTGGCGCATTTTATTTCATTTTTTCCACAATCTTTCCCTTCGTGTCCTTCTTGTCCACATCTGTAGCATACCTCCGTTCTTGTACAGTACTTGGCTACATGCCCATAGCAGCAGCATTTGTAGCATATCGCGATCCTTATATATTCCTCTACCTGTTTTACAGTAAAATCTATCAGTACTTTTCCTTTTTTAACCACGTACTTGAATATCTCATTGTCAGCTTCTACTACCCAGTCCTCTACATATTGTTTACTGTTTCCGAAGGCATTTTTTTTAACTGCTCTTAATACTGTCTTCACCTCTCTAGTCCCCACCATTTTTCTTATTTCTCCATTTTCCCTTATTATTTCATTTATTATTTCTTCTTCAGTATACCCTTGCTCAACTTTTTTTATTATAAACATCGGCTTTGTTTCTTTCATTTTCCTCACTGTTATTCCTTGTACTTCCTCCAGTTTCTTCCCTATCTGCTCCTGTTGTAGCTCGTTTCTACACTTCTTCTATCGTAAGTTTTTCACGTATTTTTTCCATTACCTTCTCACCTTCTACCGCTTTCACTGTTATTTCTCTTATTTTTTCCGGTGTTTTCCATCCCTTTATATTTTTTGTATCATTTTCTTTTTTCTTTTCTGCGATAGCCGCATATGTCTTTTTGCTCATATCTTGTATGTGTGTTCTTGTAGCTCCCCCTATCAATTCCGTTAATTTTGCTTCCAATTTGTCCATTCTGGTTTCAAATTGTTTCTCTATTTTTTCCAGCCTTTGCTCTACCTTATCTGTTTTCTATGTTCTTTGTTTTTTTTCTGCATTCTCCATGCTTTCATATACAGTAGCAGTCATTTTACCTAATATTTTTTCCATGTTTTGTATTCCTTTTTCGATTTCTTTCCGTGTTATTCCTTCTTGTCTTTTATACCCCTCTTTAAATATCCGAACCTCCCTTTGCATCAATGTGATCTGTTTCAATATTTCTTCAGACACTCCGCCTGTCTTTTCTCCAGTATCTTCTCCTATCTTCATTCTTTTTTCCCTTTTATCCTCCACCTCACTCATCACCATTCCTCTGTACGATGTATTTACACCCTCCTCATCTTCCTCCTCCGTTGAGGTTCTCCTTTTTCTGTCCTCCACCTTTCCCACTGGTGGCGTTCTTTTCACTTTCGTCGCCCTTTTAAAGGGATTTTTATCCTCCATAATACAATTCCTATTATTATTTTTTTAATAAAAAAAAAAAAAAAAAGCCAATAAAAAATAAAAAATAAAACTTTATTGTTCTCGGAACCGAACCACTGTTCACAAACAATCAATACTTTGCTTATCTACGTATCGACTTTCGATTTAAGCATAAATAAGCATCCTCTCACTGTCCGAACTAGACTGCACAACCTTCTACGAACTAGTTAGGAATTGCCTAATTTTCTAATTAGTTTTAAATAATTCATTAATTACGATAATTACTAGAAATTAATTTACCAAAACGTAAATTTAAATATAATAAAACTTCGGCTATAAAACAGCTATAGATAATCAAACGGCTATTAAAAAATCATAGCCTTATGCCTGAACAGCGCTAGGTTATTACACATCAAGAGAAAACGATCCAATATTTTACCGATAAATCAGTTTAGACGCGTTGCCAGCAGATGCAGAATAATCTCACCGGACCATTTATATATAATTACGAAGACTTATAATTCATATATATAATAATATATATGATTATAATAATATATATAATATATATATTTATATATTATATATATAAATATAATAATTCATAATAATATATTATAATACATATAATATATTGTAACAATATTTACTTACATAAATAATAGCCACCACGAGTACACTCTAGAATAATCTCAATGACATGTATTTTTAATAAGTCTAATTATCTAGAACTGTCTTTACGGACACAGATTACTTAAATCGATAGGCCATAAATTAGTCAGAAACATTGAGAATATTCTAGGATGTGTATTTTATATAAAGGGCCGCAATTTTCGATTTCCGGATCAGTTTATCTATTGCTTAGATACGCGTCGTATAAATAAATATCTGCATAGGAATCCTCTCTGCAAATTTGTATATGTATGTAGTCTTCGTTATATTGTTCAAATAGTGGGCTTGAATTGTGTTTAATATTTGTGTTGATTGTTTTGTGCTCCGCTTAGACATTTTTCTCTTAGTTAAATAAATAACATTTTTTTTATCCAAAGTGAAATTATTATTTTACACCCATTCGAACTTTTATACTAGAACGTTGTATTTTATGTTGGACTACATTTATTTTTAGATAGGTTTTTAGATATCTAAACATTCATAATGAATAAATAATTATATATATTTATAGGGTGTTAACCAACAGTTTTAGGAAATTCACACCTCGTGTAAGTTATTAAGAAACAAGCCTAAAATTGTTATGGAAGGATAGGTTTATCTTCAATAGTTACCGAGGTAATCAGCATTTTCTTATTTCTTCAAAACTGTTCGTGAACCGTGGTGTAACGGGCCTATGAACTACTGAGTGTTGATATATATATATATATATATTTCTATATGCCTTATACCATCAACTGGTGTCGGCTTGAGCTCTTCTCGTTATCCTCCTATTCCTCACTTCCTATGCATCTCTCCCACTCCTTCCTGTTGCCAGCAATTCTTCTTGCGTCATTCAGCCTCATTCCTCTTTCTCTTATTGCTTTTTCAATTCCCTCATCCCATGTAATTTCTGGTCTTCCCCGTTTCGCTCTTCTTCCCTCCCTTGCCTGCCAGACTCTCTTTACTTGCCTCTCTTCACTCATTCTTACCAGATGTCCCCACCATCCCAACTGCCTTCTGTGGATGAACTCCACCACTGGTTCTATCTCCAACTCTTCTCTTATTGCGCTACTCCTTATTTTATCTCTTTTTGTTGTTGTTGTTGTTGTACTTATCAACTGAGTTTTGATAAGTAGAATAAACCTTGAACTCATTAACAAGTTCAATGTCATACGTAGTATAAATTTTCTCCATTTTCATTGAAACGGTGGCGGCGTTTTAAAATTTAGACGAATTTTAAAGTTTAAATATTTTCAGATTTTCAATCTTTTATATTAACATTAGTCAAAAATAGATTTAATTTTTGCAATGAAATTGATTATTAGATACAGTTCTTGATCTGGATCATTTTTCATAACACTGAAAGATGAATTTTTTAGTTGCTCAACAAAGTTTTGAATGTGTCATATTAAGAATGTGCTTACCTGCATGTGTCATATGCAGTTATGGTTATCTTTATTAAATAAAGTGTTCTTCATTAAATAATGATCACTTGGGCAAAAATTGACGTTATTTTGGAAGCCATAAAAGCTCTCTAATAATTCCCAATACAAAATGTTATCATTGTTCTGAGAATGAAAAAAGAGAAAGTTCCTTTCTGGAGCGCTGGTTCGAACTTTGTTTTTTCCGAGTAGTAGTGACCTCATTTTAGTAATAAATTAGAGGCAATTATTTTTATTACCCTGACTGTTGTTGAAATTTGAAAATCATCTTTGAATGCCGTGAAAAAAATGTCCATGAATAAAATATTTTTTGGCTTTTGATTAATCAATTAATTTCGAAATTAAATTTGACACCATATCGTAACATAAGTACCAAGGCCTTATGTACTAAGTACTTACATTACAGTACATTGGCAGTAGGTATCAACTAACAAAAAAAAACAGGATACCGAGTCGATTTTACAATTTTATTACTTACATTATTATGCAATACCATTCTGAAATAAGTAATTCTATCCCATAATATCAATTTAAATTAAGCAACTAAATACTTAAATACTACATTCCCATAATACAGAATTTTGAAGAAAAAATTAAATTAAAAAAACAAAATTTTGTTCCTTTTTCAACCTTGACCTTCTGCATTGTTAAAAAAAACGATAACAAAATATAAAGTCTTTAGAGCTGTTATGCCATAATATCAAATTAACCGATTAAGTATATTGTCGAATTATTACAATTAACATTAACAATTGTTTGCGCCACCGCCCGCGAACAATGCAAATTGAGTAAAAATGTTATTCATCTTCTTGCTTCGCATTCTGCATTGTTAAAGAAAACGGCAACCAAAACAAAACATCTTTAGAATTTATTAATAGAACAATTCATAGTGTGAAGTGATTTTCCTTAAACCGATGATTTCACGCTTGTGAAAAGTGTGTATTTGCATCATGAAATGCAAATAACTAATTTCAGCCAACTAGGCTACACCACTTAAGTTCAATCAAATTCCAAGCTTATTTAACTACTTAAGTCTGTAAATACATAATTTTCATTGCTAGTGGAAGATAATAAAAGTTCGCAAAAGCAAAGTGGTGCGCGCTGAGCTCAATGTGACGAGAATTGTTTAATGTTTTATACTTCAGTATTGGTGTTGCGTGACTTTGTGATGTACTTCAACTGGATATTACATCATGGATAAGGCAAAATATTTTTAGTATTAAAAAATTGACAATCTGTAGAAATTTAAACTTCAAACTTCGCCTGAATTATCGAAACGTAGCTCAAAGAAAATTGAGAAATTTTATACTACTATGCCATTAAACTCGTTAATAAATTCAATGTTTATTCTACTTTTCAAGACAAAGTATTGCGTAGGTCAGTTACACTGCGGTTCACATACAGTTTGGAAGAAATTAAAAAATGCTGATTATCTCGGAAACTATTGCAGATAAGCCCCTACTTCCTTAACAATTTTCGGTTTCCTTCTTAATGACCTATACGTAGTGTTTATTTCCTACGGTTGTCCCTGAACACACTGTATAAATATATTTAGATACACAATGAAATAACATTATTGTTCAGTGCTTGATGAATCAACGGTTAACGCCGATTAACAGAACTACGATTTTCAGATGGCCAAAAATTTTTGAAATCTCGTATTTCGTTCGATTTTCTTGTTGTACAGGCCTTCATAGCTTGATTTCTTCTATGTTCACTGATAAGATAATGATGTCATCCTGCGATAAAAGTGGCAGCTTAACCACTAGATAGAGTCACCATAAGACTTTCTAATTTAAATGGGGAGTCAAATTTGACATATTACATGCCATATGTAACCAAATATGACGGTTGACGGGTAATACATAAATTGTTTTGTAATGGTGTGAATTCCAATTACAAACACTAATGACTGCACTAATTGTGCTCTCTTGTTGATATGATATGACTGTATAAATGATTCAATGTTCTTGTATTTAGTTTACTATCACGTACTTATATTTTTATAAAGTTATACGAGATATTTACACTTTTTTGTCTCTTAATACTAATGTGTATAAAATGTTTATTGGTGGTGAAGTATGTTAGAATTGAGGTTTGATGTATAATGTATGATGGATTTTTAGATTTTTGTTTAGTAGATGTTTCTTGTATGAGTATAGATAGAATTCTCTTTTTCACTGTTTAGTTTTCTAACAAGAAGACGAATTTCCCCCACCATTCTATCTATTATTTGGTGGTACTGGAATTCACCCTATTGTCAGAAATTCTTAGTGTATGAGTCATGAGACTTTAGCACGTTCGGATTTTCAAGGTTGAGCAGAGAAATTCTGTCCCTACGTGGTTTCTACAAGGTTAATCGTATCTATTTTATTAACCTTGACGAAAAGAAGAGAAAAAAATCTTAGAGGTGATCTGTATATAGGAATTCTGCTCTCATGACAAAAAAAAATATATAATAGAATTTTTCTATTAGCCAATAGATCAATTTCCAACACATAAATCATATACTATGATTTATATTATGGAGGACTTAAGAAGTCCGGAAAACGACTGTACGAAGGTCAAAACAATTTCGGGCTTGAAAACGCCGAACTCTTATTTTTAATTAATTAAATTTAATTAATTTTAAACTTATTTTTAAATAAGCGATTACTGAACGCTTATTATTAAAATTGAAATAATTACAGAATGACGCTTATTGCTTAAATCAAAATTGATTTGTTGTATTAAATAGTTTGGTAACACAATCACAGTTTTTAATTTTGGTATCAGAATCCACGATTTCCCTTAAAGTTTAGAAAACGAAATTTCACATAACGACAATATTATTTGTACCAGCCTACACCAGAGCTACTTCGCTTTTTTTTCGTTGTCTCTCCTTCTTTTCTCCATAATTTAAACTATGAACTACAGAAGAAAATAACATTTGACATATGACATAGCATTTATTAAGATTGTTAACGAAACAATTTTCTCGAAATTAATTTCAAGAGCTTTCATATTTATTTTTTTGCAATAGTATTTTCTGGCGTTAATCTATCAAAAACATTCCTATTTTTGATAGATTATATTTGATCAGTGACAGTTGCCAGCAAAATATATTACCAGTGACATTTGACTAGACATAATTTTGTTGGTATCTTCGAACTATAAAAAATTATTACTGTCAGATCAAACAAAACAAAACAACAAACTTACAATCAGACAAAATTTTATACGACGTGCGACATTGAACTCGTTAAAGAGTTCAATGTTTATTCTACTTTTCAGGACCCAGTATTGCGTAGGTCAGTTACACTGCAGTTCACGAACGTTTTTGAAAAAATCAGAAAATGCTGATTATCTCAGCAACTATTGAAGATAGACCCCCTAACCCCCTTGTTTAGACATTTTCCGTTCAGTTTTTCATCCCCTATCCACCACTGAAATTAACAATACTAGTAGGGACACACCCTGTAGATAATTAAACATTTATTTAAATTTTGAAAATTGAAGAAATATTTTCCATTTCACATGTTGTGAATCATTTTTTATATTTTTTTATTTGCAATGTGTGTTTCAATTATTTTTCAGCTTGATAAAAATAATTTTAATTTTTTGCATTTAATACAATCATTCTGTATTAAAATCAAAGAATTCGCTGATTAACGTGAAATCCTGAAATCGTTTAAATGTTCAATTTTTGCTTTTAAAAAAGCGAAATTTATATTTTAGTGCTAAATAATATTTTCCCATTATTCTTTTAATATTTCAATCATTCTAATTGTATAATGTATAGCGTAAGTAAGTATTTGATTTACTAATGATTTACTTTCTTTACAAGATCTATCTAATATGCTTTATTGTTATTTATTAATACCTGCAAATAATAAAAATCATATCGAAAGTATCAAGATTTGTTACACATCAAGTCACATTTTTATCAACAACCTTAGTAATCATAAGGGTCCGAACGATCCAAACGAAGACGGATTTCCAAAATCAGATTCATCATACAACTATTAAAATCAGAGTAATAATTGTTTTAATAATAACCAGCTATACTACCGTAACGAAAATTGACTACATAGCGTTCCCCGCTCTGAAAGTCCCGCCTTAGTCTATGTCTACCTTTTTCTAAATTTTGGAATGCGCTTTTGTACAATTTCAATTAAAATTTACAATAGAAAAATGCTGACGTTATATTTAAATTATAAAAATCAAGTCTGTAGATAGTACCATTTCCAAAAAATTAATAGGTCATAAAGCCCTTATGTCGAATACGGTACCTCAGTTTTGCAAAGGCATTTTTGCTTTTCAAAATAAAGTTATATGCTCGAAGTATATATGTTAACCCATCATTTTTTCAAATTTCGTTTCAATATCTTTGTTTTTAACAAAGTTATTAATAATTGAAATTTCATATAACTGAGATTTTATGAAAATAGGGTTCTCTTTTTGTTTCAATACGGCATAACTTCCGGAGAAAAAAAGATGTAAGTGTATAACTTTGCCATAAGATTACACGATACATTAGCTATAAAACATATTTTTTTTACATTCGTTCTACACATTTTTTAATATTAACGTTTAAAGTGAGGGCTCAATAATGTGAAACGGAGCGTAGTACAATCAGTAGTGCTTTCTGCTATATTTTAATAGTTCCTCTATATTCGATAACTACTATTTTTACATCGAAAACTGATGTGCTCATTATAGTAGGAGTTCTCCACCTGCCGCACACTGAAAGGCCAACCAAAAAACGCAATGCCAATAGCTATACTTCCTGCTATCGGTGACGCTTTAATTTCTTACTAGTACTACTACCACTACTATGACTGCTATACACTTCCACCAATGTACCCTCCTCTCTCATCATCGATTCCTGCTGCTTCAGCTTCTACTTCTTCCGCAAATTCCTTCTCCATCATACCGTAAAACCAACCTGCGACTACGAAAAAGAATCAGTACCAACTTCGCCGATTGCATTCTTGTCGTGGCGGTAATCGCGTAAGGACAACAATAGTAAATTGAGTAGAAGACTACATTGTTAACTAATTTCAGTTCTGTGGAGTTAGATATTATTAATAATATCTGAACACTTAAAATATAGAACGGAAGAGGCACTTTCGTAAATTATAATTATCTGACGAAGGCGTACTTTTACACTGAGGCGATAATATTTTTCAAGTGCTTAGTGACTGACTAATTGGCTTAAAAAGATCATTAACGAGTACTGCAAATTATTATTCAGACAAGAGTATAGCCAGTAGAAATACTACAAGATTAGCCAAGTACTGCAATATAAACTGCCATCCAGATTCCAAGGTAATTATTGAAAACATTTCAAACATATTTTCTTGTAAATTATCAAATCCGATAATTATAAAAATTGACACTCTTCAAGTAACGCTATGTAATTGCATTACCGAATTATTCTTCACTCGGGCAACTAATATAAAAAGAATGATGTTTGTTATTGGGATCATACATCATTATTCTTAAAACTATTAATATCATCGGTACCTACCCAGTCGTGACCGTAATAGTGCTTGTTCTAAAATTATCATCACCAATTTATTATTTTCATTATAATGTTTGATACAATGTTCAAGTTCCAAGAATATTTTTCAGGGAAACTAAAATATATATTGTATACATTACCTAAAATATTTTTACCTATTTCACCACACATGTCCATAAATCTGAAATTTACTTATCAATTTCATAAAATGAGTTCACTATTTTTTTTTAATTCCATTTTAAGTTTCACATTAGAATTCACAGATACCTAATTTTTGTTCATCACCAATGGGTGAATGTTTTTCATGATATGAAATTATAATCCAACGAGCACATATAAATAAATAGGAGCATACTGTTATAGTAAAATCAATGATAATAATTTTTTCTACCAAGAAAGTATCACCATCAGGAGCTAAAAACATACTCCTAATTAAGTTTATTATATATTTTATGGCAGCCACTAAAAAAAATTGAGTGGCATCCTCATAAAGTTAATTATTTATAATAATTTATGCTTTCAACGATCATTTTCTTATTAAAATTAAAATTCCTATTTAATATATTCCCCTACATGGGTATTATTATAATTACAAATTGGGCACATATAAAATATCTATTTTAAGTAGAGTAACTAAGAATATATTTTCTAGGTTATTAACAAAATACATATATAATGTACTCTTAATCATAATTTATTACTGTCTCACAACCAATTAGAAAAAGAAACTATAATAACATTGATACCTTGTTTTGTTATTGTCTACATCATAAATATTTAGGTGTTGTTTATAACATTACCTGTAGAGGCAGTAGCTAATGCTATAGACAAAGCGATATATTGCTTATTACCCAAGTAATGGGTATGTTATGTTGTTATGTTAGATAACAATAAGTTATCTAACAAATCATTTTTTTGAAGAAAAGAAAGAAATTCTAAAAAAAATAGTATACATCACTATTAAAAAAACATATAATCCACTCGCAAGATTAAATACACATGATCGAGTCTCATGTGTATATCTTTTCTGTTCGTTCGTTTTTCGCTACTTTCCCCACGTTGTACACAAACTGTCATTATTCACTTATTCCACATTTTAAGTCATAATGAGGATTAATTAAGCAATAATTATTGCTTTATTTCCCCAAATCAAAATAGAAACTGCTGACAAAACTTTAGAGTTAAAATGATCGAATATGTATCGAATAATAAAATGATACATAAATGGTAGGCGTCAATTTTTATTATGCTTAACAATAGGCATATGAAAAGAAAATGACAACTGCCCAAATGACGTAACGAGATAATAGTTAATAAAAATTAAGTGTAAATGACGGCGTCGTTGTTGCCACATTATTTATTTATAATGCAAGTTGGGGTACTGCAAATTAATAGTAGTACTAGCCCACACACTAAAAAGAAAGTAGATGTAGGAAATCATAGTAGACGTATGAATGTATAAAATAGTAGATTACAAGGCGAGCGGGGAAGCTTGCCATTACAGTTGAGAGATTGCGCCTCGGTATACTAGACTAATTTCGATGCTGGTATGGCAAGCTGACTTGCCATACCGCGAGGCTTGTATACTATTTTATTCCAAATCGCACCCTTTAATTCTTAAATCAATAAAATAAACAGATAATAGTTAAAATTTTTAATAGGACTGGCTAGTGGCAATATTTATTATATTATTTTATTTATACAAAAATTACACCGGAGCAAGCATGTATTTTTTTTGGTTTGTTACAATTTATTTATATATATTTTTATTAATTAATTCTAACAAAACAAAATAAATTATCGAACTAAGAAGTTGTTTTGTTGGGTTACTTTTGTTAGTAAGTTAGGTTATGTTAACATCTATTGTTTTATATACTGTATTTTCTAAATAATGTTTTTTATCATTTAATAGTACTTACCTATTAGTTTCCTTTTTTTTAATTTAGTTTCTTTCTTGTACGAATAATTGGTTATTTTATTATTAATACACTTTTCTTATTTTTCTATTCACTACGGAAGTAGTGAAAGATACTCACTCTAGTTAGATCAACCCACATACATAAATTTGAAAACAATATACATGCCAGTTTCTATGTAACCTTAGAAATGTTAACCTAGAAATAAATTCAGCCGCCATATTTTTATTTTTAAGTATATTACTTCCCTCTTCTTCTTCTTAAGTAAAGAACAGCCTATTTTCAAACTTTATAAATGTCAATAATAAATGAATTACATATGCGATTTGGAACAAAAGCCTATTTCAAGCAGTGTGGTTATGATTAAAATTGCATTAAGTATTTCTATCTATAAATACCTCTAGTATAATTGGTACATTGCTTCAGATGCCTCGTTATTACTTAATTTCCACTAATTTAAAGTGACTAATGATGAAATAAATATCATCGAAAGCAGCGTGCTTGCCATTATCATCATTATTATTTTCAAAGAAAATCTATTAGTACCATGTACTTTTAATACGAAGACGAGTATTTGTGAAGCATACTTATTACAAACTAATAGTAATATAATTCTACTCTTAATAGGTATTATCAGTACACCATCTTCTCTAAGATAGTTGAGTTTCTTGTATACAATGTTTTTTACTAAAAAAAATCATATTATTATTCTTTTTGTTATGTCAATCTCTACAGCGCAGGTGATTGAATTATGCAATATTAAAAAGGGTAAAAGATGGAAAATTCAAAGTTTCCTTATTTATGGATAGTCGACCAAAATTATTTGGGTAATTGCGTTCTAATGTAAGTAACTAGTAATTCTATGTAAAAAAATCCTAAAATTCGAGATCCATTATAACGTACATGACCTCCTGTTAATTCACCAATTGTCAGGATACGACAATCTTAAGTTAATTATTGGTTCTGACAGCAAAAATTAATCAATACATAATAAAGGGACGATAACTCTGCATTGGTTCTAATGCAAGGTTGTTAACAAAATTTGGACAATATTTTTAGTCAATACCTATTAGAATACCCTTTAAACTTAACATATTCTTCATTTTTTACGTGCAGTAGTAAAAATCGAGAAAAAACAATAGACTACGACTATTGTGTCAGTAACTCAATAATAGTTGAGCCTCTTCAAAATTATTACATGTCAATTGCATATGCATTGTGCTTCCACTTACCTTACTTGATAAGCATGTAATAAGTATACTGCTTTTAGTATTACTATTGTTATTTTACTTGTTGGATGTCGACGATCGTATTCGTTAAGGTGCATATCATCGAAGCTGTGTACATACTCTTCCCATTCTACAGCTATGAGTTATAACTGTTATAAGATACGACATATTTACAGATCTCAGACGAAGACGATAAAAATATGAATTGCTAAAAGTAAAATTAAAACTTAGTTTTTTGATGGATGATTCGTTTATTACCTATACATTACATCAATTGGTAGTATGCTATTCAAAACTGCATTGTTATGCAAACGCCTTCGAAAGAAGGTGTTACGAAAATATATGCATGAGCCAGACTAATTAAAATTTTTCGATAATAAATGAATTTCTTTATGTGTATAAATTGTATAGATTCTACTATAGAATGACTTTAATTACATATTATATGATTAAACGCAATTGTGTTTATTTACTAACATTTCTCGAAAGATAATTCATCTTAAATAGACAAATCTGCATAAATGCTTCTGGCGCTTTCGAGTCCGTCTCTGCTCAGTATTGTTAATTTTTCTGTGGGGAAAAAATTAATTTTCGTTCTCTTTTTTGTTTTTAGCAATTCATATTTTCGTCTTCTTCTGTTTAAGATCTGTGAATATGTCGCATCTTATAACTCGTAGAGGGTAGAATGGGAGGAGAATGTAAATAGCATAGCGCAATAATATGCACCTTATAGTATTATTGTACCCGCTTACCTGAAAAAAAAAAGATAAAGTGGTAAATACAGGTAAATTATTAAGCCTTCAATAAAAATTACAAAAAGCTATTAATTATTTTTGCACCGAATTATGATAAACAAAAATTAGCAGCTGATTTAAAAATTCTCATTCAACCATATTTAAGAATCTATTAAAAGTACAAACAAATATTATCGTGCGAATGATAAAATTCACATTTTATTGACTTCAGATGATTATATGCAACTAATACCATATGACATATATCCCAAAATTTTATACTAAATTATAAAAATTAAAATTCTAAATACACTTCTGTATGTAATCAACTGGTACGCTTTATTTATCTAATGTTTTGCTAGTGATGGTAAATAAAACTATAATAAAACTTAATTAGTTGATCTCTGAATTGACATCAGCAGTTCAAAACCCACCAATCAACACTAACTTCACTACTTCTGCATAAACTGAACATTCGCAGTATATCACGAAAGTCATACAATTCTTAAATTACATAATTTACTTACTCTACTTTATGTATAGATACATATATATATATATATATATAAAAGTAGTATATTTATTACAAGACACCAAAATATAATAATGGTGGTTGTGCGGAATTTATGAAAGAAAGGAAGATGTAAAATAACCGTTATAAGACATTTTTCCAATAGAGAGTTTATTTCTATAGAATCGTGGGTGCTCAATAATATTAATGATCGTGTAATAATAATAATAATAATAGTAGTACTAGTAATAGACGTGCATTTAATTTTTAACAGTAAATAAATATTTGATTTATTAGTGCTGCTAAACTCGCGATATTCGACAACACCTAAAATTATATAGTAGATTATAAACGAGGAAAGGAGATCAAATGTAGCTAATCAATCCGTTTATTTACCGGATGAAGAAAATGTATATTTTCCATATGCCTAACAAGTTTTTCGTTATTCAGGTGTCGCCAAAATGTTCACTATATCCCGCAAATGTAACGGCATATTTGAGAACCCATATTAATTTAACATTAAACGCAGCTACATTATGTAAATTGTATTTTTACATATATGACACAGATATCGGTTGAAGCAAAAGCAGAAAAACAACCAAGCGAGGAAGGTCAACTAGTTTTTTCAAATTCGATGAAGAAATTTCATTCTTTTTATGAATGACAAAGAATTCATTCATTTTATGAATAAAACTAAAGTGGCCCTATCACAAACCATATAACTAACAATATTTGATGTTTCGTTAATACTCATTTTTCAATGTATAACGAAAATATATCTAGTGCCCGAATACTGATGATCCTTCAATATATCGGCCCATGAACGGTTAGCGGTATTAAAGTAATTTCCAAATCCTAGCAGTTCACAAAAACCGCCTAAACAAAATCTAGCAGAATGCCAATGAACTAAAAAGTGACGAGTAGTGTATCATTATGGAATAGAACGCTATTTTAGTTACATCAATTATAAAGTTTATTAATACATTATAATTGTTTTTATGTGTTTTATTAGTAGTCATTTTTTGTTTTGGTGTGCTAAACATTAATTGTGAGCAGAGAGGGTTCACATATCAGGTTCTAAATTTTTCTGTAACATCTACCTGCGTCGTTCAAAAAAACGACAAGAACTCAAGCGGTACTTTTTTTTGACTTCATCCAATTCAAAAGTATTTAAAATTTGTGCATCCATTTCTCTAAGATTAGAGTAATATTTATTTTAGTGTGTTGTAGTAACCGACTTCTTACTTCTACTGGTTAAATAAAACCAATTCATAAAATTCAATAATTATGGCTCATACGTTCCAGTATGAGGCCACCGATATTTAAATTAAATTGATGGATGATTAAGATTAAAATCAGGAGATAATAGGCTATTTGTATAAATGAATCTTGTACTCCGTAAATATAATATCTTCAATAGATGGCACTAACTTACGAGGATATAATCTTATGAAGTGTTTAGTGAATATTAAGTAAAAAAAGCCCATAAAACACAAATTATTGATGTCGCTTGTGAGCAAACGACGGAGTGTTCTTAATTCGGTAGCTCAATATCTGAAGCAATCACGTATCTGTTACTAACACCGTTGTCGCCTCGATATTCACTGCGTCTTTTTCATATCATACTTACCTGAAAATTTGAGAGAATTCTTTAAAAACTCAAAATTTGACCATAGGATTCAAATTAAATATCTATTATATGAAATTGACTTGTTGGACTCTGCCTGGCATTTATTTGACAATTTATTATTATGGCCCCATCTCACCGAGCATGTATTAGTTTCGGACAAAGTTTAGTAGCTGAACCCAGATGCTGCACTGCTTTTAGTATTAGTATGTTTTTAATACAGTATGTTATTATTATTATTCTTTAGTTTATTAACAGCAAAGTAACCAAAATCGATGGATGATGCTACAATTTTTTCATTTCAATTTCAATGTCTTTTATAATAAATCAAATTTATTACGCATTTCTATTTTTTTTTTACATATTAGTATTATATTGTAATTATATTTCATTAAACAGTATTATTAGTATTAGTGTTATTATTATTATTATTGTTATCTACAGTAATCAAATAGAAGTGTATGTAGCGACGGCTGATGTTCACGTTCACACGATTTAATTAAATTTTAATATATAATTTTAACTTATACTTTTTAAATATAATCTGTAATTTAAAGATAAGATAAGGTATATAAATAATTAGGAATTTAAAGAAAAGAGATTTTGCGACGTTGCCAATATTGAATTTTTCCAATTTTATGTTAAAATTGTAAAATTCACGTATAGTTAGTGGTAATTACGGTTTGGTTGTGAGTTCTGCCTTATAGAGAATTTCTATTTATAACGCAACCCGGACAAAGTCGAGTTCTTGCATTATACTTTGTAATTCCCATTACCTATGTTACAGAGTATTAGAGGAAAGTATAATCCTTCATCGACGAAACCTTAGATATATTACATATAGCCAATATAATTAAAATATTTATATTAACGGATATTGTCGCGGTACTAATCTAACTACCCTCCAAGTAACTTTAAGTTGGAGGGCTTATAGTATTCAGCCGGGGAAGTCATCCTTGGACGAAGTCGGGTTTATACACTAGTAATGAGTAAATCAATGTTCGCACGGCACGCACTACGTTTTTTTTTCATAGTATTTACTCAAGTTTGTCTCTTTGATTGACATTAATAGCTGATGACCGCCCATTTTACAGTTTAGAATTTGTCATATGGAACACTCATAAATACAGAAATTTATTTCAATGATTCCGCATAAGAATAATTGTTGTTTCTAGCAGAAAGACAATCAGTAGTAGACTTGCCATCTTCAGTGACAGATATATACCTGTACTGTGTTTAAACCTTATTTCAATTTTATAATCTTCTTATATGTTTTATTCATAATAACTTATAAGTATTATTATACGACTTGAATGTAACTGTAATTTAACTATATTTGGTTTTCAACGACAACAATAGAAGGTTTCATTCTTAGTAATGCTCCCGAAATTTTATTCAATAAATCAAATCGTTCCATTTGGGTGATACAAAATGATGAAAACAATTTAATACAAAATAATGTAACAGCAGCAAGCAGTAGCATCAGCTAACTGAACCAGAAGCAAAAACACCAATACATATTTCTTTGGTAAAATTCAATTAAAACTGAATTGTAACGGACACTTTGTAACGGTGCAACAAATGAGATTAAAAAAAGAGAAAAATATGTGATACATAATAAACAACTATCGACCAACTGAATGAATTTTTCAAGCAATGAGTAGAAAGAGAAGAATAACGAGAAATGTATTTTCAATTATTTCGAAACTATTGTGTCCGCTGTAAAGAAACATTGCAATTTTTGGAAAACTGTTATTTGCGGTAGTGATAAATAATACGTGATATTTTCTTATATTTATACACTTCAAACATTTTTACATCAAAAATTCAAAATTGCATAACGAGCGCAAACACTCCAAACTATCTCAACTACTTAACTACCTTGCATTATTTTTCCTTATAATAATTTAGCTATGTGTAAACAGCAGCAGCTATTTATATACATATTTAGGTATCAGCTTAGACTCTAAGTCATTCTCGATTAGTTTTAATCGGGTCTTTCGAAAATTAGTTCATCTAACATTCCGATGATAACTAGTTTTTTACAATTTAATTTCACACAGACATAACAGCATAATACTTAGTTGTTCGAACTTGACTTACAATCAGTTGTAAGTGTCAGTGTGCAACGTAACGTTACACGTCATAATAGTAACGTGACATAACCATAAAAGAAGCTTCACACTTCCTATTTTATTGAAAATTTACTAAAATTATTGTAAAATCAATGAAAAGTGGCGACTCTCGATTTTATTTACTTTTTCAACTATTCCAGATTAATTATGATATTTATAAGCAAGTATCTGGATTTACTAGCGTATTCCAAAAAATTAACCTGACGCTCGTTAGCGGACGTCAGGTACGTTACCGACATATATTCAGAACAATCGTTTTGATATAGGGAATGCAAGAAATGGATATTAAAACATGCAAAAATAACTTCTTTTATATCTGCATGCCATGCTGTAACACCTAGATGTAATAACTAAATAATAAATCTAAAATAATATTTGCTAAAGTCCGTTTCTAGATTCATTTCAATTTCTGAATTTAATTGAAATTTTAATAGTTGGAGGTAAAAAACAATTATTTTAATAATATCTCGATATCAAATTGATGGAATATACATTTATATTAATCAACACTTACAAACATTTCTGGTTTATTTTATTCTTACTTTACAATGAATAGATATTGGTGTAATTTTCTAACTAAATAACAGAATTAAGATAAAACAAGCTTTGCCGTCTTTCAGATTTATTTATAATATTCTTCTTCTCTCTTTCTTCCATTCGAACTTTTAACTGACAGTAATAACTAAAAACTTTTGCATAATTCTTAAACTGCTACAGGCGGATTTCATAAGAATTTTCCTCCCCGGCATATCCTAAAAATAATGCAAAAATTATACAACATTAAATAATTTCAATTGAAAAATATACTCTCTAACTGAATTAATCAACCAAACTAAACTAACTTAGCTAAAACTACTTCAAATTTATATTTTTACAACTACTTTTATTTAAAAAGCAAAATACCCATCACCTCTAACAAAAAAATTATCATACTTCATCAGTATCTTCAGAATCACTTTCATCTAATTGAATAATTAGAGGAGTGATTTCTTCTCGATCGCATTGTATTGCTCGGTCCCACGATTTCTTGATCAGCTCCTTGGTGTGTCTTACCGTATTGAACCACATTTCGAACGTAATATGGTCAAGTGCTTCTTTCCACATTCATAGGGCACAATACACAGAATCGCCATCTCGCCCTACATGTCTATTGTAATACGTTTAAGCTATGCCCCATATATGTTCTATTGGATTACATTGGCAATGATATGGAGGTAGACGCAAAACTTTATGTCCACGAGTCGTAGCCAATTCATCAGTTTTGAATTTTTTTGGTGGCATATTTCTAAAAAAGAAACATATACTACATATGGGAACTATATTTTGTAGTTATTCATAATTTACCTTCTTGCAATATCAAGTAATTCCACTTTTAGTAGATTGGCAGAATATTCTATTTTGTTTTTGTTGAGCCAATCAAAAATTTCCATTCCATTTGGATGTTTAGTTTATAAAATGAAATGGTAGCTGGTATTGTCCATTACGATGATTGAGGGTTTTATTTTTGCAACATATCATCAAACATCTGAGAAACACTACTTCATTCATGTCTCTATGATAGTCTGAATTGACGGTGGATATTTTTGAAGCGAATATTAAATCACTACCGGGAACAAAATACGCTTTTATTTTCTCATATTCTATCTTATCTTCTTTTCTCTCTCTGTTGTCTGATTTTAATAGTTTCTTTATTTTTGATAAAACCGTATAATGATCACTTCCCACTTCCGGTCCTCTTGATACTTTTACATCTACTATGGTCTTTCTATTTTCATTTCCTGCTACTATGTAGTCTATTATTGATTTTTCATTTCTGCTGCTCATCTCTCTAGTGTACTTGTGTATATCCTTGTGCTTATAATAAGTATTTGCTATAAACATATTGTTGATTCGGCAAAACTCTATCAATCTTTTTCCGTTATCATTTAGCATTGCCTTCCCATTCTGGCCCAATATTCTACTTTCTCCTGTTTTTCCCTTTCCCACTCTACTATTAAAATCTCCTGCCATGTATATTTCGCCTTTAGCTCTTTCTACCGTCTCTGTTAACATTTCCCAGAATTTCTCTTTGTTCTCCTTTTGGTCGTCTTCATTTGGTCCATACACACTTATTATCGTTTTAACGTTTTCTCTGTTTCCACTCCGCTATATTCAGACTTATACACTTCCTTTCATAATTTTTTGCAGTCCTCTTCCTTTTTTTTTCGTTTCCGTTATTGTAAGTATGTCTATCTTATTTTCCAGAAACTCATCTTCTAGTTCTATTTCTTTACCCTTTATGCTTCGTATATTCCATGTTGCTAACCTCCATATTTCTTCGTTTTTTCTTCTCATTGTTTTCTGCTCCTTTCCCCAATTCTTTTTCAGTTTTTTGTTTGTTTCTTCTCTTCTTCCCAGCTTCCATAATCTATCCTATTTCGATATTGTTCCTCCTTTCGTATATATATTTGGCGCTTTTTGCTGGTGGCCATGTGCTCTATATCTTTGCCTTTAATTCTTGTACAGTTGGCGCATTTTATCTCATTTTTCTCACAATCTTTCCCTTCATGTCCTTCCTGTCCACATCTGTAGCATACCTCCGTTCTTGTACAGTACTTGGCTACATGCCCATAACAGCAGCATTTATAGCAGATCGCGATCTTTACTTATTCCTCTACCTGTTCTACAGTAACATCTAATAGTAGTATTAGTAAAAGACTAATAGTAAAAAGTAATAACTTCTAAATATTTTTAAAAATAATTTTGCCACATAGTATCTATACTTTTATATATTACTACTCCCTCTTATACTGTAAAATTTATGAAAACAAAGTAAGTCGTTTGAACTGAATAATATTGTTATGCTCATCAAAATTGCATTGTTATGCAAACGCTTTCGAGAAATGGTGTTTCGAAACCACGTGAATGAGCTGGGCTAATTAAAAATTTTCGATAATAAACTAATTTGTTTATGTGTATACATTGTATAGATTCTACAGAAATATAATTTTAATTACATATTATATAATTAAACACAATTTTGAATTATTTATTAATTTTTCGTTAGATAAATCATGGTAAACAAACAAATCTGTATAAATTCCTTTGGTATTTTCAAGTCCGTCTCTAAACAGCATTGTTAATTTTTCAATAAGGACAAAATCAATTTTCTTTCTCTTTTTTCGGATTGTGTTGGACGTGTAAAAAGTATTTATGGCAGTAGAGGACTATTTCGGTGATATGACAGTTTTGGTCTCATGTCGCTGTTATGTTCCGTTCTTCAAAAAATACTATTTAGAAAATTTCGCACAGGAATCATGATGATGCTCACTTTTCGCTCATTTTTATCGGAGCTGGAGGCGAGTGGTCACTTGCCTCCACGTGTTGTCGAGCCATTTTAAGGCATTTATTATTCAGACATATATTATTCAGAGTTGGTCAACATTCTCTGTATTTGTAAGTGACAATAAATTTACATTAACGCGTAATTTGGATTAATAACAAATAGTAGCTGTTCTTATTTTCTTTGTTCAGTAAATTTTTCCTTGTTTGTTTGATATTAAAATACTTGTTATTGACCGTCAGTTTGGGACGATTTTATTGTTGAGTATTTATTCCTTGAGAAGAAAATAAATTCGGAAAAATACAACTCTATTGTTTGATATATTTTTTTAGACTGTTCGTCGATGATATTCGACGAACGAAACGAACGAAATTTCGTCATTGTTCGTTTTATTTTCCTAGTATTTTTGGTATCTTTAATAATCCATTCTAAACAAATTAAAAATAGCTAGTTTTATTTCTGTTCGAAAATAGTCGTCTGTTTGACGCCTGTTTTGAGCTTTCTGTCTTGTTTGCTAGATTTTCTTTTCTTTTCTTTGATAATATCTCGTCTTGATTTTCTGGCGTGAAAATTAGTTTATTTAAATAATATCGTTGTCTTTTAAATATATTTTTTATTGGTATTATTAATTATTTCTTTGGATTCAAATATTAATTTAAATTTTAAAATGAACTTTTGTAATTTGGATTATTTCAGTAGGGATATAGAGTTTGGGAAGCATGTTCACGGGGTTTAGAAATTGATAAGGGCAGAGTGAAGCAGAAATCAGATCTTTAGTACGAGCGTACAGATCCAGATAAAGTTTCAGCTATTTTAAATATTCCTTCGCCGACTAACGTGAAACAAATACGTAACTTTATCGGTACTGCATCCTGGTATAGGCGATTTAATCCAGATTTTTCCACAATTATTGCATCAGTTACGGCACTAATTAAGAAACGAGCTAAATGGGAATGGACAGAAAAATGTGAAACCGCGGTAAGGACGTTAAAAGAGTGTTTGACGTCCGCACCAATATTGACTTGTCCAGGCTTCAACAGAGAATTCCAACTGCAAACAGTCGCTTCAGCGTACGGCATTGGCGCTGTTTTAACGCAAAAATTTGAAGATGGAGAAAAAGTTATCTGTTATTTGAGTAGATCGTTAACAAAACAAGAGCAGAAATTTGCAGTAACGGAAAGAGAATGTTTGGCAGTTATATGGAGTGTAGAAAAACTTCGTCATTATTTGGAGCATACGCATTTTACTGTGATCACTAATCATCATTCGTTGTCATGGTTGCATAGTCTCAAAGATTAACAAAGCAGATTGGCCAGATGGGCTTTATGTTTACAGTCATATAATTTTACTTTGGTTCATCGTCCAGGTGAAGACAATGTGGTCCCTGATTTTCTTTCGCGTACCGTGCCGCAAGTCAGCAGCATCGAATTCATTAACATCGATGCGTCACTTAAAAACACTAATGATAGGTAGTACCAGAATATGGTACAAAACATGGAATTGCATCCACGTGAATATGCTGATTGGCGCTTTGAAAACGGCGTATTACATAAACATGTAAAAAATCCATCAGCTGCTATTTCTAGCGATCCATGAAAATTAGTAGTTCCGAAAGACAAAGCGGAAGAGGTCATGACGCACCACTATCGGGTCATTTTGGAGTTTTAAAAACTTTTTGGCATTTGCATAAACGGTATTATTGGCATAAAATGCGTTCTTATATAAGTCGCTGTATTAAAGCGTGCCGAAGTTCTGCACAGAATAAAGTGAAACAAAAACTACCACCTAGTTTTATGGGTAAATGACCAGAATAGAACCATTTCAAATGATCAGCCTAGATTTTATTGGCTCACTTCCACGGCCAAAACAGGGGAATACTTCAGCATTAGTAGTTTCTGATTATTTCAGTTAGTTTGATTTGATTCCTCTTTGTAGTGTGGTCAATGCTAAGTTCCTCACTCAGTTTGTGGAGGAAAATATCTTCTTAACGTACGGAGTTTCCCAATATTTGATGGGTGACAATGGTACGCCAATGAAATCTTAAAACTTTCAACAATTTTGCGATAATCACCAAGTGCAAATCTTCTACACAGCTCATTACTATCCGCAAGCTGATCCTGTAGGACGAGTCAACAATGTCGTAAAAACTATGCTAAGGACGTATCTGGATACCAAACCAAATCCACGTAGCAACGATCAGCGAGTTTGAGGCGGTCGCCTCTTAGCCATTGCCTGCGCTATTAGGACGGCCAAAAGCGAAGTCACCGGGTCTAAATTGGCTTCTGAGTATGTTGGCCCTTCTATTATTAAAAGAAAAACATCCTACTTATGAATTGAATGATGCCGATGGTGTGTATCGCGGAATTTGGCACATTGATAAATTGAAACCTTTTGTACTTCATGATGATTCTTATCATGAGACGTCTCGCGATCCTGGTTAATCTATTATCTAATAATTTTTTTTTTTTTTAGATGAAAAGTTTTTTTTTATAATTGAAATCGCCGCTTTTAATATTCTTTAGTTGATAATGAAGAGGAAGGCGGCGAAGAAATAGAAAGGGAAGAATTGGAAAAGACTATTAGAGAACTTAAGAATGGGAAGTCTCCAGGGAGTGAAGGAATAACATCGGAAATGATTAAGAATATTGGAGAAAAGGGAATGGAAAAACTGGTATATATATACAACAAAATATGGAGAGAAGAACGCATCCCAGAGGAATGGAAAAGAGCACAGATAGTACCAATTTATAAAAAAGGAGACAGAGCTGACTGTAAGAACTACAGAGGAATAAACATAATCAATACAGGGATGAAGATACTAGAGAAGCTAATTAAAAATAAGATAAATTATAAAGTGGAACAGACCCTGGAAGAGCCACAATGCGGATTTAGAAAAAGTAGAAGCATACAGGACCATATATTTACTATAAAGCAAATGGTGGAAAAGGCAGGAAATAGTAAAAAAAATATATATGTAGGTTTTCTAGATCTAAAGAAAGCATTCGATAAAATAAATAGAAGCAGATTATGGAATATAATGAGAGAGAGGGGTATAGAAAAGAAAATGATTAGGTTAATAAGGAAGATATATGAGGAGAATGTAAACAGTATAATAGTAAATAGTAAAGAATCTGAAACATTTAAAACAATGGACGGACTAAGACAGGGAGGAGGACTGAGTCCAACATTATTTAACATATATATGGATGAGATAATGAGAGAAAGTGATAAAGAGGAAAGAGGACTAGTCGTTGGATATAAAAACATGCAAAGGGTGGTTATAACGACTGGAGCATTTGCAGATGCTGTGATGTTAGTTGCGGAGAATGAAAAGAGTTTGCAGAGAAAATTGAGCAAATGGAACGAAGTGCTTAAAAAATACGAGATGGAGATGTGGAAGGAAAAGACAAAGGTAATGGTAATAGGAGAGAAACAGAAGTTAGAAATTAAGATAGAAGAGACGAGAATAGAAAAGGTCGATGGTTGTAAGTACCTAGGAGTGCAGATCAGCAGCGGGGGTAAACAGGAAAATGAAATTACGGAGCGGGTGAATAAAGCAATGAATGCATATTATAGAATCAATAGAGTAATAGTGGAGAACAAGGAAATCACAAGGAAAACAAAAATTAATGTATACAAGACCATAATAAGACTGATTTTAACATTCGGATGTGAAACGTGGAAAATGGAGCAAAAAGCCATAAGTAGGGTACAAGCTGTGGAAATGAAATTCTTGAGAAGAGTAAAAGGGGTAACGAAAAGAGATAAAATAAGGAGTAGCGTAATAAGAGAAGAGTTGGAAATAGAACCAGTGGTGGAGTTCATTCACAGAAGGCAGTTGGGATGGTGGGGACATCTGGTAAGAATGAGTGAAGAGAGGCAAGTAAAGAGAGTCTAGCAGGCAAGGGAGGGAAGAAAAGCGAAACGGGGAAGACCAGAAATTACATGGGATGAGGGAATTGAAAGAGCAATAGATGCATAGGAAGTGAGGAATATGAGGATAACGAGAAGAGCTCAAGCCGACACCAGTTGATGGTAGAAGGCATATAGACATATATATATATATATATATATATGTATATATATATATTCTTTTTTTGTTTATTTTTTTATTCTATTCTATTTAATACAAAAATCGAATTTATTTGTGTGTACGTATTAATTTCGTTAGTATGATTATTATTTATAAATTTTATTTACGGTGTCTTTTGATACTGGTTTCATATTTTCTTATTGTATTATTTCTCTTCGTGTTGAGTTTATCATATTCAATTAATTTTAGCCATATAAGATTGATGTTACACGTGATAGCACGTTATGTTACAATGAACAGTTTAATATAAATTGACTTTTCATTATTGGTATTATAGTTGTTTTGTAATGGTGTGAATTCCAATTACAAACACTAATGACTGCACTAATTGTGCTTTCTTGTTGATATGATAGGAATGTATAAATGATACAATGTTCTTGTATTTAGTTTACTATCACGTACTTATATTTTTATAAAGTTACACTAGATATT
Source organism: Platypus cylindrus (assembly GCA_949748235.1). Classification (NCBI taxonomy): domain Eukaryota; kingdom Metazoa; phylum Arthropoda; class Insecta; order Coleoptera; family Curculionidae; genus Platypus; species Platypus cylindrus. Next base: position 40,839,895 of record OX456488.1, read on the forward strand.
TACACCTTTTTGTTTCTTAATATTAATGTGTATAAATGCTTATTTGTGGTGGAGTATGTCAGAATTGAGGTTTGGTGTATAATGTGTGATTGTTGAGATGAATTTTAGATTTTTGTTTAGTAGATGTTTCTTGTATGAGTATTGATAGAATTCTTCTTTTAACTGTTTAGTTTTCTAACAAGAAGACGAATTTCCCCCACCTTTCTATCAATTATTTTGTGGTACTGGAATTCACCCCATCGTCAGAAATTCTTCGTGTATGAGTCATGAGACTTTGGAACGTTCGGATTTTCAAGGTTGAGAAGAGAAATTCTGTCCCTTTACATGATTTCTACAAGGTTAATCGTATCAATTTTATTACCCTTGACGAAATGAAAAGAAAAAATCTTCGAGGTGGCCTGTATCTAGCAATTCTGCTATCATGACAAAAAAAGTTACAAAAAAAATATAATAGAATTTTTTCTATTAGCCAGTTCAATTTCCAACATACTCCCCGCGTTGGAACGATAAAAACGTTTCAAAAAATCTATTTACAACCTTAAGTAACTATGAATATACTTATTATTAAATGAATTTGTTTTAAATGTTACGATGATGTAAAACTATTATACAATACTTAATACAATATACTTATACTAGAATATAATTATGAATTACAGTTTGCTGTAGGTAAACGGCATACCTTAGTAATAGGCCGAGTAAATGTACCATTCTTGGTTTGTATTTTAACCACTCTTACTCTGCCATCAGTTCCAGGGAATATCTCAACGACCCGCGCTAATGGCCACAGTAAAGGTGGCGTGTTATCTTCCTTCAACACAACTACTTCATTTACCTGTAAATTGTCCTGGATTTGGCACCATTTCGGTCTATTTTGTAGACGATTTAGATAATCGGTTGACCATTTTTTCCAGAAAATTTGCTGCAGTTGAGTAATTTTTTGGTAAAGCGATAATCTATTTACAGGTAATTCAGATATGTCTGGTTCACGAAACGACATTATATTTGTATTGATTAAAAAATGCCCTGGTGTTAATACTGAGAAGTCTGAAGGATCTGCGGTTATCGGACATAGCGGCCTCGAATTCAAAATTGCTTCAATTTGAGATAAAAGAGTTGCAAATTCTTCAAACGTGAATTTTGAGTCGTTGACTAAGCGGTAAATGTAATATTTCGCGCTCTTGATGGCAGCTTCCCACAAACCCCCCCAATGGGGACTTCGTGGTGGAATGAATTTCCACTGAATGTCCTTGGACGTCAAGAATTCGTTTATAATTTTTAAATTGTAACTGTTTTTAAAGAATCGGTGCAGCTCTAATAATTCATTCTTGGAGCCAACAAAATTGGTGGCGTTATCACTAAAAATTACAGATGGAGCGCCCCTTCGTGTGATAAATCTTTTTAAAGTTAACATAAATGCTTCGGTGGATAAGCTTGATACCAATTCAATATGTATTGCTTTGGTTGCCATGCAAATAAAGATACACATGTACCCTTTAGTTAATGCACTTTTTCGTAACTTGGAGGTCTTTATCATGAATGGTCCTCCATAGTCTATTCCAACGGTTGAAAAGGGACGACTTACTGTAACGCGTTCTTCAGGTAAATTGCCCATTATTTGCTGGCATTGAATGGCTTTAAATCTATGACAAATTATACATTGATTTATTACGCGCTTTACCTCTCTTAAGCCGTTCAGAGGCCAGTATTTTAACCTTAAATTTGGTAAAACAGTTTGCGCTCCAGCGTGACCTAATCTAACATGCTCTCTTTCAATTAGAAGGGATGTACCATGATGCCTTACGGGCAGCAATATGGGATGTTTTTGTCTAGCGCTAATATTTGCTTTTTCAAGGCGTCCTGCCACGCATAAAAATCCTAATCGGTCAATAAACAGATATAAGTTCGCGGAGTTCAATGGAAAATGCCTGTTCTTGTACTACTTTGATAATTAGATTATTTGTATTTTGTAGTTCACTTACAGTTAACGATGATTCATTTAATTTTTGTCTTTGTATGCTACAGTTATTAATGAAACGTGAGCAGTATGCCACTGAACGTTGTAGTTTAATATATTTTGAAAAGCGTGAGAATAATGTAGTAAAAAACAAGGTTCTTTCATCAGATGTGGTTAATAAGTTTATACGCTTTTTTTCTGGAGGATTGCTTACAGGTTTTGTAAATTTGTAATTAGAGCATTGAAAGTTTATTTCCTTTAATAACGATGGTCCATTTCACCATATTGAACATGTATTTAATAGTTGGGGGGAAACACCGCGCGATAATAAGTCAGCTGGATTTTGCTTAGAATTTATATGAAATCACGAATAATTTTTTGTTAATGATTGAATTTTCGAAACTCTGTTGGCTACAAATACTGACCATCTAGAAGGCTCAGAATTTATCCAATGCAGCGCAATTTCAGAGTCTGTTCAAAGATTGATCTCGCTAATGCTAAATTTTGAATTAATTATATTAATGATTTTGTTTGTAAGTGTAGAAGCCAGATGCATTGCGCAGAGCTCAAGCCTTGGTAAAAATATTGTTTTGATGGGAGCTACTCGTGATTTCGAAGTCAGCAAATTACATTCTATCGTGTTGTTTGCATAAATTACTCGCACATAAACGCATGCAGCAAATGCTTTGGTCTTGCATCAGCAAATGCATGGATTTCGATTTTTGATATTGCCGTTTTGGATAATACGCTACGTGGTATTTTTAAAGTCCTTAAATGAGTTAGTTCCGAAAGAAATTTAATCCATTCGTTCAATAATAAGTCTGGAAGCTGCGTGTCCCAGTCTGTATTGGATTGCCAGATTTTTTGTATTATTATTTTTCCAGTAATTATAATGGGACCGATTAACCCCAAAGGATCAAACATTTTAGCTAATATCGATATAACGTCTCGTTTGGTATATGATGATTGCAGAGTTATATCGAGTAGTTTAATAGAAAAACTGTCGTCAACAGAATTCCGTAACATCCCTAATATTTTGTTGGAAATGTCGCTAGGTTGTTCAGTCACATGGTACGTTGTTGAAACATTGTCTTTGGTTGGTAATGTAGCAATGAAATTTGACTCATTGGAACTAAATTTATGCAATTCGAATTTTGCTGATCCTAATAGTGCTATAAGTTCAGTATATAGTGTTTGTAGTTCGGCTGGGTTGTTGCATCCAGTTAAGATGTCGTCTACATAGCACTGATACAGCAATGCATCAGTGGCATGTGGATATTTCTCTACATTTTTTAATGCTAGCTCCTTTAGGACCCGTGTGGCTAAAAATGGAGCACTCTTTCTTCCATAGGTAACTGTTGAGAGTTCCAAACATTTTAATTGTTCATCCGGGGATTAACGCCATAGTATATTTTGTAAGAACGTCTGATTTGGGTTTAGTCGTATTTGTCGGTACATTTTTTTATGTCACAGGTTAGTACAAATTTAAATAATCTGAAGCAGCATAAAATATCGTACAGGTCTGGTTGAACTTGTGGTCCCTTTAATGTAATGTCGTTCAATGAATATCCTGTTGATGTTACAGCAGACCCGTCAAAGACTACACGCAGCTTTGTTGTAGTTGAGTCTTTCAATACGCAGTGATGGGGCAGAAAATATTTTAAGTTGTTATTTTGATTTGTAAGTTCGAGGGGGACGATTTTTGCATGATTAAGTTGTAAATATTCATTAATAAAGTTCGTATAGTTCAAATGTAATTCTGGGTTGCGATGTAATCGTTGTTCTAGGTGTATAAATCTTTTCATTGCTAATGGAAAAGATTCTCCAAGTTTCGAATAATCATTCGAGTCATTTACAAGCATGTCCACCTGAAAGGACCCATCTGGTAAAATGACACTGTTCTTTACGAAATTATTTTCGGCTAGTTGTTGCTCAGCTGTTATAAATTTTTCAGCAGGAATGTCTTCTAAAGTCCAGAATTTTGTCAGTGCATCATTTAGTTCATTGTTTGAGATGGTAGTTTCTGCGAAAAGAGCTACATGATTATTGGCGCTAATTTCGTGTTGTGGGGCTAGTGGATCATTTTGCTGTAACGGAAATTTGCCGGCAATAATCCATCCTAGTGATGTATTTTGCAGACAAGGTAAATTGGTTCCAAGTTTATATAGCCCTTGGATTAATAAATTATAATACACATCAGCTCCAATTAGCATGTCAATTTTCGACTGACTAAAATAGGTTGGATATGCTAATCTAAAGGATTTAGGTATATTGATAGCTTTAGGATTTATATAAACCTGTGGCAACATACATGTGATTTTTTCTAAAATTGCACAAGGGATGATAAATTTTTTATGTGTATCAGCATTCGAATATATTGTAACATTCCGCATTGCATTTGTTTGTGTGAGATTTTCAGCAATTCCAGAAATCTGAATAGTTTGTGTATATGGTGTATATCCCAGTTTAGTAACCAATTCTCCAGAGATAAACGAATTTTGACTACCTGAATCCAGCAAAATCTTGGCTTGTATTGGTTGATTATTTATCGTATAAATTGTTACGGTGGCTGTAGCAAGCAATATATGAGCTGGGGTTTCGCTTTGTACTGTTAGGACTGATTGACATGCTGACGCTGATTGAACGTTGGATGGGTTATATGCTTCAGGGGTAGTATTAGAACGTAATTCGGGATTGGTTCGAGTAGGTACCGAGGGTGCAGCTACCTTATCATTAATGTGGGCGGTGCGATTGTTAGGTATGTAATTGTGCAATAATGTGTGGTGTTTATTATTACAAATAGTACAACCAATAGAACGGCATGCATTGATATTATGATTCGAGCGTAAACAATTAATACAGAATGATTTATTTTTTACAAAATTCAATCGTTCATTTTGAGACAAATTTTTAAAGTAAATGCACGTGTAAATTCTATGTCCTTGTCTAGAACAGTAACTGCACAATTTATTTTGCTGTAAAATATTAACAGCAGATGAATTTGTAATTTCGGTTGTCTTAAGGTTCGATTGATTATTAGATGGTTTATTGCTTACAAAATGTGCTGATTTACTTGGAAATTTATTAAAGTTAGAGTCTGGCCTTTGAATTTGCGTTTCGCCAGTTGCGAGATTCTCTAACACCTTGCATCGTTTATCAAAGAATGAAAAGAATTCTGTTATTGTGGGTAATTTTTTAATATCCCTCTCCGATTCGAATGCTCTTTTTGAGTTAAAATCTATCTTTTTTTCTAAAATATTTAGTAATAATAAGTCCCAATTTTCGACTGGGCATTTTTGTTTTTTGAAGCACTCTATGTTGTATTTGCACGTTGTTGTAAAATTTCTAAGAGTAGCTGCAGTAATTTTTGTTAATTTTGGGTAATCTACCAGTGTATTTATTAGAGTGTTGATAGTTGCTAAATTATTGTGGTATCTATCAATTAGTATATTTAACGCTATTGGGTAGTTTTTATGGGTTAATGATAACGATTCTACCAATCGAGATGGTTCTCCCTTTAAAAGCGATTTTAAATAAATGAATTTTTGAATTTTAGTCAAAGACTCATCCTTCTCTATCAGCGCAACATGATGAAATGAGTCCCACTGCGTGAGATGTCCCGAAAATATTGGTATATTGATTTGAGGCAATTTTGCATTTTGATGTATCGCTGTAGAGGCAGATCGTTGAGATGAATCGGAGGTAGGAGTGTTGCAACCTGGTTGATTGTCACAGGAATCGATTGCAATTTTAATTTTTGTTAGAATTTCAAAGTAAATATTTTCAGTACTAGCACGGTTTTCCGTGTCTTCGTTTGTTGTGTCCAAGATTTCGATTTGATCTTGAACTGTAGTATATTTATTAAATGCATCTACTAATTGCGTTTCTCTAACAACATATGCATTACGTCGACTTTCTGTCTGCTGATTATCATTCAACCAGGTAGAAACTCTCGTTATGGCTGCTTTAGCGGTTCTGCGAGAAACCTTTAATGCTTTCATTACTTATAACTACTTTATCAACTACAGTAAAAAAAAAATAATAAGAGGTAGAACAATCTATGATAAGCAAAGTATTCTGTCTTAAATCTAACTGACCTTTTCAAAGAGTTCTTCTTTCTTGCAATACCACAATTGGAAGTAGTTGCTTTAATCCCCTTTATCAACACATGGGTATCAACACACTTCACGGCTGCTGCTGGCTGGTTATTTACTTATTGGATTCACCCAGAATCCGGCTCGAAGGACCAAAATGTTTTGTAATGGTGTGAATTCCAATTACAAACACTAATGACTGCACTAATTGTGCTTTCTGGTTGATATGATAGGACTGTATAAATGATACAATGTTCTTGTATTTAGTTTACTATCACGTACTTATATTTTTATACAGTTACACTAGATATTTACACCTTTTTGTTTCTTAATATTAATGTGTATAAATGCTTATTTGTGGTGGAGTATGTCAGAATTGAGGTTTGGTGTATAATGTATGATTGTTGAGATGAATTTTAGATTTTTGTTTAGTAGATGTTTCTTGTATGAGTATTGATAGAATTCTCGAAATTCGCGAAAGAAGAAAATAGAGGAATCATTTCAACAATATATCTTGAAAATGAAAGAAATAGCCTCTGATGGATATGTGGAAGAATCCGCTTTAATTGATTATATTATCGCAGGAATTCAAGATGATGAAATTAATAAGACATTATTATATGGTGCAAATTCTATAAAAGAATTGAAAAATAGGCTTCAGACGTATATGAAATTTAAAACGTGTCGAGTGAAAACTTTACGAGGAGATGATAAATCTAAGAAGAAAATTGATAATAAACAATATAACAAGAATAGTGAATATTTTACCAAACGATTTAGATGTTTTAATTGTGGTAATAAAAGTCACTCGTCAGTTGATTGCATCAACAAGGAAAAAGGAAAAAAATGTTTTTCATGTAATGAATATGGTCATATTCCAAAAGAATGTAAAAAGAAGTTAGTGAACAATAATGAGAAGGTTGGAAGCAAAGACTCATCATGTTATGTTGTGGATAAACAAAGGTATAAAAATAAAAACAATATGGAAAAAACTATTAAAATTAACGGTGTGTGTCATCAAGCGTTAATGGATACTGGCAGTGATTTAAATGTCTTTTGTTTGGCATCATATCTCAAAATCGGCGCACCAAATTTTCAAAAGAAACAAATAACTATTAGAGAAGTTGGTAATAAGAAAATATATACGATTGGAAAACTCTCAGCAAATGTTGAAATTGATAACATACAATATGAACTTGAATTTTATATTATAACAGATGAAGAAATTAACATTGATGTAGTCGTTGGAAAACCACTGTTAAATAAAGCGACGTTAATCGCTAATTCAGATGGAATTAAAATTGAAAAAAAATGTTTAATAGACAAATTGGTCGAGCAACATGAAATCGAATTAGAGAAAATTAAAGAGGAACATGAAGATGAATTAAAATTGTTAGAAAATACTTGGAGAAGTAAAGTAAACGATCTATCCATTAATTTGGAGAAAGTTAAGCAAGAAATGGATGCTCAAAAACAAGTTGAAGTACTTATACAGCAACATAGAAAAGACCAGGATTCACAGTGGCAGAATTTAATTCAGCAAAAAGACGAAGCAACGCAACTGGTTGAAGATGAATACGTTTCAAAATACAAAACGTTAGAAGATCAATTTTACATAAAACAAAAATCGCATATTGCCAGAGAAATTGAATTATTGAAAACGATCGATACATTGAAAAATGAATTACAAAGTAAATTATCAACAGTGTAATGACCGATACGAAATGGAGAAGATTGGTGATCATCCTTGTCCAAGATTGACATCTTCATCAGCTGATTTAATGAAACCGTGGGTAGAATTCGACGCGAATTCAAACCAGAATGGCCGAGATATAGGAATGAATCGGAGTGAGCAATGAAAAAAAAAACTGTCAGATAAATTTTTGAGATGTTCGTATGAATTTGTATTTTATTAATTGTGTTTATTATTATTTATATATTATTTATGATTGAATAAACTAACTTGAATTTTGTTAACCAATATTCATCTTAAAAAAATTATTTTCCGTCATGAAACAAAGAAATAATTTTTTTCCTACATGTATTAGTCTTATTTTTTTCCTGTTCACTTAACCGCTACGTAAACCTTTTGTTTAACTGCGCTGCGTTTGTTTATGTAGTTTCGGTGCACCCATATTTCGGTGGTTAAGAGCTGATTGTTTCTTATCCCGCCTGATAAAAATTACTGTTTGCTGTTGCTGATGTACGGTGCGTTACATTATTTTGTGAAATAATACATTTTCAGTTTGGTGCTCTATTGCGTGCGCCTAGTCCAAGCGTTGCATTCAATAGCAATAGCGTCTTTTATGCTAGTTTGACTGTAACCGTACGCAATTGTTCAGGCAAGGTTATTTACAAAATAAAAATCTATTTACTAATATTGTTTATTCATCGCCATCTCTTTAACACTTTCTCATTTTCTAGACAACGGCTTCTATATTATTAATTTCATTATTTAAAGTACTTAGAATTCATTATCTAATCATGATTTCTGCTCCAACACGTATCATTGTTGTTGCGCTCTACATTAGGCGTGTGAACCGTTCTTGTAAGATCTTAATCGGAACTTAATAGGCTAGTTATTAACTTTATCGGAAGTTGTTACACCTAGTGTGTAATTTTTACTTGCGGTTCCGCTTTAATTTTTTTGTTTGGTTCGACCCCGGAGGAGTTAGGATGTAAGAAGTCCGGGTGTATACGCGTACTTTTCTAGATTCGGTTGACATTTGTATTTCTGTTTCATAGCGGACCTCCATGTTGTCACGTGATGTTTTTAAGCACCACATGTGTTAAGTCATCGATACGTTTGGACGTATCGATGGTATCATAATGGAAATTGTGGCAAAGTTTTTCCATGTCGGACCATGTACGGCATTTGTGGTATGTGCAGGAATCTTAGCCATCAGTAGCAATTATCACGATTTAATGAATAACGTTCAACCGTGGACAAAATGAAGCATAAATAACAGTAAAATAGTGCTGAAAAATGTCTCCCAAAAACTGATCATATCTGAAAGCTTTGTCTCTGCAAATGTCCAACTATCATAAATAATAGTAAGAAGAATAAGAATGTTGCTTCATAAATGGCAACATTAATTTTGAAGCGGCATTTTATTTGCCGAAAGAAGATATTTTCTCATTTTTGTCATCTGACACAACATTTTTTTACAACTGCTTGCTCACCGTTTTATCAGTTCCCCTTGAGTTTAATGCAATGCATTTGTAGTAATACAAATTTTAAAATCGTGTTTATTATTTGCAATCATATTTACGTTGCATGAATATGTATACGTCTTCATATGAACGAAAAAAATCAAGAACTGAGTGAAATTCATGTCGACATACTTATCCATTATATAAGCATGAGAACATAAGTCATATAATTCACGTACACCATTATTCCTGGTGTAATAAAAATTCTGGATAATATCACATCACATTATACTATAAAATAAGGCTTGATAATTTCACCTGCTTTGCCACCCTTTCTTAAATTAAAATTTGACTAACCTAGCTATTATTTCAGATCAGTTCAATGTTTCTAATGACAACAAAAAATAAACGGGACAAAAAGGGCATGTGATACACTAACATGATATTACAGTACGAGATACAACAACGAAAAAATAAATACGAGTATATAGATTTATGATTTACAATCGGTGCAAATTAGGAAGACAATTATTTCATATGTTGCTATCAGTGAGACGTTTTCATATTTATTTACCGAATCACGTTATTTTTTTTAATCTAGAAGGATAGTAAGGAATCGTCTGATTACTAATATCCACAACCAAAATATTACCGATATTCCGTGGTTCTAGTTAGCCAAAAGTTAAGATCGTTCTAAACGGATAACCACTTGCAACAACTCGGAGAAATTATTTCTATCAGTTGTGGAATTTAGTACGAGGAAAATTTGTACGTATAGCTGTATTCATAACCTTCCTTAATGTTATTTAAATAACTATTTAACACGAATAACTAATCAATTGCAGTAAAAACATACAATGATTTTGATTTGTCATACTGATTTAGAGAATAATTTATGAAATTATTAATAAAAATGCAATGAGAGAAAACCAGCAATGTATTTTTGCTGAAACTGCCTCGGTGTCAATTAGTTAGCATCAATGAAAAAATTTATTTTGCATAAAATGCTATTACATAGAAAGATAAAGTAATACACATTGTATATATTATATTATAATTGTATATTATATATACAACATATATATATGTATATATGTAAATACGGTTACATACAAAAATATCAATAAACAAATCTCCGTGATACAGGAAAACTGCGAAAACATTTCAGCGCCAATTGATATCTGAAAAAAAAATTTATTATATACCGAGCGGCGAAGATGCTTATATCTAAGCTTCTTATTTGCCACAAGTCTTATGTGATAAACTGTGTAATATGTAATTAGTATATAGTACACAGTATGTAACTGTGTGTGAATATGAAAATATATATATATGCATAGAGTGTGATTATACATAATATTCATTATGTTAAAACATTTTTATATTAATATACTAGCGGAAGTACTCGACTTCGTCCGGGGTGATTTTCCGGGCTGAATACTATGAGTTATAAACTGGAATTGTCTATAATTCAGAACTTACAAAAAAAGCATCATTACCAATAACCATACGTGAACTTTACTATTTTAACGTAAAATAAAAATAAAAGAACGTCGCAACATTTATTTTCTTTAAATTATAGATTACCGTAAAAGCATATTGATCTAAATAAATCTCTTGTAAGACTACACCAAACAATCGTTTTCATTTTAAATCTTTTATAGGGCAGAAGCAACCACCGAACAAAAAACAACCCGTTATAAATCAGAATTTTCTGTAAGGCTGAACTCGTAATAAAAACAGGCCAACTTATGATTGGCCTTACAGAAAATTCCGATTTATAACGGGTCTTTTTGGTTTGGTTGTTAGTACCTATCTGTTTTCTGTTTTTTCTTAACATTTAAAACATTTAATAACGATAGCGCGGTAATATTGCTACCATTAATAAACAGTTCTAGAATTTATTGTATATGAAGAAATTAATAATAGGTAATAAAAATAATAAATATAAAAAAACTGAAACTTTTCTGCGACCATCAGTCTGAGACGGGCATACTCGTTTCCATGATATAGCGGTACTTGCCTTCGATAATTTGTCTTGACTGCATCCGTACCTCACTGCCGAATGCCAGCAGATAACTGGTTGTGTGGCTGGCTGGTGGGCGATATATGTTATGCATGCAGTGCTGCTTGCATGTAGGACAGACAGACAAAGAGCGACGGTAAAGTCAATTTATTAATATGGATAGATAGATAATAATGGCACAAAATAATGGACAAGAATAGTATCGCTTGTGTAGTATCCATAATGATACTGATAAAAATATAGAATAAAATGGGTATAGTACGATTCGGCGTAGGCCTTTCGACGCCAAATTCTACCATTTTCCAATATTTAATACAATTTTATGATGTCACTGTGAGCCATCATGATTCTTTAGCTTATTATTAAAATAAAATATTTTAAGAAAAAAGTCAATCCTTAATGTAGTGTTCGTACAAATTTCTAATTAACTACTAGATATAGACCGTCTTGACAGGAGGTATTATGTACATTATGTATATGCACTATTTTGAAATTTGGACGGTAAAACCTGAAAATTTTTTATATACAAGTATGTGTAAAGGTACTGTTTTATTGTGCCGGCAATGAATTTTGTAGGTGATATGTTACTCGTTACTATTTTTATACCTGACATTTTACACATGTCTGTGTACAAGTACACATGTCGAATAATATACATACATTTTCTGTGTTTTCTTTTGTAATGCTGCAAGGATCATTTTCCACCTAATGATCTTTTAATACTATTTAATTTATCATATATTACTTTTTCTGCCAATAATAACCCCTAAACAACCTTTCGCGTACGCTCCGCTATACGCGTAACCCCTTTTGAGAATCACTGTCATAGACAATACATATTACTAATGTGTCTGAAGAGTTTTACTTCACCGGGACGCCAACCAATCACTCACAAATTCTCAATTTTATATATGAACTATTAATATAAACCCGACTTCGCCCGGTTTGACTTCCCGGGCTGAATACTATCAGCGCTTGAAATTATTCCGGATTAGCACCGCGAAAATAGCCGTTAATATAAATGTTCTAGTTATATTGACTACATGTGATATATAAAAGATTTCGTCTATGAAGCATTATATTTTCGTCTAATACTCTGTAACCCCGCTAATGGAAACTACAAAACATAGAGGAAGTATCCAACTTCGTCCGGGTTGAGTTATAAATTGGAATTCTCTATAATGCAGAACTCACAACAAAACCATAATAATCACCAACCATACGTGAATTTCACAATTTTACTGTAAAATAAAAATAATCGAAAATTGGCAATGTCGCTAATTTTTATTCTCTTATATTCATAATTTCTTATCGAATTGCCACTAATCATAAGTGAATTTTACAATTTGAACGTTAAATAAAGAAAACGGAAAATTGGAAACGTCGCAAATTTTTACTCCCTAAAATTCTTAATTTCTTATATAATTATCACTAACCATACGTCAATTTCACAATTTTAACGTTAAATACAAAAAATTCAAAACTGGTAACATTGCAAAATTAATTTCCTTCAAAATCATAATTTCTTACCTATCTTATCTTATCTGTAAATTCTAGACTATTTTTAACAAATATAGGTTTAAATTATATATTAAAATTTAAATAAAAATTCAAATATCCATCAACACCTAATACACTAATATTACTTACTAATTACTATTGATATAAGCTTTGTTCCAACTAAGCGTCAAACTAGTTTGTGATTGTAAAGAGCATGCGCAATACATAGAAACTGTTCCAAATTTTGCACAAATTGATACTGAAACTGAAAACCACATGTTCCAACTTACTTTTTTTTACTACTTAAACTATACCCAACTAGTTTGTTTTGGCTTGAGCTGAACCGAGGTATTATTAGTCAGAAAGTTGAGCAACAGATGCATTAGCGTCAAGTTCATTTAAAAATTATCAACTAGCAATGTTATTATTATGAATTTTACTTTCAGTATTTTCATTGGTTTTATTGCTGATTATTTATTATTATTTTTGAGTTAGAGCTTTATTTTAATCATAAAAATGAGTATTTTTCAAGAAGATTTTGACTTTTTGTTTTCTCTGATAGTAAGGACAGTGATAGTGAAACACAATTTACCGTAAGAGTAAATAACAAAAACTATTTTGGCAGGTAAACACAATAGTAGCAATTATTAAAAAATAGACCAAACCAAAGCGACCATTAAAACAATATAAAAATCAAACGCAAAATAAAATGGCATTATGAGTATGACATCTAATTGCCTAGGTTAGAAATTTTCAAACTATTTTTGTAAACGTTCCAACATACCTTAATCACAGACAAATACGCAACTGCAAGTACCTGACTACATAGTTTCAGGCTAATCCAAATCTAGTCCGAAATGTCAAGTGGAAACAAACCTATAGAAGAAGACAAAGGGAATTGAGTACCATCCGTTTCAAAAGTATTGAGCCTTCAATTTAAGCAGGCATAGAGACAAAAGTTCTGGATGGAATCTTGTAATTTTTGATTTAATCTACTCCTTGGAATGTTTTCTGTGGCATCGCAAAAAATGTCATCGATAGTTTATTTGTTAAAATATTAGTAAAAAAATACATAAAAGTCCCCCAATGTTAGCATAAATTTAGATTTCATGAATTTTAAAATTTTGTTCCGACAAAACTACTTGAAATTTTCATAGCGGCTAAAGTGAATCTTTCTGTCTACAAGTTTGTATTTTTAAGTCAAAATATTTATTAGTTAACGAGTTATAGAGTATAAAAGCGCTCTTTGATATCTCGCTTAATCTGCAACATATCAAGAAAATATTTTCACACACAGTAGCTGATGCATAAAACACAACATTTTTAGAAAATCGCTATAATAAATCAATTGTAAAACCGCTTTTTGTTCAATAATATGCTTTTAAGTAAGGATGCAAAACAGATGTTTTCGGGGTTCGCGCGGCAAGGGGTAGCAGCTAGCTTGGGCGGCGCGCTTGAATTAAACGTTGCCATGTTGTTGTCCTTTCCGTATAATGTCTCTTCACTTATATTATAAAATTCAAAAATACAGTTTTTTTGTTATATTAAGAGCTTAATTGTTTTTGTTTATGGTTTTACATTAAATTTAATATGGAAAACTTTTTATTAAAAATTTGCAGTGACTAAAGCGAAGTGCGAATTGATAATAAATATTTGTTCATAAAATGAAAAACTTAAATAGTAAGGGAAAAAACCTTTCTAATATGTTTTATTATTATTTACTAAGGCTTATAAGTAATAAATATTATATCGAAAGTATCAAGATTTGTTAACATCAAGTCACATATTTCATCATAGATGAAATATGTAACTATTTTGAATACACTGACTTAAGTTTTGAATGTAAAAGGTGAAATTTAGTTTTAATAATTTTTATTTGAATGCAGTGAAGAAAACGTCTATATGAATAATATATACGTTGGATTATACACTTAATTTCAAAATCAAATTGTATACTGTATCGTAACATAAATGCCAAGCACATATGCACTTAGTATTTTAGATAGTACATTACAGTAAATTGGCATCAACTAACAAAAAACTACGCGACAGCGACCTAATTTTACAATTTTATTACTTACATTATTACACACTACCATTCTGAAATTACTAATTCTATCCCGTAATATCAATTTAAATCAAGCAATTGAGTACTAACAGTCACACTATATTTACCAAATACAAATTTTTTAAGAAAAAAAACTAGAATAAATAAAGTTTTACTGTTTTCAACCTTCGCATTCTGCATTGTTAAAGAAAGCGATAACAAAAACTTTACTTCTTACGAGTTTGTTAATAGAACATAGAATAGAACAAGAGTAGATTTGTAGCGTGAGGTGATTTTTCTTAAACCAATGACTTCACGCTTTTCGTTTGTGTAACAGAAATGCAAATAACAAATTTCAGTTAACTAGACCACATTACAATCATCCTTCAGCTTCATTTTCGACTTGTCCGAGCTAACAAATTTGTTGATAAACTTACGTAATATTGCACTTAATGTAACCAAAATAATTAGTTGTTTTGTTTTTTATTTATTTACTTAATTTTATTAGTTATTTAATTATCATAGCGAGACCTTATTCATATTCGAACGCGAAATTGTGTGATATGATGTTAATCTATGGTGAACTACATCGGACATGCCGAAAAATCAAGAACATAGTATGGATAATGTTTTCCGGACCAAAATCTATCGGCCAGTGACACTTTTGCGGCAGTGACACGGAAACTTATTTAACCTAATAAATATAATTGGCGGTCTAGCATAATCACTCAAAGGATGCCTTTTATGTAATTTTTGAAAAAAACAAAGCCTAAAATCTAGCTTCCAGCTTGATATTTATTTCTTTTTGAACTTCAATGTCTACTATTGTGCGTTTCAGTGATAAACACTGAAGTTTAAAAAGAAATAAATATCAAATTGGGAGCTAGATTTTGAGTTTTATTTTATTCGAAAATTATTTAACTTAGTTAAGTTCGTATATAATTTTCATCACTATCTCACACATTCGTGTTGTTATTAAAATGTGGAAGGTTTTGTCAAAAAATTTGATATCATAAAATTTTAATTTTTTAACATTATAAGTATTTCATGGTTGATAATACGAATATTATCAGTAATGAATACATGAATATTTGAATAATTCGACGCAATATGCCATCTCAGTGAAAAACACTGTTACCACATATTAAAAAAAACAGTTCGCTTAAGACTACATGTTAAATCTTAAAAAACAAAAAAATTTTTCGACAGTAGACAAGAATGTTGAAAATATATCAAAATAATCCTTGTTGTAATTCCGTACCAAGAAAACAAAAATGTACCGAAAACGTAGAATTGCCTCTGGCATCTCTGCCTACCGATACTATCGAGAACCGATTGGGCATCACCATCTGCTGTTTACAGTTTACTAGCATCGAGGCTATTGCACGGTCGAGGTGGTGGATAAAAATACTGACTTTTTTGTTGATCATGATGCTAGTAACTAGCTTTAAATGAAATTACATTTCATTTAACATTCTCGCCCTTAATATCACATTATTTCTTACTTTTTCACATTATGCTAAAATTAGAAAATTATAACCCATAACATTTAACAAATATTTTATTTTAATTTCAAGTTTACAAAATATACAAGTCTAACCTTCGCTCATTTGCTGTGTGGGCGAGTCATTCTACGGGTTATGTCATCGACATCTCTCACAGCTGCCTCGATAATGGTTGTTTACGGTGGTTTACTTTACGGCCGCAAAGTACAGTGGATATCAAAGCCTTTGAAGCAGCTTTTAAATATTGCGCAATATTTTGGAATACTTGAAGATGACTTTTCGGGAAAAATTTATTAAGAAACGTTGTTTGTATTGATGTCAGGAGTACGTAGTGTGAATGTTCTACAACTGTTTCCTAATACCCTGTATATATTTCATTCCGCCCAAAAAAGAAAACATAAAAAGGAAACAAATATAGCAATTTTACTTGTCAGGAGTACGAGGTGAGAATATTATACACATCTTTCTTATCACTCATTATATGAATAACGAAATTAACTTTCGTTATTTCGTTATATGAATAACGAAATACATACCTATATATACCTATATATAGGTATATACTTATGTTATATATGGTAACAGACTGAAGCAAAAAGCAGATCACTGAGTTTTCATTTGTGTCAGTTGAAATTCAATATTGCACGGTTTGGAATTGTAATGTTCATTATTTACTTATATTACCTATCTTGAAAAGTTCAAGTAAATTGAAAGTTAATAATAGTTAAGTTTGTTAGTTCAGGAACGTTAAAAAATAGTTATTACTAACATAATTAAACATCCAAAACCTTATGGTCTCACAGTATTGTTTTGAATTGGTGAACTTTCCAATGCCAAACAGCAAGGGGGGTTTACTTTTATTTCGTAAACCGAATTGAAACTGTTTGATGCAATAAAAAACGAGAGTGGTCTGTTTATATTATATATATTTACAATTTCATTACCTTGTTATTATGTACAGATGATTCTTATTTAATATGTAATAAAATATAAAGATTAATACTAATGAGTATAGAAATATTAGGGAGGAGTACTAGTGAGTATAGCGTTCAGAGAGTTGTTCAATACTACTCTAATGTAGAGCTTATAGAGAGACTTTCAATACTAAGATTTTTCACTATTTCGTCTTTGTAGCAAAAAGAATATTTTCCACTACCTTTTCTGTAGGGGTGGTCTATTTCTGCTACCAATATTGCTTTTGGAAGTAAAATGTCACATAAATTCAAATAAAAGTTATATGACAAATAGGGTCGGTGAATACTTTTTCTGTAGTTAAAAGATAAAATGAACACAATAAATATAAATGTGACCGTCACTTTGCTACTACGAGCGTTTAACAATTGATAAAACTTTATAAAAATTTCTAATTTAAGAAAAGGTCGATCTAGTCCTTCCCATCCAAAGTACATAAACTTAGAAGGGAATTATTTATAACAAACTAATATTAATGTTAATTCACAACATACTCCCCGCGTTGGAATATTTATTTTAAAATGTAATATACTTATGAGCTAATTATAATCTAATATCTAAAAGTATACCATATTCCAGTGGCGGCTTTTTGTTGTTAGAAAGTCTAACATTACTTTTCAATTTTGGATGATGTAAATAGTTTTTTAATTCATTGTTGGCGCCTACGAAAATAGTAGCGTTATAGCTGAAAATGTCATTTGGGATAATAATTTTGTTGTAACTTTCATCTACCTTGAAGTTAATATCATTTAAGGCTTTTGGTCCGTGCCACCATAAAAAAGACTGAGGGAGTTGGTAATCTACCTCTGTTTCAAAAACACGTTTAGTGTTGTAGTCTAATTTTCCATCCAAAATATTAAGTAGCAGTAAGTCCCACGATTGGACTGGGCATTGTAAATTTTTTAAGCATTCTAAAATGTAATGACAAGTGGTCGTAAATTCTCTAAGGAAAGCAGCCGTAATTTTTGTGAACTTTGGGTATTTAATTAACGTGTTAGTTAATATGTTTACAGTAGCTAGGTTATTATGATATCTATCGATCAAAATATTCAAAGCTATTGTAACGGTTCAAAATGTTCGTTACGTTTTCTCTGTCACTTTGCACTGATTTTCCTGTAGCGCTTAATAAGGATTATTTTCGTCTACTATGATTCCTTGTGGGGAACCTTCTATATAGTTGGAGTACGCAATTTTTGAAGATACTTATTTTCCATCTTTCGACCTGTGAAGAGTCCACCGTTTTGGCGCATTTTGTTTTAGGTCAACCGTGTAACGGTTAAAATCGGCCGCTAGGAAAATCCTGATTGTTGGGTGGATAATAATAATAATAGCAAATTTATAATTACTATTAATAATAATTTAATTACCTTCAACTCTCGATACGCCTCTGGTGTCGTTGCGCGCTTTCGACCCTGTTGGAACGATGATGATCGATGAGAGTTTCTAATAACGATGGAGGAGAATAGCTAAGACCACCAACTGAATTGGTCGTACTTGATTATTGGCAGCGCTTAGTTGGAGTTTTCCACTAAAAATCGTGAAGTCTTCTTGACTTAGGGCCCAAACAAAGGTCCTGGGAGCGGTTACGTCGTGCGAAAAGTCGCAACACCCAAACGGGGATTCCATAATCCGCTCTCAAAGATTGTCGTCGAGTGGCAGAGATAACTGCCAGAGACTGTATCCAAATTGGGGAGTTTTGTGCCTGGAATCTGGCCCTGGGGGTGCAGTAGTGTCCTGAAGATGAGTGGAGATTGCAAGCTGCACGTTTGGTAGACAAGGCCATCAACCACCAACACCAAGTATTTCCAACCTTTTTTTAAATATTTTTTTTTTATTAATACAATATTTATTGTCACCTTACCTGGTTATCGCCATATAGCCTGCTAACCATAACGAGTTTCCTTTTTTTTATTATTATATATACTATTTGTTTTTTTTTATTTTTAATATTAATATATTTTATTTAATTCGGGACCCTGGGTTGTAGCAGAGTTCTACGACTAGATCAGTAAAGTTCCTCCACCCGGACTTGAAACGCGTAAGGCTAGATGGCGCCCTAATAACATCAATTTAAAATTAGCTGTTCTACAAACGAACCCACGAGACACCCAGTCGGTGATCCAATCCAGCTCTGCTGCAATTTATTGGCTCTCAAAGTAGCTAACGGCTACCTTTGTTCATTTTGATTCCTTTTATTATTATTATTTTTTATTTGTAAATTTTGATTTTCCTGTAAATTTAATTAAATAGCTTTTGTATTTTTTTTATTTGTGTTAATTTTGCGCCTTTGCTACTGATGCTCCAACATCAGTAGCGTAATCTTTTAAACCCATATGGATTGTGGGTAAAAATAAATATTCTAGGTCATTCACTCCTTGCTTTGTTGGATAGCCGTGCAACGAAAACTATTGTAGGACATATAATGATTCTCGGTGTCGATTTTTGGAAATCTTTCGAAATTATTCCCGATCTACGTAAAGATGTGTGGCATTTTGCGTCACCAAATACGGTTTCATTTAATGCGATAGCTAGTTTAGATTTAACGGAAGATAAATTAGGTTGTTGCTCTGTTTCCGAACATGATATTGAATTGGAAACAAGTACCAAACCAATTAAGCGACCACTGCCACGGTCAAAACAAGGGAATACTTCAGCATTGGTAGTTTCTGATTATTTCAGTAAGTTTGTGTTGAGTGCTCCTTGTAGGGTGGCCAATTCTAAGTTCCTCCTAAGTTTGTGGAGGAAAACGTTTTCTTAACATACAGAGTTCCCCAATATTTGATGTGTGACAATGGTACGCCAATTAAATCTAAAGACTTGCAACAACTTTGTGATAATCACCAACTGCGAATCTTCTACACCGCTTATTACCATCCGCAAGCTCATCCTGTAGAACGAGTCAGTAACGTCGTAAAAGCAGTGTTAAAAACATATTTAAATACAAAGATAAATCTACGTAGTAACGATCAGCGAGTTTGGGACAATCATCTCTCAGCCTTTGCTTGCGCTATTAGAATGGCCAAAAGCGAAGTTACAGGGTATACCCCATTTTATGTTAATTTCAGCAGAAAACACCGAATTGCTAAAAAAGAGTATTCGCTATGCTTAAATACAACTCCTGATGTTCCCCCTAAATCAAGTGGGAAACACAATCAAAAATTTACAAGAGATTTATAACAATGTTAGAGCTAAAATAAAAGCATCTCGCGAGCGAACTGCGAAAAACTCTGATTTGAGACGACGCCCAACAACAAATTATTTTGTCAGTCAAAAATTTTGGCGAAAGAATCAATCTCTCTCAGATGCAACCAATCATTTTAGTAAAAAATTGGCTCCTGAGTATGTTGGCCCTTTCATTATTAAAAGAAAAACCGGATATCTCACCTATGTATTGAAAGATGCCGATGGTATATCTCGCGGAATTTGGCACATTGATAAATTGACACCTTTTGTTCCTCATGATGATTCTTATTATGAAACATCTCGTGATCTTGGTTAATTTATTGGATTACAAGTTTTTTTATAATTGATATCGCCGCTTTCAATATTTCTTAGGCATATTATTCAATTAGCCTAATATTCAACTGCCTAATATTCAATTAGGCAGTTGGGATGGTGGGTACATCTGGTAAGAATGAGTGAAGAGAGGCAAGTAAAGAGAGTCTGGCAGGCAAGGGAGGGAAGAAGAGCGAAACGGGGAAGACCAGAAATTACATGGGATGAGGGAATAGAAAAAGCAATAAGAGAAAGAGGAATGAGGCTGAATGACGCAAGAAGAATTGCTTGCAACAGGAAGGAGTGGGAGAGATGCATAGGAAGTGAGGAATAGGAGGATAACGAGAAGAGCTCAAGCCGACACCAGTTGATGGTATAAGGCATATAGACATATATATATATATATATATATATATCGCCGCTTTCAATATTCCTTTTATTGTTAATTTTTCTATTTTATTCTATTTGATACACAGATAAGATTTTTTTGTGAGTACGTATTTAATTTCGTAAGTACAATTATTATTTATAAATTTTATCTACTGTGCCTTTTTCTATTGTTTCGCGATTTCTTATTTTATTATTTTTCTTCGTTTTGAGTTAATTATATTCAATCAATTTTGTCCATATAAGATTGGTGTTGCACGTGATAGCACGTTATGTTATAATGAACAGTTTAATATAAATTGACTTTTTCATTATTAGTACTATAGTATACCTAACATACCTATTATTTTATTATTAGTTACAAATTAAAAAATTTATTTTATTGCGTTACCGGTCTGGTTAATTTTTGTGTTCCGTTACATTTTTTTTCTCTCTATGAAGAATCACCCATTTTATTCTGCTAGTCAATAGTAAATCGGAGATAAGAGATGTTTTTATTTAAATCTATTATTAACTCTTATTTTTGTCGGAATATATTTTTTTTTTCTTGCTTCAGTTTATTTAAAGTATAATAGTATTGTAATTAAAACAAGGCAAAATGTATTAATCTTAATTTTTTTCTCTGTTCCACTTAATCGCTACTTCATTCTTTTGTTTAACTGCAATGCGTTTGTTTACGTAGTTTCGATTCATTTGCATTTCCGTTGTTGAGAGCTGATTATTTTATATACCGCCTGATTAAAGTTACTCTTTGTTGTTGCTGATTTGCGGTGCGTTACATTATTTTATATATGCATCATAAAGTGTTAGTCGTTGTTTTATTGGGTGCGTCTAGTCCGAGCATTGCACTCAATTGCGATTTTACACATTGCGTCTTTTACGGAAACTTGACTGTAGCCTTCGCAATTGTTCACGTAGGATTGGTGAACTTTCCAGTGCCAAACAGCAAGGGGGGTTTACTTTTATTTCGTCAATCGAATTGAAATTGTTTTATGAAATAAAAAACTGGAGTGAACTGTTTATATTACATATATTTACAATTTCATTAACTTGTTATTATGTACAGATGATTATTATTTAATATGTGATAAAATATAAAGATTAATACTAATGAGTATAGAAATATTAGGGTAGAGTACTAGTGAGTATAGCGTTCAGATAGTTCTTCAATACTACTCTAATGTAGAGCATATAGAGACTATATGCATATAGTACTAAGATTTTTCACTATTTTCTTTTTGTACCAAAAAGAATATTTCCCACTACCTTTTCTGTAGGGGTGCTCCATTCCTACTAACAATATTGCTTTTGGAGGTAAAATGTTATATACATTTCAATAAAAGTTGTACGACAAGTAAGGTCTGTGAAGACTTTTTCTGTCGTTATAACATAAAATGAACACAATAAATAGAAATGTGACCGTTAATGGTGGTCTTTGCTACTACGAGCGTTTAATAATTGATAAAACTTTATCGAAATTTCTACTGTAAAATAAGGTATATCTTGTCCTTACCATCCAAAATACATAAACTTAGAAGCGAATTATTTATAACAAACTAATATTAATGTTAATTCACTACAAGTATTATAGATTATATAAAGCTACAATCATTATGTACAGTATTTATATATCCCGTATATAATATTATATACAGCTAAAAAATCGAAATCTGAGTTGCATTCATCAGAAAAACAAAATAAATGTAATATAGCCTATAGTACCAATACTGTTCTGCAGTATCTGCCTCCTTACAAATTGATTTAAAATAAAATTTATCAATTAAGAATCAGAAAATCAATTTTAATTGATTTTCTGTTATTTGAAAAATGTTTGCCAGTTCGGCTGGCTGGATTATGCGTTTACATTTATTAGCAAATATTGCGAGTTTATATGTATAGACGAAAACTCTGCAACAACTAGATATCACGAAATGTTATCTCTAATGATCTGTTTTTATTGTCGCTACGTGAATATTTTTAAAAAAATTTAAAAGTAAAAATTTTTTATTCAAAAAAATAATCTTTATCTATGTACACAGTATAGAATTTACGAAAAGTTATGGTACAGACAATACAGAAGACAGAAACCGAGTTTGGTATAATATGTAGAATGATAAATACATTATTTAGAATAAGCATAATATTCACTTATAATTAGTGTAAATCTGTTATATATAAATATCAAAAAGGGGATGAATTACGTTCTATCCATTCCATGCCATGTACGTAATATCAAGAAATTAGTCTAACTATTGTATGGTTCAAGTATTCTACTTCCACATTATTTTACTTTTTATACAAAAACCACACTATATCAAATCAATGTGAAAACGAACCTATTAAGAACATGATTTCATACGCGAAGTTATATTTGCAATACAATCAATGAGCAGTTATTACTTACTAATATAGTAAAAAACTATGGGAATCAACAAACGGTATCAACATTTTACAACTTTGACGATCAAACGAAATTTTAGTAATTACTTCCTCCATTTGATAATCCACCACTTATAGCGGTTCAAGGGGAGAATGGAGAATAGCATTTACATTTCCTGAAGACATTTTCCAATCAATGCAATTGTTATTTATAGTACGAACAACGGAAATAAGCTATTATCCTACAAAGCTGCATATACATGATTATATATGCCAAAAGGCTAAATTTGTCTGTTACAAAATGATAGGGATGAAGAAAGATGAAAAAATAGATTCTGCTGGATTAAACAGAAAAAATAAATGCCAGACTGTAGATTTTATCCATTGTTGTTTCACAGAAAAATTTAAATTAGTGTGTTTATACAAAAGAAATTATAGTGCGTTCGCTTTCAATTCTTTTTTCCATGTTCACATGGCTCGGTTCGAACTTATTTCTTACTACTGCAATGTAGTAATTCTATATTTAATATTATTCACAAACAACTATCTAAACATTAAATAAATATTTTATATATACTTCTAATAATATTAGTTTGCTATACCGCCACATTCACATAGAGAACTTGATTCTGTAATTCTAATAAATTAACAAAAAAGCTAATACCGGCATTGTCAAGATGAGCATCTATCTCTTGTCTTTCTTATCGTCATTAAAATCCTGTTAGAATAATGAGGCATTAAAGTGCATTGAGTGAGGAAGAGAATTGAAGAAATAAGTACATACATCTTGTTAGTACTGAATTCAACAAGAGCAAAATGAAAAAAGTAGTAAATAATTAACATCCATCGAAATAATTTCTTATTAGCGTTGTCGGTTTATGTTTATAAATGAATAATAAATTTCAAATCAACTTTAGGATATATGCGTGTGTTTGCTTGTATGTTCGCATTTATTTCCCACACTAATATGTCTAATATTAGCCTACCTTAGCTAAATACGGAGGAATAATAATTTCCTCTCTTAATCCGCATTAATACTTGTTATACCAATTAATTCACATATAAAGTATACATATTATCTTTAACCACTTACTTGCAATTATTGCAATCAGCATAGTGATTTAAAAAAGTCCCAGGTCCTCAATTCCACTAAATAATCAATAATAATTTATATTATGATTATGTATACTACATCCACCTCTGAGTCCAACTAAAACTAGGTCAAATTGGCAATCGGCGTGCCCCCCAATTACTAGGACTAATGGCGTAACTATTTTTGCTTATTCAGATGCTAGTATGGACTGTAGACCTTCTTCTTTTGATAGGAAGAGGGCGGTGTCAGTGAAAGAAGAAAAACAAAATATGGTGGACAAACATATATACTACCACACAGGATGATGTTTTGATGTTTAGAAAGTTTTCTAGAAAGTCTGGTCAGAAAGTTCATATTTGATCAATAATAATCCTCGTAAGCCGTCATGTGCAAAAAAAGAATAATCATGGCTTTCAAGTTTTATTAGCATACTGGAGTAATAAAAATCTCTATGTTAGTTCCCTGCAGAAGCAATACTCTGTAGGTTCTACTAAGCGGTACTGTATAGGCGGCCGAAACGATAATATAAATATCGCATATTTCTTATTGGAACTAATATTCACTTCTTCTTGATTCAGAGAATTCCCGACCAAAGCATATGCTTGTACGAAATCAATTAAATCAATCGTTGAATTAATAAATCGTTGATTCATCGGTTAGCGCTAGATAATATCAAACTGGTAATGCATATAAAATAAAAACATCTATATTTTATAAATGTTTTTATCTATTTGATCTCCTTTAAATGTAAAAAAAAATATTACTACTCGTCGTCGACCTCGCCATCGGCGACATTCGTTAGTCGAACTGAAGAAATAACTGGCTTATCTAGGCCAATCTAGATTTAATTTGTTCAACAACGGAGCGCTAAATTGACCCCAAACAATGGACACCAAAATTTATAAATCTAGGTGCATATAACCTAATCTACTTTAATGTGTAAACTTAATAAATGAAATACGCCAGTAGAATTAAGCATTTCATAAAGACATAAAATTCGAATTAGCCACTAGTCGTATTACGCAGTATACTACATATATATAGTATTCTAGTTATTATGAGTGTTGTTTCTGTAACATTATCTTCGTAATGATGCGTAATCACCGAATTTTTTAGTTGAATAATAATGAAGAAAATAATTTTGTTGTTAGATCTCTCTTTAGTCGTCGATAGGAGAAGTTAGTCTCAATCGTTTCGCCTCAACTTGCAGGCGAAAAGTCACAAATTGAAACCTTCCGGTCCAATTCATTTAACACCCAGTCCAAGAAAATAAATATAAAACTACAATTGGAATTAAAAATAAACTGTAAATGAAGGATTACAGAGTGTCGCTCTGTTCATTTCTTTCTGGCACGGACTATTTTAATTAATATATACTAACTTTAAGTTATTAACGTTATTCATGAAAGATTTACCTCGATTAGAAGATCGAGTATAAATTCAAACAAACGGCAATAACGTTTCTTGTGGAATGAATTAACATTTCCTGTGACCTGATAATTTACTACTAGCACAAAAAATATTATCATTAAATTAATATATAGTCTACAAGGCTACATACGTTGAGTTTCCGACGTTCTTTAAAATATAATGAATAGCCCATCACTATATTTTATAATATGTATATTATATGTTGTTACAACAATGTTACAACAATGTTACAACAAATTTTTGAACTAGTTTTTTTTGTTCGACCTGTTTGTTCCTGTATAGTCTTATAAGACACTAATCATTAGGATTGGGTATCGATTTATGTATCGATAGACCGATTTATCGAATTACTGCCGTACCGGAATGTCGATACATATCGGTATATTGAATTATTGCCGTAGACATTAAAATACTAAAAAATAAATTTAATTCTGTAACTTTTACAGAATTAAATTTATTTTAATTATTAAACTAGTTAAGTTTTATACTTTTTTTTTAAAGCTTTTATACTGTCGGTAACCGTTTCGAAAAAATCCGGTGGATTATATATGTATGCATATTGATTATTGAGGTATTGATCAGAAGTAGAACCATGAATCATGTATATAAATATTTTTAGTGAATAGAAATACAGAATTTAAAATTAAAATCGGAGAATACTTAAGACTCTTAATACCTGGAAATATGCTGGATTCGACTCCATCAATATATTTAAGTAATTAAATACTTATATGAAAGAACAGTTTTGCAACGTTCAAATGACTAAGAATTTAATATCCAAGTGAAATGTAGATAATGATTGTTTAGTTTTTATTTCACTCTCGTTAGTCAAGATAATTAGTAACACATATTCAAAGACTATGCTCATGTATAAATCAATAAAGTAGGCGGACTATTGTCGCTAGTGTCATCATCCTATTCTTCAGTATTTGATATTCACAGCGTTGAATAATTACATTAAATAATGTGCGAGACTTACGCATTTACAATAATAAATATTAGATGGGAATAGTGATAATTATTATATTATTTAAGATGAAACAAGTGAATGAAAGTCAATATTGAATATTACTTGTCTTGAGATGAAACGAAAACGAAGAGAAAATAGCTTGAAGCCACTACTTCTTCAAATAAAGTTGGGTCGAAGAACTTGAAGAAGAATGAATAAATATAAATACAGGAAATCAAAAATATAAAAATGTTTAAGAAGCTTTGATATGCAAAAAGTTTCGGTTTCCACTCCTTTTTTACAGAAATTCAAACAGAAACTCATACAAATGCGAATGTGTTCGATTCAAATTTGAGTTATTGAACTAGATCTTAATGAGTAAAATTATGTATATATGCATTTGCTATATAAACTGGTATATATAGTATATGGATAGCACACAGGGTGTTGCAGAATGTATAAATGAATCATTAAAATTGTAACTAGAACATTTTCTTAACCTTCTTTATTTTATTTATTTATAGCCTTTGTAATATTTAATGAATTACTTATTTGTTATTTATTTTTCTACCTGCGTAAAAAACACTCTACTGTAAGTTCTTAATGTTTTGTCTTACAAAACTATTCAATCCCCCTCTTTGACTACATTGTCAAATATGGCGCCTCCAAAATTACAACCCACATTGTCTTTTAACGAATTATAAAATTTATTGTATAATTCGCCGTAATATTCGTAATATTACTATGCTAATTCTAGGTATTTATTAAACCATAAATGACATAAAAAACAAGATAAAGTTATAATGTAACTTATATTAAGAAGTACAAAGTACTTATTAATACTTGAATGCTCATCACATTGAAATATTTGAACTAAACCACAAACCACATAAGTGATTTTCTTATATTCCAATTCATAAAAACTGATCTGATCTGTTATTGCCAATGTATTTCGTCCATAACAACTATGATTGTCAATGAATTATCCATAATCCGATTTTCAGAAACTGGAGGTAAATGTTTTAATTAAACCTTTCGATTCGGATATATCAACCTATTCCAGATCTGTAAACATGATCAGCAGACAACGATAAATTATCGAGAATAGCATAAATGGTTCTATCTAAATTTCAAGGCGTTTTGGAAAGAGAACACTCCAAGGATTATTAATGTTCGATACCTTTTATGGATAAACTCGATCCAAAAGGACTCGAAGCCCATCTCTACCTAACGTAGTGATCGAATCGAATATAAATTTGTTTTTGATAAATTAAAAACAATTTTTCAATTGTTTTTACAGTAATCAAGCGATAAAAACTTTTATTGAAGTTACATTTATATTTATATCCCTCAACGTGTCAACAAGGAGTATATCTTTGTTGTATATTATCTTCGGTAACAACACCGAAGAGAGTTAGCTCTCATAAATTCTACTTTATATTATGCGAAAGATGAATCAAGACAAGGAATGAGCCAAAACTTGAATTTAATAATAGCTCTTGATTATTTTCGTTTTGTATATTTGGCATTTCGCTCAAATGACAATGGGCTTCATCTGCTCTGAATCATTCATCGTAACATCATGACTAATAATTATTGATCATTATCCTAATACCAATTGAGGACTCACCGAGTTGTATTCGATATAATAATATTATTGTCCAATGCCCTTTTTTGTTGCTTTATTTCTTGAAAAATTTGAAATGACCAAAAATGTTAATTACAAGATAGTGACAAAATATAAAATGTAGTTTAATAAATTTTTCATTTCCTAAACAAGAAGCCCAGTATATAATATACTTGATTGAAGTGTAGCCAATCATGTACTATCATTGTTTTATTTTTTAATTATTTTACTTATTTTGATCAAATTACTTGATCAATCAGTTTTGAGAACTAAAGTTCTCGAAAACTCAGGTTTTAATGTGTTGCGTCATATTAATTACGGCAACAAAATTAATGCTTTTTTTGATGGCATCGCAATTTAATTGCGAACTGGAGGCAGTTATATGTCACATATATTTGCCGTGTATTTAGTAAAATATGCTTTTGTTAGATAGATCGAGAAATAGTATAAGAATAAGTTTTTCTTTGTCTATGTAACTTAGCAACTGAGAAATTCGACTGTTACTGAGCAAAGCAATACTAATCTTAGTATTATTACTAGTGGTAGGTAGCAGTGTTATTGAAAGTAACTAGGTTACTACAACGACTTTAGTCTTCGTTAGGAAATATTTTCGCTTGCCAGAGGCTCTTCATTTGTAATTGTTGATTTCAAATTGTTGTTCAAAATGGAGAAGAAATGTATTTAAAACAGGCTTGTGAGACGACGGCCTGTCTACAAGAATCTAGCAGCGTTCAAACGGAACACAGAATTATTCATTGCTACTATTCTTATCGGAGTTCGTCAAAATTTCCTGATACCGCAAGAGACCTGATTTCCGATTTTGATGTGCTACCTTTCCTTTCGGGAAAGTTGACTCTTTTTTTTTGTGTGTGGATTTTTTCCTGTTACAGTTGCCTGATATTTAACAACTACAGTGCCAACTTGACCATAAAATATAGGCCAAAAGTGCCAAAATCAAACTCAAGTTACCATGGTAGAAAAAAAAACGTTATCTTTAAAATTAAATTGTTATTTCGATTTATCAATGATTCGATTAATTTCATTTTCAGTAAGCATGATTCTTGAAAATATTTGTATAAAGGAAGCACTACCAGCATAACACGATTTACAAATATTTTAACGTCTACATTACTAACACTACTCGAAATGGAACCAAGAATTTATAGACAGCATAGACATGATGAACGAAAGAAAAGAATAGTAAACACGTAATAAAAATCGTGCTTGTGAGGACATACTCTGGTACCCACAGTTATCAATATATAACCATAATCATATATTATATGCTATAATAAACATCTATTTTGTTAATGAAAAAGAACTCCGAATATTTCTCGGCAAAACATTGGCTTTGGGATATCTCTGTAGACATTTTAAATTACTGCTTCATTAATGTTGAGCATCTCTACTACTGTTCAACAGTAGTTTATTGTAGTTCAGTCAACTCAACTGTTAATTATTCATTAGCAAGATTATTTTAGATTTTTGATCTTTATTAATATATTTTTCAATTTTTATCTAATTAAATTTAAGTTTTAAAATTGCTTTTTTTATTAAAACCGTTATTAAGTCATTGTTACTGAATATTATACTAACCATAAGAACATTCCCATCTCTGGTCAGTTCCGTCATAATAGACGAAGCATATCCTTTTCATTTTTCTACGACATTAATTGTTTCAGCTTTACTGTCTATAGTATGTTCCGAAATATGTATCAGAAAAAAAAAATACATAATAATACAATATTCCCAAACAGCGTTAAAACACAACTCTACGCATATTATTCGAACACGCTGTCGAATTAATTATTACGATTGACAAAATCCAAATGAAAGCAAGATCTTATAAATCTAAAAGAACAAAGAAATATAATAAATTGAAAGACAAATAAAAACAAGAACGAATAGTCAAAAACCTGACTAACCTTAAGATTACACAAATATGGTGACAGAGAGAAAAGATGCCCTGTCGGTTAAGAAATATTGCGTAACTAAATTAATGAAAACCCGCTCATTGCCATTTCTGGATTCCTGTATTCTGTAATACATTATAATATCAATTACTCTGCTGCATAAACAGAATAGTAAGAAGAGGAAGCGAAAAAACAAATAAATGACAATTATAGACGGCGAATGCACAATATTAATCACACTTAATTACGCCTATACACACTCGTGTAAGTACTTTACAAGTTCCCCAAGCATGTAATACTATGTTCTCGTTTACTCTTAAGTAGTTTTCAAATGGGGTTGCAAGCTTTTTACCTAGAGGAAATGAAAAGCACGCATTTGCAATTATCTGTAGGTGCTAGCAGTACTTTACTTTTACCAATCAACTTAAAGCTGTTGCGTTAAAGAGACCGTGTATGATACCTATATATTTCAAAAAGTATTAAAATTTTCGTTTCAGATTATTTAACACAAATTTATGCTGTGATAAAGGGCGAAAGTGAATAGTTGCAAACAACCATCAATTTACTGGAAAATTATTATTAATCTAGCGGTTATTGGTTTGATTCTGTATTTTGTAATAATCAAAGCAAACGTAATTTGCTACGTATCTCATTTTCTTGTATCCATTCAATATTAAGCTTATATCCATTATAATACCGAATAAAAATAGCAAATTGAAATTTCAAATCGAATTTTGATTGGAAAATCTTTAATCTCTATTTTTACGTTTAATAATTGTACATTTATGAAACAAATAGTTAACTGTAGCTACAGAAAAAAGAAAAAATAACAGCTACACAGTAGTATATGCATAGTACTTTAAACTTTTATAAATGCAAGGACTTGAAAATCAGTGCGGTCGGTAGCATCTATTTGCACCAAAAAAGATGACAATAAAAACATGATACATACGAAACAGATAATAAAGGTTAACGCGATGAAATGCGAGTGCATGTACTGTATTTATAGTAGAATCGTTAATTTACTTTTTCATGTATTCAACATATTCAAACATATGTAAATATGTTTTTGTTATTGGTCCAGGTTATATCACGGCACTAGATACACCAATTGCAAGAGTCTAGTATCAAACTGGCAGCCGTAAGCAATGACCGTTTTGGCCGTATCTCCGAAACTATTGGTCTAATCAAAAAAATCCTTGCATTATTGAATTGATCTTTCGAAGTTACACTCGATAGAGTGTATTCAAGCTCCTTTAAATTTCTACTTAGGGTGACATTGCAGATATATGATGCTTTTTCTGTTCTTCTAAAGACTATTAGCGTCAACATATTTCGGCACTACAACAAGCGCCACATATTTTCTACTTCTATTCGTATTTTATTTCTGATTACAATAATATAATTGAATTTAAACTATGTCACGGCTTAAAACAGGTATCAGAAACTAACATGCTGAATCCCTGTTAATTTTTGGTTAATGCATTAACCAAAACCATTAACCTGTTTTATACTTTAGCTAAAGTTTTATATTTAGCTGTGCGTTTAGCTAAACACAAAACTATATATTTTATTTTGGTTATTGGAAATTATTAATTTGTTTTAGTTCAGCTTTGTGGGCGAGCCTTATTTTGTTAGCTTGAAGTGAGCCCCACAATGAATAAGAAAACATGCCTTACAATTGAAACAAAATAATTTTTCTTAGAAAAAGCATAGTTTTGAAATTTCACTGTCCTACCCCGTTCAGCGGATATGTTTGCTACGCGCTGCAGTATTAACTCTGACTCCATTCCTATAAATGGCATGCACACCATTTAACAACCAATCCTTTTTTAATTATGTTTGAAACGTTCGATTCCATATGATAGTAGCAACAGCTTAAAAAGCATAACATTTCTGTGTGAATCCTGGTACAGGATTAATAACACTAATACACATGATTAGTTGATCATTTGACTGAAGCTCAGCTTTTAATCTATTGTAAAAGGTAATGTTAATAAAAGATTCATGAGTCACACACAGTGATGGCTAAAGCACTCCAGCTCATGCCTCCATCGCTTAATCCTCCATAAAAAAAGAATATTATTAAACAATATAGAACTTTTAATCAGGTCTGTTACTTACTAAAGTTTTACTAACTACACCGTTTAATATTTAGTTCGTGCTTATGTTTAAGCTTAAATGGACATGATGCTAATGGGAAATGCCTCGTCATTCCACCTGGCGATTCGTGACATGTAGAAAAAGTACTAGCGAAAGTAACCCTGGGTCTTCTAGTAAACTTAAGTAAGTACGTAGGCAGTTGAGCTGCAAACCACTTCCTCTATGTATATCTTTTGCATTATCTAAAGCACCACTTGGCCGAACAGCAAACAATAAGTGCAACGTTCATGATGACAAATGAGGATCATCATCTATGTTGTTGTCTCTATTATCATCGACGACGGTTTAGCCAATCAACCAACAGGGGCTTTGTAGAAATAAGCAATCCTTTTACTTCTTAAGCGTTATCATATAAATTCTACAGGGTGTTAACCAACACTTGTAAGGAAATATTACCGCGAATAGGTCATTAAAAAACAAATCGAAAATTGTTAAGGACGGGTGGGTCTATCTTCAATAGTTTCCTAGATAATCAGCATTTTCTGTTTTTTTTCAAAACTGTTTGTTGAGAAACGAACGTGATAAATTGCGTAGTGAAATAATCCATCTTCAGCAAGATCTAAAGAAATCAATGGACTCGTTAAAAATTAAAAGCGATGAATAAGACATCGTTAAAGAAAATTAAGCGGACAAGATTCAGTTTCCAGTAACTGATAAGAGCATTAACAGAGTCTGAGCAGAGACAACTGAGTTACATCCGCAATCAGATGGAATGGTGGAACGCATGAAATGGACAATCAACATTCAATTATCGAAACTAGTCTTTGATCATCAGAGAGACTGGGACCATTACCTGTGTCTGTTTCTGTTGGCATATCGATCCGTCGTGAATGAGACCACAGGAAAAACCTCAACTAAAATTGTGATGGGCCGAGAATTGCGTCTGCCCTGTGATTTCAAGTTCGGATATAAACCTGGAGAAGAACTGGCTGAAGAAGACTTCGTTAGTGACCTCCGACGAAGAATGGATGACATTCATCATCGCATTCGTTCAAACATTCAAAATGCTAGTGATCGAATGAAAACGCTTAATGACGCTGGAGGTGATCAAGGTGGTTATCAATATGTTGATCAATTTTGGTTGAATAATCCACAACGACGCGGAGGTTTGTCTCCAAAACTTCAAGTCTCTTGGGAGTAGCCCTACAAAATTCTGGAACGCATCACCGACACGATATACCAAATCAAGAAGTCGCCAAGTAAACCGAAAGTCATACATTACAATCGGTTATCACCTTATGCAAGCAACGAGCAGCAAGGTGCTCAGGTTATGTAATTATGCCGACAAAGAAAAGCCATGAAAGGGCTGCTGCTTTCAAAAAAAATATGGTAGGAATTAGAACGACAAAAACCAGAAGTTGGACACACGCTTCAAATCGAAATTTCTTAATCAGCACAGCAAGTTTTCTACTTGGTGACTAAAGCATCCTGCCACGAGAAAATGACTTATCAGGCATAATGGAACGCACTACATGGACTGCGGCAAAAGTTATTGCTACGAGACATTCGAAAAGTGACAATGTCCGAATTAGTCAGCAGGAGTAGATTGGAGAATAGTGCAGAACATGATGGAAGTGATGTTCAAGGACACCGGCATAAAGATTTTGGCGTGTTGCCATAACCCGATGAGATCGACAACTGAAAAGACCATCAACTGTTACTTCTATCAAACATCGACCTGTTCCAAAGGATCAGCTTGCCCATATCGGCATGAAGTAAAGACACCTTTCGGGGCAAAAGGATTTTTAAGGAGGGGCAGTGTAACGATATTCACTTACATAAATAATAGCGACTACGAGTACACTCTAAAATAATCTCAATGACATGAATTTTTAATAAGTGGAATTGTCGACAATCGACAGGCTATAGATTAGTCAGAACCATTTCGAATATTTTAGGATGTGTATTTTATATAAAAAGGCCGCAATTTACAATCTCCGGATCAGTTTATCTATTGCTTAGATATGCGTCGTTTAAATAAATATTTGTATAAGAATCCGCTCGGCAAATTTGTATATAAATAGTCTTTGTTATATTGTTCAAATACTGTTCGTGAATTGTGTTTAATAATTGTATTGATTGTTTTGTGTCCCTCTTAGACATTTTTCTTTTATTTAAATAAATAACATTTTATTTTATGCAACGTGTAATTATTAATTTTACACCTATTCGAACTCACAAGACTAGAACGTTACATTATATTTAACGTTTGTTAGAAATTCTCTAAATTTTTTGTTATAAATTATAACATATCTTTTACTACTATAATTGCATAAAATATCGAAGTTCGATATTGGACATAATTGACATATTTAACAATAAGTAACATTAAGAATTTTTAACCTTTTTGACTAAATAATGGTTAACTGCAGTTGGGCACGTTATATCAAAACATGATATCAAAATAAATTGTTAAATTAATAAATTATAGATGACACATTTTTTGAAATAAAATTAAATACCTTTTATTAATTAAAAAACGATAACCTAAATATATATAAAAAAGTTTACTTATGTAAACTTATGTAAAATTTTTGTTTAAAAACAAAAAAAAATATAAGTAACGCCAAAAAATAGCATGATATGACAAAACTCAGCAATTTTATTTTAATCTTCTATTGTAATTACTAAAACAGTTTTAAATGGTCTCGATAATGATAATATTATTGTAAAAGACAATCAATATATTTGAAGTTTACTTTAAGGAGGGTCAGGCAGATTCTATAGAATAACAATATTGGAAAATTATAAAATTTTAGTAATTAAAAAAGAAGATTAAGATAAAATTACTGACGTTGTTATATTAAGCAGCCATATAGGTTCCTTCATTGGCGAACACAAAATAACAAATAAAATAGAAAATAAAATAAATTAAACCAAAACAAAAAAAAAGAAATTCACGCCTGTTATCGCTTTGTAAAATTTGGAGATCACCAAATTCTGGAGTAGATTGAATCTTTGAATTTTATCTGGGGTAGATTGAAGATCTATTAAATTGATTTGTACCCTCACATTAAAATCTGTTGACAAACTGGGACGTACTACGATCCCTTTTTTAAGTAATGCTTTTCCACAATTACAAATTCTGCGTAGTTTAGTAAATATCTCGACGGCAGGTCGTGGAATAAAGTACTTGTTTTTTAAAGCATGTAACATTTTGTCACGTCCTCCATGTCCTACAGATTTGTGAATATGCAGCAATTCATCGTAATATTTTTCTACATGTACTATTTCTATAATTGGATCGTCAGGGTTTTCTCTATTCAATATTAAAGTGGTAACATCACCGATCTTCATAAGATTATAATACCCTGCATAATTATAGTGCTTATATTTCGCGCTGATTTTCAGAATGATTTCTATAAGCCTTCAAAATTTGTATTACCTAGAAAATCCATATTTTAGTATGAACTCGTTTTTGCCCGACGGATTGGAACATTTAAAAAAAAAAAATAATTTTTGCTACTCACTTTAACAATTCTGCTTAGATTCCATGGCTTCTTTGCAGAAGTTTCAGGTCTTTTGGCAAACAAACTATTTAATTTTTATAATATTCTTCTTTGACAACGTCTTCACAAATGGCAATATTAGCAGCCATTCAGAAAAAAAAAAAAAATTATTACAATCAATAATAACGTTGTTTTGAAATAACAAGAAATGCAGAGAATTTCAAACAAACGTTTACTGCAAATATAAGGTTATGAACACTTTTTCAAAATTTCAATTTCAGAGTAGCCAAATAAAATTAAACCAAAATCGAAAATTCATGAGAAAGAGAAAGTCGTGTAATGTAATTTTGCAAAGTTTTGATTAAGCTTACAATAAAAAAATATCAAAAATCAAGATTTTATAAAAAATATTTTCGTATCAATGGTAATACTTAATATTATGTCAGTGACGGAGCAGTCAGTGTTTCAGTAGTAAGAAAAAATGGGTATTTCATGCACGTATTCAACGCTATTTTTTCTAATGAAACAATTTTAATCCACAAATAATTAATTTCAAAAATTAATTATGTCTGCCATTTAATCCAGAAATTGTTTCGTTTTTGATGAAAGTCGGTTTTGTGGTACCAAGTGAGTTTAGGAGATGAATTTTCATATGATTTCACAATTAAAACTACTAAATTACGTTATTATAAGTCACTAGATCGCGGGCGCAAACTTCAACTTTACGGCACTCAAATCGATTAAAACAGGACGACGTACCCTTCTAGACCCGTTTCGACTTACCGTGTTTAGTCAATTAGAGTGCCGAAAAGTAGGAGTTTTTTTCACGCAATTTAATGACTTATAATAACGTAATTTGGTAGTTTTAATTGTCGGATTATATTAAAATTCATCAACTAAACTCACTTAGTACCACAAAACCGTCTTTTATCAAAAACAAAACAATTTATGGATTAAATGGCAGACATAATGAATTTTTGAAATAAATTATTTGTTGATTAAATTTACCTCATTAGAAAAATTAGCGTTAAATTCGCGTGTGAAAACTCGATTTTTGGTGCTCACTAATGAAGCACTTACTGCTCCGCAGTTCGTGTTTCAAACTCGTTCTCAGCAGAAAACAAGCGGTTTTTCACACTTCTATTCAAATATACTATTTCATATTACACTCAATCATGTCATCATTGCACCCCATTAGAAAAAATTATAAATTAGCAATGTTGCAAATGTCGCAATAAAGCCTTCAGTAATTTAAACAATGTTGATGTAACACATCAACATTGTGTTGCAACATATTTAAACAATGATGCCTCTTATGAAAATGCTCTGTTTTTTTGAAGTTTTTCTTGTTGTCCGTAAGCTGATATTAAACCCTTAGCTCCGTAATTACGATATATTACAACGGAGTTTGACTGTATGTCAAGTTCAAAGTCATATCTAGTATAAAATTTCATATGGCCTATGCGACCTTCCACCGGTACGGGCTTTGATATTAACTATTTGCTATGACGGTAGCGATGGCAATAAATTTCCTTATTGTATTCTACTGTTGGAATTTCTATTCTTCTACAGATTATTTAATCTATAATCTAATATATCTTATAATTATTGTTATTTTATTATTTTTATTTATAAAATTTATAAGAAAAATTTACATTTTTTATAAGATTATTTTCTTTATTTTTATAATTTATTCTTAGGTTGTAAATATTGAATATCGTGAAAAGATCAAATTTTGGCTGTTTAGGATCAATAATAATTTGATCGAATTCGCTTGACTAACTACCAAGCCTATTTTTTATGAGCAAATGTATGAATACTGATAATGTATGATTAACTCACATGAAGATTTAAAAGAGCGAAACAACGACACCGTGTGAGTGTTAATTTACAGTTTTCTTTTTTATTCAGATCTTTATTTTTGTTCACTCGGTTTTCTACATTAGTTAAACTTAAGTATGCTAAAAATTAATTTTTTCTTTTGACAGTCCTTTTTAGTTCAGATTTCTTTTTTATATTGTTCACTACTAAAGTCAAATAAAAATGTTTCATATCAATTTTGTTACGAAAATTGAGTAATTGTCTCAATGGCAGTCACCGCAGCATACCAGTATTTAGGCTGCCATTTTGGATGACCATTATGAAGAGGTTTCACTGAGAAACATGCTACTATACTGTAATCAAAAGATTTCTAAAAATTTAGGTGAAATAACTACTTAAATATATTAGAAACTATAACTGTGAATTGCTATTAATTCTTGCACATTACTGCATAGTTGTCTTTTTAGTTTGTGACGACTAGCTGTATCTATAAACATGTGTATATTCTATAAACATTTTACGCGATGGCTTTCAATCAAGTGGTTTGGTGGGACGTACCATCAAACCAAAATATGGTATATTAAAGCGACTATATTATTTTTTTCTACAATCAACCATTAATGTCTAATTCTTAGTGAAACGGGTATCTTTTAAGCGCAAAAGCGATAAAATTATTAATTTAGCGATAGAGACAAACCAATACTAGAATAACGAAGACATAAAGTAATTAAAATATTTCTATAAAATAACTGACAAATGCTCCAAATTAATATCAAATCTAATTAAATGCCCGTCTTATAATAACATTTAATAACATTAAATGCAATTATATAAAATTAAAATACAATATTAGATTTTTGTAACATTCTATTTATTTAAAAAGCTAACTTTTCAAGACTGATTTTTGCATCACCTACTCCCAATTTTATTAAGAATAAAAATAACATCAACATTTTGATAAATCTAATATTCAATAGAAATGATTTACCCTACATACACAATAAAATTTACTTGCATTTAATAGCAAATTTACCAAACTAAATACATATTAAGTTAATTACAATACCTTTTCTACTAAATTTAATTTGGTAGATAACCTACTTGTTTTAGAATTACGTTTTAAAATAATTAAAATTATTTACCGAAAATCGTTGTTTCACACTATTTATCGTACGATTTTGTGAACAGTAGCAACATCCGTCAAATTAATTAAATGAATTTTGAATAATGATAAACCGTTAAGCAAATTGGCCTGGCCTTATCACACTTGACTTGTGATTCACGTCACCACGCCTTTTTCTTAGTCGTAGTCGCCTCCTAGTCTGACTGACATCACTAAATGAAAGTGTACACAAATCAAAGATTTTTCTAGTGCAAAGTCTATTTTGCACTCAATTCTTTGCATTCTCAATTCTTGTTGGTGCCTACATTTTCTATTTTATCCCAGAAGTAATAGAAAGAATTTGTTTGTACGATTGTCACGAGTATTTAACTAAATTTAATGATACTCTTCTTTAAATATATTGTATATATTAAAGTAGATTTTAAGATTGCCTTACACAAATGGCGTGAAAAGAATTGATTTTGTCTTTTATGAAAACAAAAAAAAAAGTGTGCATTCTATTTTTTGCCTAGACCGAAAAAAAGCCGATTCGTCGTTTCTTTGACCTACAATCCCCGTTTTAAGCAACTGTAAATTTAGTGTTAAACTAGTGATCGAGATAAAATAAAGGCACAGATGGTAATCAGAAATACTATGTTTTTGTATCTACTATAACTATTACTGGTACTGTTAATTTGAAAATGATGTGATATGATACCATTGGTGTTTGTTAAAAAAATTATGTGAATAGACTTACAAACATTATCTAATCTTCGGCCAATACATTTATGGAAATTGAGTTCCATTTTTCGATTATGGAGTCTTGTTCTCCCGTTTTCTTGATGTTGTTATTTTAGTTAGTGGAATAAAATCTCTTAATAATATTTTACTTACTGTATACGTGAGATTTCCGTTTCTACAATTGGTGGTTTTGGATTTTTAGTTTAATATGCTTGAAAACAAACCTGGAAGTTCTATACAAGAATTAGTAGATTTTGGTTCGATTTGAAAACGAACTACGAACGCTTAAGTTAGGAAATAAGGAACAATCGCGAACGACTTATCAATGTATTAAATACTATTTTTCTACGACCATATAAAAATGATTAACTTTCGTCACTATCTACTCTACCAGAAAATTTGATTTATGACAGTAGTGATGTAATAACGCATAACGTTATTACAACTGCAAATACATATGATCAATAGTCACTGGATGGTAATTACTATAAAGTTTTTCTACTTTTTGTAATTATTAAATAAAATAAAATTTTAAGGTAAATAATACATGTAAAATACAATAATCAGTTTAACGAAATAATTAGTATTATCTATAAAAGTATGACACTCAGTAGTCAATACAATTGAATTATTATATCAAGTTGGCAATGTCTATTATGTTGACACTGTATTTATTTCTGGCTATTTTGTATATATTTTTTTAATTAGATTTAATTTTAATAACGATTGTCGTACAGTACAGTATTTGTTCGAACAAACTTGCGAAACTCCGCTTCGCGTCGTTTAGTAAATTGTTCTCTCGATTGCAGAAAATGCTATTTTCGTCACTCGTGTAATAATATACTGTTTTACTAATGAATAAAACATTATACACAATTTGAATAATTTACAATATTAACTGAATTTACTAAATTTTCTTATATCATTAACTAGACGCAATTTTATTTTCAGTTTTTGAAAAGTACTGTTAGTACTTTAGTTAGTAAAAACTAAAGTTTTTACGATTTTCAACGACGGTTACTTAACGACGAAGAGATAATATATTATTGTCAT
The DNA here is from genome assembly GCA_949748235.1 of Platypus cylindrus. Lineage (NCBI taxonomy): Eukaryota > Metazoa > Arthropoda > Insecta > Coleoptera > Curculionidae > Platypus > Platypus cylindrus. Next base: position 40,880,752 of record OX456488.1, read on the forward strand.
TTAAGCACTGTTGCCAATGTGAATTCAATCATTAAAATTTTCTTTAGTGAAAAAAAATTATTTAATTTTTGCGTAATCGCTAGCAATTTAGTTGTAGAACTGTTCGTGGTATTAACACAAAACTTCTTAAAAAGTATTATTAATCAAGACACCTGTGACCGGCTGTGACAAGCAATTTAGGATTGTTCGTTGAATCATTACTTGCTAATTAATTCTGCAAATAAATCACACGCACGAACAATTACACTTGTAGATATTCCCATGATAGTACATTCACTATGCATGTTAAGTACATATTTCAAATATACTTCGAATATCTTTAAAAAAAGATTAAAGAAAAAACTACAAGCTTGAATAGCATATAAGGAAAACGAAAACAAAAGCAAAATAAAAACGAACACGAAACTAAAAAGTTTAAATTTAACAAATTTAATACGTTGTAATCATACAAACTCATATTGAAAGAAATACTGAGAAACAATGATATTTTAACATGACTGTACTAGACTATCGTAATGACATATACTTTCATTTAATATGTAAAGTTGCAAAGCGGTTTTATTCGAAAAGAACTGAAGTTACAAAAAACATATTTTATTTTTTTATTTATATATCAAACTGGAAATTTACTAAAATGTTTCGTATACAATGTAGTATGTTATATAAAATAATAACTAAAACCTAAATAATAACAGCTTCTTTAGTGCGAATAGAAATTAGATCTAATAGATTCGTAAATGGACTATTTCAATTAAAATTATTATAATAGAGGATAAGTAAACATTGAGTACTTCATAAATTAAAGTACCAATCACTGCCTATTTTAAATTATTTTTTCAATATCCTATATCAGAATCAGGTACTATGGGTATAATTATCTACTATCTCTGATTAGCCAATATACTTTTATTTTCAATAGTAGAAATACCCGATTTCGACCGAGTTGCGTTAATTAGAACTCTCTGTAAGACAGAACTCACAATTAAACCACCAAACAATTATAAATCAGAATTCTCTGTAAGGCAGTTGTAAGCTTGATTTGATTATGAGATCTGCCTTACAGAGAATTATGATTTATAACGGGACCATTGGGTTTGTTTGTTACTTCTTATTTGTGTTTTTTCTTAATATTTAGGCATGATTGATTGATTATATCCGATTATCTTTTCTTTATTTCTTCATATAAATCAATCATTGATTAATATGTTCAATATCAATCGCGCACTGATACCTGCATACAGTTAGGCAGTATGATGGAGTATGAATTAAGTATTGATAGATGTTTGATTTTTTATTTAAATTTTAATATATAATTTAAACTTATATTTTTTAAATATAATCTATAATTTAAAGATAAGATAAGATCTTATATTTATAATCTCTCTGTTTATGTCTCTATATAAGAAGATAAAAAATAATGAATTTAAAGAATATAAATTTTGCGATGTTGCCAATTTTCTATTTTTTGGTATTTTACGCTAAAATTGTAAAATTCACTTATGATTAGTGGCCATTAGATGAGAAATTATGAATTTAAAGACGAGAAACTTTGCGACGCTGCCAATTTTCCATTTCTCTAATTTTGCATTAAAATTGTAAAATTTACCTATGGTAATTAGTGGTAATTACCGTTTGGTTGTGAGTTCTGCCTTATAGAGAATTCCAATTCATAACTTAGGTCGGGTTCTTCGACTATACTTTGTAATTCCCATTACCTAGGTTACAAAGTATTAGACGGAAGTATAGTTCCTCATAGACCAAACCTTTGATATATTACATGTAGTAAATTAATTAAAACATTTATATTAACGGTTATTTTCGTGGTGCTGATGCGGAATAAGTTCGAGTACTTATAGTTTTTAGCCCGGGAAGTGACCCCCGGACGAAGTCGGGTTTATACACTAGTTATTAATATTTAAAGATCTATTCAATTCCTTAATTCCAAAATACATTGTAGAATTAAAATATAATATTTTAGCTTTTTTCTGGACAATATATATTCCCGCTTTTAGTCATCAAGTTTGCCATGTAACTTTATTAATTGAACAATGAATTTCCATTTAATGGAAATTAAAGAATTATATTTATATTTATAATATTATAAATTAAAAAGAATAAATAGATAATATGCCCTATTTGCTTTATTTTCTCTACGACACTAGGATGGTTTATGCAATGCGCAATATCATATCTTTTATAGATATATCGTGGTATGGAATACTAACTAGTGCAGTGGCGGCGCGTGGTCGTTTAATTTAGTAGTGCTGCAGGTTGATAACATTAGATATGATATCTTTTACATGATTTGCAATTAGTGCTATCTGTAATAAGTGGATAATAATAAAAATATATGACTTTTAATTACTTACCAAAAATAGAAATAGTCTGGTTTCTCAATTTATTTGAATGCTTGTTGTTCACGCGAAAATACAATAGTTTTAATTTTTTTTCTTTTTTTTTTGATATGTTAGATATTAAGTTTGTTAACATTTATATTTAGATAAGGTATTTTTTGTTTCCTGATCGTGAGGGACATTCGAGGTCGAATCCTTCGATGGAATGCTGGATGACAAAGGGAAAAGACTGGGTGGCAAGCAAGGCTAACCCTTGCTGTGCTATTCAGATAAAGAAATGTTATGAAATCTTCAAGGTTCTGTTTAGCCGTAAAAGTAATGACGACCTTGCTGTGATCTCTTTTTTTAGAAAAAAAAAAAGAATTGGAGGGTTCGAGCGAGATCATCATCGTGTGAGGGATGTCCCACCCTTTTTCTATTATAAAAATGAATATAAATAAGACGACTAAGTAAGTCGCCAAGAGAGTCCTACTTCAACTGGCAGATCAGGATTTTAACAAATCTGGACCTGTCGACATTTTAATTGGGGCCAGTATATTTTGAGAATTAATAAGCATTGGCCAGTTAAAAATAAATAATTCGTCATTGGTTCTTCAAAAGACACGTCTAGGATGGATCGTCTCAGGTAGTTTAAATGTACCCTATTCTTGACAAATCGCTAACAATAAAATATCTTGTGTATTACTCGAGTCAGGTAATATTAACCATACATTAATAAAATTTTGGCAAATAGATGAGGTAAACGGTATTTTACCTTTCAACAAGGAGGAGTTAGCATGTGAAACCCATTTCAATAGCAATACAAAACGAGATAGTTCGGGCCATTTTATTGTTAAAATTCCTTTCAAAAGGAATATTAAAGAATTAGGAGAAACAAGAACAGCTTTAAAACGTTTCTATAACACCGAAAGAAAACTTTAAACATATTCATTCAACAGCTGAAATACTTTAAACATGACGTGTTACATATTGACATATGTACATCGTAAATCAATTAATTTTAATGATCAATACCGTCTCACGACGAATCTAAACTATTATTAATAATAATACTAGCAATGCAAAAGAACGGATATCATTAAAAATTAATATTTTTTATTGCTTTTTTATACAGGAGTATACAATCAGAATGTCCAAATATTATTTCAAAAACTACTTGCTGATTACACTAATGGTGTTGAAGTTGTCCAAGTGTCAAATACTACCACCACCACCTTCTGCGAACAGTGATGAATCAGATAGTGAAATAATTGAATTATCGCAAAAACCAGCCATGGTACCATTATCACCGCCATCAATATCCATATTAGATGATTGTGATCCAGAAATGATTGGGTGAATATCTACATCTTTTACGATTTTATTTAGAAAGAGTATTATAAACTGTAACTTCAATCAATTCTTATCCAAATAACTTGTTTCTAATTATGAAAATATAGTTAAAATTTATTAGTATGCTCATTTCAGATTTGAATTAATAACCGGTTATGTATTTTCATCACCTGGAAATGTTGTTGATTCAATTCCTGGTACATTAATGCTCACTGAATGCCTCGAAACATGTCAAGGTAATGAAAGTTGTCAATCAGTCAACTATGAAACTGGTTTATGCGTTCTATTTGGATCTAATGCGGATGTATTACCTGGTAAGTGATATACATTACATATTATATTATATTGACGGTATTTTATAAAATAAATAACACAAACATGATAACGCTGTGTGCATTGGTAAAGTGAGATGAGTGAGGCAATAAAGTATGTGCCTGTAATTGATAACCCATATAACTGCAAGAGATGTGTACTTCGCAATCCTTTTTTCAGAGAATCGATGCAAATTGTCCACTTTTGCCTTCGATAACAAACAGCGAATTTGATCATACTTAAAAGTATATGCGTATTTTATGTGAAATATTTTCATTTCCTAATACTTCCGCATATTTATATATATGCTGATATCGATATTTTTAGACGAATTAATAATTTACCAACATTTTTCTAACTCTTGACTAATCAAAACGATTCCAGTTAACTCTGCAGTGTTTCTTCATTTTTTAATACCTATGCAGTAATAAATTAAAAAATATAATGTGTTTTAAAACGAATTCGATAATCTAGCAAACATTGTAGCAGAAGACAGTTTTCTGAATTCTTTTTCTATAAACTATAGAAAAAGTTCGTTGATGACTGATAATGTTAAAATGCCCGGACTTAACTGCAAAAAATTGGTATTTAATGGGTACATAATATCAATGACATTTTCAGTTTTTACAAGCAGAATACATATAAGTAAGATATGGAACGTAATTTACAGAATTTCCGTTATCTACGAAAAATTTATAAACTCTTCAGGAAAATTTACTTTAAACAATTATTAAATTGAACTAAGAATGATTTAGAATTGTTCTGAATTTTCAGAATAGGAATCCATCAAGTTTCCAGATCTTGATGATAATTGATTAATTTATTACTCGAATTGGTGTTTCCCATGTAGGTTATATAAACAACACATATTATGTAAAGAATTGTCCATTTCCACATAGGGGCACCTGAGAAAATAAACTTTCTACAGTAAAACAAGGAGAACATTTTTTTCCTGAAGCTATTACGTAACCGTTTACATAACCTAAACGTTTAAAGTGAAAGTATAGTATCATTTACAATTTTGCACTATAACACAACCTAGTGATATAAACATTATTACACGCTTATGTCAAAAGATATTGTAACGATGTTTACATACATAAAATAATAGCCACCACTACTACACCCTAGAATAATCAGAATGACATGTATTTTTAATAAGTAAAATTGTCTGGAACTGTCTTAACGGACATAGATTATTAAAATCGATAGCCCATAGATTATTCAGAACCAGTGAGAATATTCTAGCATGTACATTTTATATAGAAAAGCCGTCGAAAGTTACGCTTTCGACATCAGTTTATCTATTGCTCAGTTATGCGTCGTATAAATAAATATTGGTATAAGAATTCTTTCGGTAAATCTGTATATAAATAGTCTTTGTTATATTGTTCAAATAGCATTCTTGAATTGTGTTGATTGTTTTGTGTTTCTTTTAAACATTTTTCCCTTAATTCAATAAATAATTTTTTTTTTTATTTAAAGTGCAATGATTATTTTTACACCCATTCGAACTGAAAAGACTAGAACGTTACAATATTAATTTTTTTTATGATAACCACTATCATTTATTTTTTGAGTTGTATTCGATACTATTCACTATTAACCCATATCACATAATACACATAACAACCAGAAATAAATTAAGTAGAAAAATAAGATAAGTCGGAAGAAAATCATTGGTGCCATGTTATGCTAACCTAGCGTAAAATAGAGCTATGACAGGCTACAGAGATTTGTCAGTCATTTTCATTTAGCAAGTCACTGCGGTAGCGAAAACCTATTATGAATCGAAACTAAATTATCTATTTTCTTATTTTACAAAGAGAGTTAAAAAATGTACATTGTAAACAACATAACATAATTTAATTTCCTAAGAATAAATTAAGCTGTATCCGCACTATCTTTTCCTTATTTGCCGGAAAATATAAATAATAATAATTTTTCGATAAGCTACCGTCTCATCGTCGTATATACCAAAGAAGAATATGATTAGTCAATATTATGCCAGAATTGTTTTGTTTCTTTAATGCGTTCTGTATGTGTATGTGTGTATGATACAAAACACACCAACATATTATTTTCAGAATTTGGAAGCAATTCTTAGTAATAAGTTCAAGTAAAACGATACATGGGGAGTCCCAAAGAACCGGGCCTAGGTTCCGATTGGTCCATTGTGGGTTAGCTCTATCCTGCAGCGACCCCGACCCATATACTGAGCCTGAAGACAACCTGTAATGAGATAACTTTGGTATTCCTATGCACAGGTCATGATAGCGACTATCTCTGCCTGAAATGCTATGGAATAACGTCGTCGGCAACAGTGGTGCCGACTCTCGGTAATTCTGCCCACACCTGCCCCAGCACCCCCATCTCCTTAGGAGCTACCAGTAAACTATACCAAATCCCTGGGTCGAAGAAATTCTGAGGCTTCAGGCAGCCAATTGTTGCTACTGGGAAATGCTTTATATTTACATGTAGACACGCGGTTCTAGATATCGCGTCGTTCCTACCCAGGATCACATCAGAGTCGATTAACTCACCCTAGATGTGTGGGCCAAACCGTGTTCTGGCCGTGACATGACGTGTCTTGTTATATATCTGTATTTTCAACAAGACTGGCCTTGTGTACCTGGTAATTAGGAAATAAAGTAGGACGTGTAGTGCGCGCGCGTCGCAGTAGTGTTTTGTGTCACAAATGCCACATCCATTTATAATGGGGATAAGGGATATAAATCTATAAAATTTAATTTATGTATTATTTGATTTTTACTATAGCTGTTGCACATTTAGCATTATTAAATATTTGGTTAAGTACATGACGACTGTGTCACAACTACGCGATAAATTGTGTTCGTGTTTGTGAAAATAAAACATTTTTTACGTACGTGTCGTGCCACGTCATGAAAAGTAAAATACCGCTCTGCATGTTCGTCTTTCGACACAAGACACCTCTAACTCTCGCCAGATCTGACTATGCCCATATGCACCTACACCTGTCCCCACGCCCTAGTTCTGTCAGCCTCAATTTGACTTTCTGAGCTTCCGAACCCTCCTACAAGTGCAGCGGTGCTAGACAAAGAATAGCCTGCAGAGTCAGGGGGGCAGTTGTTTTGATGGCCCCAGTGAATGTCAATAAAGCCAACCTCTGAAGCTTATCTAGCTGGCCTTTGTAGCAAGGCCACAAGGGTAGTTTCTCGGCTTACCGCACGGCACCGCGCAAGACAGCGGTACCACACTATTGGCCCTATCAACGAAGTATAAAGCCAATACATGATTTGGGGACTGAATGCCCAAATCATATGGTCTTCTTGAAATCCCACAGACTCCCCGAACCCCGCTTTACCACTCTGTCTATGTGGAATTTTCAGATCAGGCGAGAGTCCAGTATAAACCTCTAGGTACTTTACCGTCTCTGAGAAGCAACTCGTCAATTACCAGGCAGCACAGAGTGGAGAGAACTCGTCCCTGACGACAGCCCTGTGTAACTGTTCTTCTCACGACGTAGAAGTTTCCTTGCTTAAAAGCATTTTATGAAACCACCTAACAATAGTTTTCTAGCTCTAAAATTCCCTCGCTACTCCAAAAATGGACTCGGTCGAAGTGTTATTAAACGCTCTTCGATATCCATAGAAGAAATGCTCACTCTCACAAAAATTAAACATTTTGTGAAAACAATCACTAATAAATGAAAGTTGCTATTATCACATCCAATATTTATAAAATATAATGATAATTAAATGACAGCTAGTAGCTCAAGATAGATTTCCAGGCCATGTAAAGCAAGCAACTGAAAGAATAAAAGACTGTCATATTTTAAAACAAAGAGTCTTTCAGTGATCTGAAATAAATCTAATAGTTTGAAAACATCTTAAAAAATCTTTTAGTCTAAAGTTCAAAGATGTTAATAAAAAATAATATAGACGTAACATAGCTGTCGAATCGAACAAAGTCGTTAGTCTGCATAATTTTACTCATAAAAATATTATGTAAGTTAATTTGAATTAATGAAATTAAGATTAATTAATGAAAAATTAATGAATATGAAAGGGTTAATTAAATCAGATTTACGTTGATCCATACTTTTGTCTTTATAATTAGTTTTAATATAGTATATTTGAATATAAGTGTGAAAATCCCCTTTTTTTCGGTAAAACGGGTTTGATATCCGAGCTGCGCAAAGATTCGTTAATGATTTTCATATATTCAACGTTATTTTTTCTAATGAGGTAATTTCTGAGCAACAAATAATTAAATTTAAAAATTAATTATATCTGCCATTTAATCTACTTTTTTTTTGTTATTGCTGGTGTGGTTTAAGTGAGTTTAGAAAGTGACTTTTGATATAATCTAACAATTAAAACTATGAAACTACATTACTATACCAAGCTTATTTTTGGTGCTCACTAACGAAAGATTCACTGCTGCGCAGCACGTGTTTCAAACCCTTTGGCAAAAAAAAGCGACTTTTCACACTTGCCTTCCAACATTCGATTTTATGATAGAATTCTTATGAAGAATCTAGGTAAGCGGACCTCTAATAATAATACCGCTCAAGAGTAGAGCACATAGCAAGTCCAAACAATTAAAATGAAATTTTAAATTATAAATGACATTATTTATTAATAAAAATATCACAATAAAATAAATGTTGAATACTACTGCCAAAACCGCTTTTATAGGTGGCAAACGTGATATATTTATTAATATTAAACTACCACAACCATCACAAATTGATCAATTACTATCAAAATACACAAGCTGGCCTATTGATTAATTCATATTTTAAAATTTCAACAGCCCTGAAAGCTTGTTGAATGCGAAAGCTGGTTAACTGATTATCCACTGTTATCATTAAATGTATTAGCAGCAACAGCTTTATTCTTAATTGCTTAATGTTGAATCTTTGATGATCGTTTCTTCTTTTTTTTCTCTGTATTATTATCATTGAAGCGTAACACATCCAAATAAATGGGCGTGGTGATCGTGTGAACGCTTTTCATCATCTTCATTCTCAGTTTAATAAGGTAACGGAATCAAATTAACATAAAGTATACTCAAATATACAGACACACGGATAATTTCAAAACTAATTTACATATACAATTATATAATATAATGAAATGAAATCATTAATTAACTCACAAAGAGGTTCTAAAACCTAATTTACACGATAAAAAAAGACAAGGAAGCAGAATAAGGAATATAATATAATTCACTTTAGGTTAAAGAACAATAAAGTAATTAAAAAGCAAACTAACAACTGTATTGCGTTAAGCTATAACATCTCTTCTTCTTGGCTTCTCAAGATATAAGTTGTTGCAAATAATGAAGATAGTAAAAAGAAATTCTATAGTTTGTTACCATATTCAAAGATGGTATGTAGTTTACTGATTATCATACCAATACAGGTAAAAAGAAAATCTACATCTTTCTTTTAATTAGAATACATAGAAATGCAAAAAGAAGAAAAACTAGACAAAAAAAACGGAATCTGGAAAATACTTGCTACAATACCTAGTATATACCTAAATATGGTCGGCCCAAATTAAAGTTATATGTATATCAAATATTAGAGTAATTTTATGCCTAGTATTTCGTGATGTCGTTATAGTGGTCGTTATTCTGCGCATCCAAAGTTCTAAAATTAGCGATTTTTTAATTTATTAACTGTAACGATTTCCGTTATTAGCGGAGTAATAAATCTGATTTCTTTAGTGCTTATTTCGAACTATGGTGGCGTTGCTATATCTTACTAATTTAAATGATTTCAAAGAATTCACACATTTCTAATAAAATTTAATTAGGCATGTTTTTATTTGCACTGCTTTTATGTTACACTGCTTATAAATTTTTTTTCGTTAGATAATCTAGATGATGTAAATAAAGTTACTTAGCCTGCATGATCCCATAGAATCACAAATAAGAGTATGACAAAGTTGTACTAATAGCCAGTGGCATGCGGTCAACAATCGAGGGAGCACTACACTTGTTAATGACATTTAAATAAACGATCATTTACATATATTGCACGAAATTTGATCCTTTGGTCTTTTTTTCCACTTGAATCATGATAAATCCCTGTACGTCTCAGAAATCTAATATATAAAAGAAGTTGCGACTTGTTTGCACGGACATTGCAACAATGTCTCTGTATGCATTAGACAACAATGTCTAAGCATGTCTCTGCTGAGACATAGGCCGTGGAGTAGTGAGATATGCACTACTATCCGTTTCAAAAGTATGGAGCCTTCAGTTTAATCAGGCATAGAAAAAAAAGTTCCAGTGGAATCTTTCCATTTTTGATTTAATTTATTGCTTGTAATATTTTCTGTGATATCTTAAAAAATCAAAGTAATCGATAGTTTATTTTTTAAAGTATTAGCGAAAAATATAAAAAAGTCCCCCAATTTTAGTATAAATTTAAACTTCATGAATTTTATGATTTTTTTTCCGACAAAACTGCTGCATAGAATCAGTTGAAACTTTCACAGCAGCTAAAGTGAATGTTTCTGTCTACGAGTTTGTATTATTTAGTCAAAATATATATTAGTTAATAAGTTACCGAGCATAAAAGCGCTCTTTGATATCTCGCTTACTCTGCAACATATCAAGAAGATATTTTCACAGATAGCAGCTGATGCTTAAAAGACAGCATTTCTAGAACATCACTATAATAAATTAATTGTAAAACCGCTTTTTGTTCATCAATATGCCGTTGAATAACAATGTGAAGTATATGTGTTCGGGGTTCGCGCGGCAAGGGGTTGCAGCTAGCTTTAGCGGCACGCTTAAATTAAGCGTTGCCCTGTTCTTTTCCTTTCGGTAAATATGTCTCTTTGATTATATTATAAAATTTAAAAATACAGTTTTTTGGTTGTGTTAAGACCTTAATTATTTTTGTTTATCGTTTCAGATTAAGTTTAATATAAAAAAATTTTTATTCAAAATTTACAGCGACTAAAGTGAAGTGTAAATTGAGAATTTATTCGTAAAATATAATTAGTATAGTCAAAACAATGTATTGAAATGAAATGAAAAACTTAAATAGTAATTTAAAGAGATAAGATATTAAAACATTAAAGGCATAATAAATTTTCAACAAATTGAAAATATAAAAATATTTATTAAAATCAGAGTAATAATTGTATTAATAATAACAGCAACGTCTAGACTACCGTAACGAAAATTGACAGCGTAACGTTCTCCGCGCTGAAAGTCTCGACTTAGCTTATTTATTTTTTTTTTTTAAATGTTGGAATGCTGTTTTTTTAATTTTCTGTTAAAATTTATAACAGAAAATTGTGTTATTTAAATCATAAAAGTCTCTTCATATCTGAAAAAATCCAGTCTGCAGGTAGTGCCATTTCCGAAATATCGATAAGTCAGAAAGCACTTATTATCTCGGAAACGGCATTTTTGCTTTTCAAAATAAAGCTATATACTCAGAGTATATGTATTAGCCTATAATTTTTTCAAATTTCGTTTCAATATCTTAATTATTAATAAAGTTATTGATAATTGAAATTGCATCTACCTAACTCAGATTCTATGAGAATAAGGTACGTTTTTTGATTCAATGCGGCATAACTTTCAGAGAACAAAAGATATAAGTGTATAATTTCATCATAAGATTACATGATACATTAGCCACAGACTACATTTTCTTGGATATATTCGTTCGACAGATTTTTTAATATTCTCGTTTAATAATATTAACAGGTAAGTGATGGCTCAATAGAGAGTTTTTATGCCGTCCAAAATAACGTCAATTTTTGTCAAAGTTATCGTTATTTGTGATTAAGATAACCATAACAACAGATAAAAAATAAAGAGTTTTTATACCTAAAATAGAAATAAAGGAAAATGACAGTTTGTCATGGTATACACAAATTTGTTTTGTGATTTTCAATTTTCAATATAAAAAATATGAGAATTATGACTTTTAAGTTAGAATTCCATTGCTGCCAAACGATTTGTTAAATAAATCCTTACATTAAATGATATCATCACAAGTATACATTTATCATAGCTGATAATAGAAAATAAATACGTTTTAAGTTTAAACAATTTATATGTTATTTAATTTACCCCCTAATGGATATTTAAAAAGACATACATTGAAATAAAGTTTTATTAGAAATATGTGGATTCACTAGATTCATTTAAATTAGTAAGATATGACAAAGCAATCGTATGTCAAAATAAGTCAAATAAAATAAGCACTAAAGAAATTGGTTATTTATTTCTTCGGTAAGAACGGATGTTTAATTTCTTCTTTTATCCATATAATGTTGGCCTTTTCTATAGCTTTTCTAGAAGAATTAGTATTGATTTTACATTTATTTCTGATATATTTTGGTGTTAATTTTTCTTTCAAACATTTTTGATTGAACCATATATTTAGCAATTATCTTTTTCTTTTTTCTAAATAACCCTTATAAAAATGGATTAGTTTGCTTTGACTAGCATTTTCAAATTTAAATTCAAGTTTAATTTTTCTCAAGGAAACGTTATTTTGTATAATTATATAATTATTAATAATAATATATAATTATTTCAAATCTTATTTAATAGAAGATATGTTGATGATATCTTTATTATTTGGAAAGACAGTAAACATTTGAATCAGTTATTAGAATTTTCGAATACATTACATACTAAAATTAAATTTTCATTAGAAAGAGAAAATGATAAAAAATTACCTATTTTAGATTTACTGATTTTCAAAAAAAGATTATACTTTAGATATCCAAATATATAGAAAACCAACTTCTACGGATAACATAATTTAATATACCTCTAATTCTCCCTATTCACATACATTTCCTATTTTTAATTCACTGTTCTATAGAGGGTTTAAATTACTTTTGCCTGAAGAGAATTTTCAAAAAAAAATAAATACTATAAAAAATTTGGAAATCAAAAACCATTTCTCATTGTAGTCAATTAAAAAACTTTATAATAAACATATATGTAAATATAAATTTTCTTACATTGTCTTGCACTATAAACTAGCATTAAATAATTTTTGTTTTACGTTTTTTGGAAAAATCTCTTTTAAAATTAAAATTTTTTTTGACCATTATGATTTTCAAATACATTTCAAAACAGATAACACTTTAACTAAAAATTTGATACCTACGCAACACTGGGTCTTAAAGAGTTGAATAAACATTGAACTCATTAACGAGTTCAATGTCACACGTAGTATAAAATTTCGTTATTTCCTGTGAGAGACAGTGGCGGCGTTTTAATAATTTAGGCCAATTTTAAAGTTTATATTCTTTCTGATTTCCAATCTTAATATTCAAATTTAGTCTAAAATATTTTTTTTTTTTTGGAGTTAAATGGATAACTAATTTTCCGATTTTTAATCTTTTAATATTAAAATTTAGTCAATAATAAATTTTTATCTTTGCAATTAAATGAATTATTTGATGCAGTCATTGATCTATAAAAATGAATTTTAAGTTATTCAACTAAAGTTTTAATGTGATAGATCAAGCATTGAAAACGAGTAGTAACTATTAATACCAAACATTAACGTTCCATAAAACAAAATATCGATTTAATAATGTAGTTTAATTTCGGTTTTTATCGAAAGAAAGGAATAATTGCGACGACGCTGGTTACTCACTAGCTGGCTGAAATACAGACAATAATAGTAATAATTTCCGATACAAAATGTTATCGTTACTCAGAGAAAAACAAGCTTTACTCCTCCTTTGAGAAGCAGTGACTTCATTTTAGCAATAAATCAGAAGTAATTATAATTATTATTAGGGCAACTGGCAGAAAAGTTGAAAAGAGATTGAAAGAACATCAATATTATATTAACAAATATAAAAAAACTGTTAATCCAAATTTATCCTTAGATAATAGTACGATCTTTACACATTATATTTTTATGAACAATCATACATTTTCTATTCAGACGATGTGCACTTGAGAATATTTTATAATAATAATTAGAGAATGTACCAATTTAATTTCGAAATCAACTAGTATATCGTATCATAGGTATAACATTATGTGTCAGGTAATAAAAAACCAAGTGGCATAAAACAGTTCTGCAATTTTACACTTGGTACTAGGTTCTGTTCCTATGCTGTATTCAGCAATGTCAACTGGTTTAATAACATTGCATTAACTTCGCTTTAGTCATTCTTTAAAAGTAAAACCAGGAAAATAAAAAAATTCTGCTAGCAGGTTATTGATAAATTTCTTGGGATTGTTATGCTAAAGTGAGAATTGAAAATAAAAAAAAAAGAGAAAAACAAATTAGAAAGAAACACTCCAGTGGGAACGTAAAATTAGATTAGTTAAATGTTGAATTTGGAGCGAGTAACTTTGATTTGATTTTAACTTTTCTGAAAGTGTTTAGAAATATTTTCTAATCAATTATGGAAAATTATACTACAGCAGAATGGTGCGATATGTTGATGATTTATGGAGAAACCCGTGGAAATGCAGCTGCTGCAAAAAGATTATATCGAGAACGATTTCCAGACCAACAAATTCCTTGTGAACGGACATTTGTTAATTTAGTGCAAAGTGCAAGAGATACTGGTTCGTTTTTCCCAATCCAGTTTACCACTAAGTCTGTTAAATGTTCAGGCAGAAGGAGACATTTTAAGCATGATTCAAGCCGCCGGGCAGTAACCGTGAAATTGTGTGACATGTTGAAATTTTCAATTCTACATTGTGGCATATGTTACGGGAAAATGGACCCTATCCGTATCACATACAACGTGTCCATGCTTTTGAACCGCAAGATTATTTAAACCGACGGCAATTTTATCAATGGGTGATTAGTCAAAATTTAATGCAATTTGGATTTGCGCCACAAGTTTTATTTACGGACGAAGCATGCTTTACACGATTTAGAGTTTCTAATAGCAGAAATAGCCACATTTGGAGCGAAGAAAACCCGCATGCTTATTGTCCTAGTAGTTTCCAAAGACAGTTACAAATTACAGTATGAGCTGGCATTATGGGAAATTATTTTATCGGTCCCTTCGTTTTACCTTCCCGTTTAAGTGGAAGTAAGAGAAAGGTATTTGGATTTTTGGAAAAGGAATAATTTATGCGAACTATTTGATGATGTACCATACCAATTATGTCATGATATGTGGTTTATGCATGACGGAGCTCCACTTCATTTTTATTTTAATGTTAGATCATTTTTAAATGAAAAATTTCCAAATAACTGGAAAGGCAGTAGAGGACCTTTTGCGTGGCCAGCTAGATCCCCTGATTTAAATCCATTAGATTTTTATTTATGGGGTACATGAAATATCTAGTGCACAAGGAGCCCTTTGACGCTGAAGACCAACTTCATGCACGAATATTTGCAGTTGCAAGAACAATTCCTGAAAAAGCTACAGAACAATTCCCGAGAGTTCACGAATCTTTTATAAATAGGACTCAGTATACGATTGAAGAAAATGGTGGTTATATTGAACACAACCTGTGAATAACAAATAAATTTCTAGTGAATTGATATTGATGTTTTAGTGAATCACTAATTTGGATATTGTACTTTTAGTGCAAAGCTGAATGTAATTTGTATTGCCCGACGTAGTATTCATTGTCTAGTATTGTAGGCATCTGTTTATGTAATGATAGCTGATTAATTGCGGGCGGCAGCGGTTGGTAAGCCATATCACCTCGCCTGGTAAGTTGAAGTTTATTACTAATTTGTTGAAGTAATTACGCCAAATAGTTGGTGGTATGTCGGTCTCGTCTTAATCTGCGTTACCCTAGTAAAGGTAACATTAAAGAACCTTGTGTGTAATTGATAACTTTCTATCTAGTTTGCTAGCATGGATATTACACAAAGTACATCTTTTTAAAACTAGACATTAGTAAAGTCAAGTATTTTTTGTTGGTTTTAAAGAGAAATTGATAGGAAGTATTATGAAATAAAACATTTTACATACTCGCCTCTGATTGAAATTAGGCCAAGAAAATTTAAATTAGAATAAAAAATTAAATGCAAAGAAATAACTTTAAATTTTTCTATTTTGCATTACATAACTTTAACAATTTTGAAATGTTTTTAAAAAATATTCTTCTGACTAAATAAACAGGTTAAGTTTTTCTTATTAAATTTTTTTCATTCCAATTTCAAGATATAAATAAAAAAATAAACATAAACAAGCCTGACCTTCAATCATTTGCTATGTGGACAAGTCATTGAACGTTCATTCCGTCACGTCTCTCATGGCTGTTTCGATAACGGTTACCTACCGTTGCCTGGCGCGAGCCGCCGCAGAGTAGAGTGCGTTTTATAGCCGTTTTTAAATGTTGCTCAATATTGTGAAATAATTTAAGTTGAATTTTCGAAAAAAAGTTATTAAGAAAAGTGGTTTGTATTGATGTCCGGAGTATGTGGTATAATTTTCTGACAACCTTTCGCGAACATCCTGTATATGGAAGCTGGAAAATATACTATTTTTACAAGTAAAGAAAACTTATTGCAGTTCCTCCAATAAGTTATATAAAAAAATAAATTTATTCAAATACAGTAAGAAAACCAGTAGTGAACCTACATATTCTAAAACCAGATCATTGTTACACTTTTGAAGTATCTAGTAAAATACCATATACCAACATAAATTTCCTATATAAGTAGACTGCGTCCATGTTAAATTCAAAATAATAGTTGGTATGGCAAAGCAATGTTTTCAGAATAATAATTTTTATATATTTATTTAAAAATCGTTCGGTTATTGAATTGATAATTGAAAGAATTAGGAATTGGTATTAAAATTTACATGCAATTTAAAAATAATTCTGGCAACATTGTACGAGTAATTATACCAACGTAGAAAATGTTGGTATTTTTGATGTTGATGTGAACACCGCATACATAATTGATAAATTTCGACAGTGCATTATTTTGAATAATAATTTCACGCAATCAGTTTGTAATTCTATCAGAAAGTTAGTAGCTGCACAGTTACGTTTACATACATACAAGTATATATACATGATTTTATTATTTTACTCACACAGGAGCATTAACCAAATCTCAATTTCCTGTCTTTACCATTTATGCTCAGAAAAATTGCCTTGGAGTGAAGCCTTGCGAAAGAGCATGGTGTATCGACCGTGTACAGAACTATCGACTTTCCGGCTATGTAAAAGGAAATCAAATTGTCGCTTCCAGGCAGGAATGTTTGGAACTTTGTTTAGGAGAAAACGAATTCGCCTGCAGGTAAAATTTGCATTTTATGTTAATGAAAGATGATGGTTTTTTAATGCAAAATGCTCTATAAGAGATATAATTATATAACATTATATTAAATTATTATAAACGTAATTAGTTGTACTGCAAAATATTAAAGGCTAAATCTTTATACATAGATTCCACTAGTACGAGTATTCACTCTAATACGAGTAATATATACATTTTATATATTATATACCAATAAATCTCTTTAGCTATACTTTTATCCGTATTTTAAAAATATCGCAGGCAAAAATGAGTTTCATCTAAAATACGTAACCTTGAGCTACTAAAATTGCAATCGATATAAGATACCAGAAAATTTTGGAGAACTAGTACAGTTGTGAAACAAATGTATCTGTATTAGGAAAAAAAGTGACGATTTATTACTCCCTAGTTAAAGTAAGCGCGCGGCGCATATACTGCAGCGATGAAGCTGTCAATGTAGTGCACAAAATGACTTTGTATCTGGAAGGACAAAAATACATATTATTGGCTAGCTGTAGAAAAAAACATAATCTGAACTTCGAACAAAAACGGACAAAAAGGACTTTATTGCTCTACCTAATTATCAGGCTCCTCTAAGCGTTGTCTTAATACAAAGGGGTAAGCGAATGCGCCTGATAACTGCAGTATTTCTCGGAAATTGTTGGTATTTTATATATATTGCAATTTTAATAGCTTTTCAAGTATACATATTCAAATGAAACTCATTTCTTGCCAACGGTAATGCTTTTAAAATATGAATGAAAATTTTTAGCTGCCATTAAACCTAATTGGTCATTTAAAGTAAATCAGGTAGAGATGCCCCAATCGTTATATCTCCGGAACTAGTCGATGTTTTTTACCATTCGTTGGATATTAGTCTACTTGTGTTGTGTTTTAAACAAGACACAACAAATCAGTTTACTTTGTTTTTTTAATTCTGATTTATTTCATAAATATCGGTAAGCACCAAGAATTTAATGTTATGATCTGATTTAGCAACAATTCTATTTGCTCAGATAATCCTGTTGTTGAAAATTTACATTGGATTTTTTGAAATATTGTGTAACCTATTACATTGTATTAGTTATAGATTTTAGTATTGTTGACAAATTCGATGTGTGTAAACTTTAATTGACTGGGGTATCTCTCCCTTACAAAAAGGATAGATGGCCCAAAATATTACGGGATAGATACCTCAAACTTATTTGTGCAATTTAATGTAATATACCTTAAAAATATAACCGAACTCTGTTACAGTCATGCCAACTCGATATAAAAGAAAACCCAATGCTAAGCCAAAAAAACAGGTGCGCGAAGATTTAATAGCTGCCATTAACGCAATCAATTTTGGTGAAATGGGAATTAATCAAGCCTCTTCAAATTCTGGAATTCCATCTAGGACATTGCGTCGTCGAAAACAATCGGGAATTACTAGAGATCTTACTTTAGGCCCTGACCAAGGATGCCTTGGTAAAGAAAACGAAAAGCGTTTGGTTAAACATTTACAAAAATTAGAAAAATGTGGCTTCGCTCTAGATAGACAGTCAGTTAGATCATTAGCTTTTCAATTTGGTGAACAGCTGCAGATAAATCACAGGTCCAATCGAGTAACTGAATTAGCGGGCTATGACTGGTTAAAGTCATTTTTATGAAGAAATAACTATAAGAACAGCTCAGGGGTTATCAATTGCTAGAGGAGAGGGAATGAGCAAGACAGAAGTAGAAATTTTTTTTATCTTCTCTCTCAGATATTCAAGGATTAACTAAAAAGCGTAAGAAGCAGCCCGCTGACGTTTTGACAAATATTCATAATCTAAATGAAGCCTCTTCTTCCTCTTCGGATCATGAAGTGCTTGCAGTTTATGTTAAAAAAAATCGAAAAATATTGATACTTTTCGGGATAATTCTAACAAAAGTGATACAGAATGCGTAGAATGTTTAGAAAATGATTATTTTACCACGAGCAAAGTTGATTGGCTAAAATGTTTGATTTGTAAAAAATAGTTGCATGAGACATGCACAACGGAAATAACTGCAATTCGTGTGGACGTGACGAATTAAGGGCAGATAAAATTAAAAAATCTAAAAAGAAAGTATTTTTGTAATTCAAATAATTCTGGTTGAAACTGGTATGATTTTTTGAAACTTATTTCATTTTTTAATTTACTTTTTTTTTATTCTTACCTATTTGTTATTTTGTCATGCATTATTTCTTCCAATATTATTTCATAATATGAAATTGATATGGCAGCTATTTTTTTTCATTTACTTCTTAAAGGCCAACTCTCCAGGAACGGGGCATTTCACCCAAAACAACAAGGCGTTTCTCCCGGATACATGAGAGAGATGGCCAAAATTAGTGGTTTTTATTTCTATCAATAATTTTTTTTAAGAATAAGTTTAAGTTTTTGGTATGTATATTGTGTGCTTTAATAAATATGCTTTAAAATTGTGACAAATCTTCTAATTTAAGAATATACGAGTCGCTTCAATTTAGGTTTTTCCTTAAGTGGCGCATCTCTACCTGATTTACCTGACTTTTACTTACCTTTTTTTTGGATTTTCCATCCAAAAAAAGTTTCAAATATTAAAAATTAATGTTTATACTATCTAATGTAAAAAAAATTAACACATTAATCATTTACTAGTGTTTAGCAATTAATTAATATTAATATTACTTAAAAGTCATAACAAATAGTAAATTTTCAAATTGTTAGATATGTCTTATTCATGGAGTTATTTTAGCATCCAAAATTCGATTTCCTTGTCTTGAAACAGTATACTTTTTTGCGAAACATCATGTACTCTTCCAACACTATTAATTTTGTTCTTGAAATTTGTCTTCTTGAAAAATGGATTACCCAACAGCACGTAATCTGATATGAAATGATATAGATGTGTATAGTAAAAATATAAAATATAAAAGTAAAAAATAGATCGTTTATACTCATCAAAAATCATTATTAGGGCATTGTAATAATTACTATAATTAATGAATTAATACTAAACTACTATAGTACTATTAACTATAAGAGAAAAAAGAAAATTGGCAACGTCGCAGCATTGCTTTTCGTTCTCGTCCGGATTGAGCTATTAATTGAAAATCTCTATAAGACAGAATCACTGCATGACTAGTCATTGTATAGAAATTATTAAAATTATATTCTATTATTGTTCTATCAAATCAAATTGTTTGCTCACTGTCTCTAAATTGACAACTTTATCGTCCTAGAGCGACAAAGATTCACGGTATGCTCGCATTTGAGGGCGTGAAGTAGTACATTATTAGGTGATTGTAGAAAAATAAAAATTTAGATGGAGAATATTATATTTGGTTCGGAACTTTTCATTCCATTTCTTTTATTATGATTTATAAACATTTAGAGCCGTAAATGTACTCCGTTTCCTATACTCTAAATATAACTGTCAATGCCATCTACTTACTATTCGTAGGAAATAGTACTTTCCATTTTATCACATGTAAAGAGCATACTATTTTTTTTTACTTTTACTGAAATTTTAGTAATTAACAATTTCTTTCAGCATCAAAAATTAAATTATCAAACAAATATATTACAAACATTGTAACTAAAAGAAAAAAAGTGCCAATTAAAATAGCATCGCAACAAATCAACAAATTTCGAAGTACTAAAACATTACATATGTATCAATTTGTTAAAACTGTAATCACTTATTTCATAGCAATGCATTGATAATCCACATTTTCATATATCTATTAATCTGTCTCAAATTGTCAAGGTTGCCAGAGTAATAGTTTAAAATAACGAGAATGCAATGCTTATATAAAAAAAATATATTTTAGTTGTACAGTTTCGTTGATTATCTGTTTAAATATTGAATAAGGATATATAAGTGCAAAAACGCTTAACATTGATATCATTAAATAACTATGACAAATACCTATATCAACAATCAAAAATTTTGAAGACAGACCACATAAGCTTTGCCAGCATATGTTTCTATGGCCAGTAGACAAACAAATGAGCCGGGCTTTAAAATGTATCAAATCGAGCCAAACTGATTTCGTATCCCAATAATTGCATTTATTGGGACCTTATCTACCTTTAAAACTTTTATTTTTGATTTCATTTTAAATCAAGATATAGAATATCGTCAGGTCCTATTTAGTGGTAGTCATGAATAAAAAATTTAAAGTAATGCAATTTTAATGTAAAACTTAAACGTCAAAAATTTTGGGAAAAAATAATATAAAAAATTTTTTATTTTATTTTTTAATATTTTTTTATTAGATATCTGATGATGTCATAATACGAAACACGTGTTATGTTTATGGAGTAATAAATATTTGCATATTAAAAAAATTAATTTAAATTTGAGAAGTTGATTAGATTATGACATTTGTTACAGAAAAAATTTAAGAAATTTCCCTTTGATTGCTAAATTAATAGTGATGATATGAATGTAAGAAATTTCCCGTTAATTGCTAAATTAATAGTGATGATATGATAGTGCAACGATATTTACTTACATAAATAATAGCGACCACGAGTACACTCTAGAATAATCTCATTCTTCAATTGTCAAGAACTGTCTTGACGGACACAGATTATTTAAACCGATAGGCCATAGATCAATCAGAACCATCGAGAATATTCTAGGATGCGTATTTTATATAAAAAAGCCGCAATTTTAGATTTTCGGATCAGTCTATCTATTGCTTAGATACGCGGTAATTATTAATTTTACACCCATTCGAACTCATAAACCTAGAACGTTACAATAGTAATATATCAAGTTGGGATGTAATTTGAATTTAAGTTCAAGTTCCATTTTTCTCAAAGAGACGTTAGTTTGTCTAATTATTATTATAAAGTATTCTCCAATTTACGTCTCAAAAAATTATATAGCATATATTTAAATCAATAGACATATAAAAATCATAACATAACACGTGTATAGGTATAAATCATCATCAGATATTATAATATATATATATATATATATATATATATCGTAAAGCGTGTCTACCATTTCTAGTGGAGGCTTGTTAGTCTTTATCTTTTTTTCCTTTTTTTTTTTTTCTTTCTTTCTCTAGTCTTATACGTTTTTGCTTCACGTCACTGCGTCGCTAAACTTTCTCCATACTTTCCTGTTGTTTGCCATCCTACTAGCTTCACTCATCGTTATTCTTCTTCTTTGTAATATCTTTTCTATTATGTCATCACAGGTAGTTTCAGGTCTTCCTTCCCATACCCTTCTCACTTGTCTTTCCTGTCCCATTCTTTTCAGATGGCCCCACCATCCCAACTGCCTCTTCTCTATGTATCTGTGTATCGCCTCTATTCCTAATTCTTTTCTTATTTTTTCATTCTTGATTCTTTCTCTCTTTGCCACTCCCATTACTCTCCTCATGTATTTCATTTCTACCGCTTGAACTTTACTTATTTCCTTTTTGTCTGTTATCCATGTCTCACATCCAAATGTCAGTATTGGTCTTATTATTGTTTTATAGACGTTTATTTTTGTATTTCTTGTTATTTCTTTTTTCCCCACAATCGTATTGCTGATACACAAAACACTTTCATTGCTTTTCCTATTCGGCTGTTAATTTCTTCTTCTTGCATTCCTGAACTAGTTATTTCTACTCCCAAATATTTCCATTTCGTCACTTGCTCCAATTTTACCTTATCTACCATGATTTTTATCTCATGTTGTTCCCCGATCACCATTATTTTTGTTTTCTCTTTACACATCTCCATTCCGTTCTCTCTAAATGATTCATTCCATTTATTTATGCTTGTCTGCAACTCTTTTTCGTTAGATGCTATCACCATTATATCGTCCGCAAATGCTCCAATCTTTACTTCAACTCTCTCCATATAATTCCATCTCACGTCAAGTCCTCTAGTTCTTTCTTTCGCTTTCCTTATTATTTTGTCCATGTAAATATTAAATAATGTTGGACTTAGTCCTCCTCCCTGTCTTAGTCCGTCTTTCGTTTTAAATTTTTTTGGTTTGGTTTGGTTTGGTAATTTTTTATTAATCTAATCATTTTCCTGCTTATCTCTTTCTCTGCCATCATCTTCTACAATCTATATCTTCTTACTTTATCAAATGCTTTTTTTAAATCTAAAAACCCCATGTACACATTTTTTTTCCTTTTACTTGTTTTTTCAACTATCTGCTTAATCGTAAATATATGGTCTTGAATGCTTCTGCCTTCCCTAAATCCTGACTGTGATTCGTCCAGAGTTTTCTGTATATTAATTTTTATTCTCTCGTTTATCATCATTTCCCACACTTTCATGTTTGTATTTAATAGAGTAATTCCTCTGTAATTATTACTATTTTTCTTATCTCCTTTCTTAAAGATTGTTACTATCAGTGCATGCTGCCATTCTTTAGGTATTATTTGCTCTTTCCATCTTTTGTTATATATGTCCAGCATTACCTGCCTTCCCTCTTCTCCCATATATTTTATCATTTCAGTCGTTATTGTGTCACTTCCTGGTGCTTTTCCATTCTTCAGTTGTTTTATGGTCTTTTCCAATTCCTCCATATTAAATTCCTCTTCCTCGTCTTTGCATTCCTTTCTCTCTGTATTGACTGCCTCTCTTGTATCGGTCCTCTCTATATTGTCTGACAACAGCTCTTCAAAGTATTGCTTCCATCTTTCCATTATTTCATCTTCTTGCTTTAATATTTTTCCTTCCTTGTTATTTATGTATGTAGCACTGTTGGTCTTTCCTTTTCTTATTGTTCTTAGTCTACTATAGAATATTTTTTTTCCCTCTGCAGCTTCGTTTTCTAATTTATTGACGAATTCTGCCCATTCATTTCTTTTCGTCTCTAATACTAATTGCTTCACTATTTTCTTTTCCTCCTTGTAACACTGATAAGTTTCTCTATTTTTTTTTTGTAAATATTCCTTCCATTTTGTCTTTTTTAATCTCACTCTTCTCTTGATCTCTTCTGTCCACCATGCCGTTTGTTTCATTTTCTTATTTCTTTTTATTTTTCCACACACTTCAGAGCTTATTTGTAGTATCATCTTTTTGAATTCCTCCAAACTCTCTTCCAAACTTAATGCCTTCCATTTCTCATTTCTGCTCTCGATCATCCTCTTCATTTTTTCTCTATATTGCTTTGCCACCTCTCCGTCTTTTAGCCTATACGCTTTTATTTTCTTATATTCAATCTTATCTTCTTTTCTCTCTCTGTTGTCTGATTTTAGTGGTTTCTTTATTTTTGATATAACCATATAATGATCACTTCCCAATTCCGGTCCTCTTGATACTTTTGCATCTACTATGTTCTTTCTATTTTCATTTCCTGCTACTATGTAGTCTATTATTGATTTTTCATTTTTGCTGCTCATCTCTCTAGTATACTTGTCTATATCCTTGTGCTTAAAATAAGTATTTGCTATAAACATATTGTTGATTCGGCAAAACTCTATCAACCTTTTTCCGTTATCATTTAGTATTGTCTCCCCATTCTGGCCCAATATTCTGCTCTCTCCTTTAAATATACTTCCTTTCATCATTTTTTGTTATCCTCGCCCTTTTTTTTTCGTTTGCGTTATTGTAAGTATGTCTATCTTATTTTCCAGAAACTCATATTCTAGTTCTATTTCTTTCCCCTTTATGCTTCGTATATTCCATGTTGCTAACCTCCATATTTCTTCATTTTTTCTTCTCATTGTTTTCTGCTCCTTTCCCCTATTCTTTTTCAGTTTTTTGTTTGTTTCTTCTCTTCTTCCCCGCTTCCATAATCTATCCTATTTCGATATTGTTCCTTCTTTCGTTTGTATATTTGGCACTTTTTGCTAGTGACCATGTGCTCCATATCTTTACCTTTAATTCTTGTGCAGTTGGCGCATTTTATCTCATTTTTCTCACAATCTTTTCCTTCATGTCCTTCCTGCATACATCTGTAGCATACCTCCGTTCTTGTACAGTACTTGGCTACATGCCCATAGCAGCAGCATTTATAGCAGATCGCGATCTTTACATATTCCTCTACCTGTTTTACAGTAAAATCTATCAATAATTTTCTTTTTTTACCACGTACTTGAATATCTCCTTGTCAACTTCTACTACCCAGTCCGCCACATATTGTTTACTGTTCCTAAAGGCAATTTTTCTAACAGCTCTCATTACTGTCTTCACCTCTCTAATCCCCACTATTTTCCTTATTTCTTTATTTTCTCTTAATATTTCGTTCACTATTTTTTCTTCAGTATATCCTTGCTCAATTTTTTTTATTATAAACAACGGCTTTGTTTCTTTCATTTTCCTCACTGTCATTCCTTTTACTTCCTCCAGTTTCTTCCCTATTTGCTCCTGTTGTAGCTAGTTTCTGCACTTCATCACTACCAATCCACTTTTAAATTTTTTTATTTCCTTTATGCCTTCTTCACCTACTTCTTCTATCGTAATGTTTTCTCTTATTTTTTCAATTACATTCTCCCCTTCTGCCGCTTTCACTGTGATTTCCCTTATTTTTTCCGGTGTGTTTTCCATCCCTGTATGTTTTTTGTACCATTTTCTTTTTTTCTTTCAGTGATCGCCGCATATGTCCTTTTGCTTCTTTCTTGATTTATTGTACCTCCCACTGTCAATTCCAATATTTTCGTTTCTAATTCATCCATTCTGTTTTTAAATTCTTTCTCTATTTGTTCCAACCTTTGCTCTACTTTATCTTTTTTTTCTGGTTTTTGTTTTTTCTCTTCATTCTCTATTTTTTCATACACTGTGGCGGTCATTTTAATTACTATTCTTTCTATATTCTCTATGCTTTTTTTCATTTCTTCCCGAGTTTGTCCTTCTTCTCTTTTATTCTCCTCTTTAAATAACCTAATTACCGTTTGTATTAGTTTGATTTGATTCATTAGCTCATCTGGTACTCCACTTGACTTTTTTTACTATCTTCGCTTTCTTCTTTCCATTGATACTTATCTTTCTCTCTTAGTTTTAATCTTTTTACCATATTGTCCTCAACCTCGCTCATCACTACTCCTCTATATGATTTGTTTGTATTTTCTTCCTCATATTCCTCATCTTCCTCCGTTGACGTTTTTCTTTTCCTATTCTCCACTTTTTCCACTATTGGAGTTCTTTTGACCTTACTCGCCACTTTGAATGGGTTTTTATCCTCCAGTCTAAAATTTTTAATTATTGAAATTCAAGTTATTGAAAATTAAATAAGTTTCAAAATTTGAAATTATATTAACATAACTATAGTTGGTATATATAAAGTATATATTATATATACATATATATAATAATTAAAAATTTTAGACTGGTTTGCAAAAGTCATTAAGTTCGTATATTGCCATAATTTTCTAAATTGTCAATTTGAATTATGTTTCATAAATATTTCTTTTTATAATTATATTCTTATTATAATATCTGATGATGATTTATACCTAAACACGTGTTATGTTATGATTTTTATATGTCTATTGATTTAAATATGTGTTATATAATGTTTTGAGACGTAGATTGGAGAATATTTTATAATAATAATTATGTAATTTGATAGTAATATATACATCCAGAACGTGTGTTACATTACATAACATAATGTTACCCAAATTACATTTACAAGTAATATACGAGAATAGATTGCTGCTATGCATTTGCAATGTAAATTTACACAAATGCGGTTTTAATTGCATTATAGCCATGAAGTAAATTATGTTATTCCCTAAGAGTAGCGAAATAAAGTACTAGTCCAAGTTCTTCATATCAATGTGGCAAACCACAATTTTCAACTACACCCTACAAAAGTCACGCATAACAAGTTGTGTAAACATAACACAGTTGTATCAATGTTTATCAATGAACTGTGCGGTAAATCCTAACTGAATAATGTATGTAAGCACGTTTGCGAAACGTGCGTTTAGTTTCAACACGGGCCTTGACATTGAAAACAATTTTAATAGAAGTAATAATTTCATATTAAAAATAAATAATTTGATAACAATAGTTTATCAATTATTTATTTATTATTTATAGACTGTTTGCGCCAACGACAGAAATCAGATTAGTAGTGCAAAAAATGCACCTAATCGATTTCTAAAAATTTTAAATATTAGTTATTTAATTAATTAATTCGCTAGAGATTATTTCGAGTGCGCCAAGAATCCTCCGTCCGACAATTCTTTTACTAGTCTTATCTCTGTATTATTATCAGTCACATTGGTCGAATTTTACCTCTATTCTTCAATGCTTTTTGGGAAAAGAATAATAATTAATACAAGACACGTGTTGTACCCTTAATAGGTTAACGGTCTATCCTTCAAAAAAGGGTTAATCGGTATAATTCAAAGGGGACTTGCTCGACAGGATATGGACAAAATACAGAATATTAATTCTGATTTACCTGTAGCGAAAATAAGCCATTAAATGTTTTACATTTACCAATATCACTAATCATCATTCCAATCCTCATTGCTTCTATTTTCAACGCCATAAATGACAGTAATAGATCTGTCTCCTTTTTCAGATTTTTTCTTTGTCTCACGTAAATGGGATTGCGTTCGAAGCGCCGATCGATAAAAACAAAATCGATATATGCAATTGTACATTATTTATTTGTCTCGCCAATGATAATATATGCAAATAGTTAGTTGATAGTAAAATGTAGTTAAGTTATTAAATTAACATTATTTAATAATTGAGAATTATTCTGTTATTATTCTACACATACCGAGAACGAAGTATAGTTTTCAACATTAATGGAAGTTATGCAACCAATTAAGCTTATGAATTGAATGTGTTTCCAGGTACATCGTTGTTGACAATTTTTGCACCTTCTGACCAATTAAAATTTGCTAATTCAGGCTCGTCCTACTTCGGGCGTTTTCAGCGAAAAATCCGTTCTAGAACATTCTAGTATGTTCCATGCAAATAACAGATAAAAGGAGTGACCAGTGGCCACTGGCAGCCATTACTACATCAATTTTTCTAATGTTAAAATCTTACGTCGAGAGCAAATTTTTTTCATTTTCAACTTTCCAATCCATAATTTTTCATAGTTAATTATTCTACTTAACTCCATTTTTCCAGTAATTCATTTCTAGATGAATTATTGCCAATTTAGTCTGTTTTTCTAATCAATATTCACATTCATATAATTTTCTTGTTCAATTGGTGTTATATTTCAAGTTGACGCCATATTGAAAATTTTGTACTTTTCCGGCATTTTACGAGAAATTCCCACTTCTTCACTATTACCCAACGATGAAAAATGTTTTACACTCGTTTTTCATTACTATTTGCACGTTTTCATCTCAATTATTCGAATTTTCGAATATATTTTGTTCTTCGTTCATCGAAAATCCATCGTCGCGAGGTAGCTGCATTTATCTGCTTCCTACAATTTCCCTTCACTACAACTGGTGCTATAATTCTGACCACTGAGCTTGCGACGTTCTTGCCGCCGCCGTAACTGAAGACGCTATTAGCACCCCGACGAGAACTATTGGCTGGAAAGTGCACGTATTGTATTGCATTTAGAAAACACTTAAGGCAGGATCTACACAATTTATTGACTGTTGCATGAATTTTCATTGAGGAAAACGTATGAAACTTCACAAACTACATGAATTTTCTTCGAAAATTATAACTAATCTTAGCGTAGAATTTTACCCTTAGTTAAAGGCATGCTTTTGTTTCACATAATATTATCTGTTTTGCATCTGGGATAATGTTGGTAGTTGTAACTGTTTGTATTACACATTAATTTTTTTATTTGAGGACATGTTTATAATTAATTATACATTAACATCACTTAATGCACGTTAGATAAAATTTTCACTAATATCATTTATCTCCTTAATTTAAAGATAAAGATTAGAGAAATTATGATGTGCTTAATAAAATGGAAAAGGAAATAGTAAAATGTAGATAACCATATGTCAAAAAATAGTAATTCAAGAACAGAGTATAACGATACAAATATATGCATAAAAAGATATTGTTTAAGGATTAGTACTTCTAGCAATGATAGTATTTTGAACAATATTAATGAAAAAGCGGCAGTTATTTCTTTAATAGTTCTTTAATATTTACAACATAAGTTTATTCAGTTTGACTTTATCACTTATATTATTCAGTTATACAATCAATTACTTAATTCCATTACTCGATCGATATTGTTTTCAGTGAGCACAAAATTTCAAGCAGCTGGAACGCTTGCGCTATATGTTCATATTAATACGTTTATTGTGAACACTATATGTAAAAATATGTTATGTAATTATTGCGTTTACGTGCACATTACGTATTACGTTCATTTTGAACCACTAGTTACCTTATATTTGTCACTGAAGTAGATGTAAAACATTGGCAAAGTGTAAACTATTCCAACCTTCCGTACGAATTGCGGGTATGCGTGACTTGAACATAAACGCAAAATCTATGTTAACTTATTGTGAACACTCTATAGTGAATTGTATGTGGATGTCAAATTTTAATTTTATGTATTATGTAAAAATTACGTATATTTTATGCATTACATCTATTGTGAAATAGTACAATATTGCACGAGTGACGAAAATATCGTTTTCTGCAATCGAGAGAACAGTTTACTAAACGAGGCGAAGCAGAGATTAGTGATGTCCACGAAACTTAGAAAATGATTTTCACCGAGTATAATACTATACTTTTTCTACGACTATCGTTATTCAAATTAAATCTAATTAAAAAAATATATAGAAAATAGCCAGAATTAAATTTCGTAGACTTGCCAATTCGATATAAAAGTTCAATTGTATTGACTATTCAGTGTCATACATTTATTGATAATACTAATTATTTCGTTAAATTTATTGTTGTATTTTACATGTATTATTTAATTTAAAATCTTATTTTATTTAATAATTACAAAAAATAGAAAAACTTTGAGTAATTATAAAACAGTGGCTATTGATCATATGTATTTGCAGTTCTCGATGATTATGAGGCCACCAAAAATTATATGCATAATTAAACATTTATTCAAATTTAGAAAATTGAAGAAATATTTATCATTTAATGATAAGCTATGAGTGATTTTTTATATTTTTGTATTTGCAATGTTTGTTTCAATTATTTTTTAGCTTGATAAAAATAATTTGAATTGTTTGCATATAATATAATCAGTTTTGGTTTTAAAATCAAGGAAGGCGCTGGGCAGCGCCGAATGTGAAATCTTGAAATCTTTTAAACGTTTAATTTTTGGTTTAAAGAAAAATAAATGTTTATATTTTAATGCTAAATCATGTTTTCCCATTATTCTTTTAATAATTCAATTATTATAATTGTTTATATTTAAAGCTGTGGGTTGGCCACAACCACCCACGACGACGTGACATCCGTTTTCACTATACGCTTCACAGTATATTCTTCTCATTTTTGTTGTATAGATTCTCTAAATATATAAGAAAAATGGTGAGAAGTTGCATACAGTAATTAAAGAGAAACAGACTCAGATTTAACATTTCTTCCTGTATATTTCAATATATAATATGTAATAAATGTCTCATTCATTAAAAAGAAAAAGAAAATACAAAAAGGAACGAAGAATCCAAATTGTACGGTGACATGCACATATGTATATGGGATCAATTTGGTACATGAAACATTTTTTTTTTTTGATGAAATGATGAAATTAATTATTAATTATTAACTAAAAATTCCCAAATACTCTATCTCCATCTGATACATAGAAAGTATAGTATAGGCCATTAATTATAAAAGACTATAAATTTCAAAAGACATTTTCTCTCTTTTCAACAACGAATGGAGCTCGTTGTGTTTCGTGTATGTGTTTACAAGCATATGTGTAAATATAATAATTCAATAATAAACAGACGCAGGCAAAAAACTTATTTTAACACCAATTTCACGCCAATAGTAAAAATAGAAAGCCAAAGCCCAAAAGGCTTTTGCCTTTCTATTTTTAGCCTTTTTTCCAAAAAAGCCTACTTTTTTGGAATATATTGGAAATAGATTAGATAGATGGAAATAGATAGGAAAAAATAGATACAATTTTATTTTGAAATGAAGTGATTAATCAAAAGCCAAAGACTGTTTTATTCATGGAGACGTTCTTCATGACATTCAAATAAAAATTATTAGAAATAAATTTAAACTTCATATTCAAAACAAAAATCAGTATAATAAAAATAATTAAATTTAATTTATTGCTAAAATGAAGTCACCGCTTCTCCTCGCTTCTCAAAGGAGAAGCCAAGCATTTTTTGTCTCCGAATAACGATAACATTTTGTATTGGAAATTATTATTATTATTATTGTTTGTATCGCAGCCGGCTAGCGAGACAGCAGCGTCGTCGCAATTATTTCTTTCCTTCGATAACAACCGAAATTAAATTACATTATTCAATATTTTGTTTTATCGAATGTTAAATGTTTAATATTAATAGTTACTACTCGTTCTCAATGCTTAATCTAACACATTAAAAAATTAGTTGAATTACTTAAAAGTTAATCGTGTCAAAAATTTTCCAGATCAACGACTGCATTTAATAGTGCATTTAATTCCACACATGAAAATTTATTTATGACCAAATTTTAATATTAAAAGATTGAAAATACGTAACAATTTAGACCTTAAATTCGCCTAAATTATTAAAACGCCGCCACTGTCTCAAAGGAAATAGAGAAATTTTATACTACGTATGACATTGAACTCGCTAATGAGTTCAATGTTTGTTCTACTTTTCAAGACCCAGTATTACGTAGGACAGTTACACTGACCAATGATTGGCAACATCATTGTTTCACACAACAAATGATTAATTTTAAAAATTAATTATATCGGCCATTTAATCTAGAAATTGTTTTATTTTTGCTGATAGTGGGTGGTGCGGTATTAAGGGACCTTAGAAGATGGATTTTAATATAATAGCGAAGAAATGGCATCTCACCATCAAATACCATCAATTTGAAAAGAAATCTGGATTAGGATGTACAATGAGAGCTAATATATATCTAACTAGCAACCAGTTGGCGGACTTAGAACACAACATACTCTATCTTAATATAAAACATATTGTTCGTCTTACAGAAAAGATACAACAAGAAATTGAAAGAGATAAGGCTTTTTAGCGTTCTATATTAATATGCCGGATGGATATGGCTTATTTGTTACAGCTACAGCAGGACTTTCATTGGAGTTTTATTTTTTTTTGGGAGTGGCGATAAAAATATTGGAAACGATAAAACCCTCACTGACATTTATTTACATATCTATGTCATGAACATTATTAATTTTATTTGTAACTTACCACCTTTCAGATCAGCAAGCTTCAACAATGCCACAGGAGATTGTGAACTGTCTACAATGGATCGTATTACATTGACTGGGAGTAATGCGTTTATACCAGCTGAAGGTTACGAATATATGGAAAATAATTGCATTGAAGAACCAACGAAACTTTGTGAATTCAAGAAATTATCAGGAAGGATTTTAAAAACGGTACATATCGGAATTTTACGAATAATTTGTTTTGCCGTGTTGAAATTAAATTCAAATGACAATTTCAATTTAATTTACCTGAAATAATATACCTGATATATAATAATACCTGAAATTTCATTTCAGGTGGATTCAGTTTATCAAGATGTTGGTTCTGTAGATGAATGCCGTGAACTTTGTTTAAATTCTATGTATCGTTGCCACTCTTATGATTATGGAGATACTGGTGAAATGGTATGCCGATTGAGCCATCATACGAGAGCAACATTATCCGATATTCAAGTCAGTGAACCAACAATCAACAATTTAATTATGAATTATAATAAAATATTATGTTTAATTACATAGGACCCGTATTTAGAGGTGCGTGAAGCTTCCACATATGAATTGAGCTCCTGCTACAATATCAGCATTGATTGTGGATCTGGAGATATGGTAGCACGAATTCGAACTAGTAAACTATTTGATGGGAAAATTTATGCTAAAGGTAGCCCTAACTCATGCGTGAAAGATGTCAATAATAGTCTGACATTTCAATTGAACATGGCATATGATAATTTAGAATGTAATATAAGGAAAAATGGATTAGGAAAGTAAGTGAACGAAATAACACCGAAACCAACATTGGTTTGGTGTTATAAACACCAACCAATTAAAAAACAGCATATTTTTTCACAAGTAGAATTATTCATACTGCTACTTAAATTATGATAAAGAATTAACATAGAGTATAACAAACCAGAAATTAAAGCCTTTTACCGACAAGCATGAAAAATTATAGCTGTAGCGTGAGCAATTACGCGAGGGTTAAATGTTTGTGCTACTATTTTTAAACGTTTGAAAAAAAATAAGAGAAATGTATATTTGTCAATTCAGTGATAAACCTGAAATTAAGTATTTAATTTTGGTTGTATTTCTATATCTAACTAAATAGTGTTAAAAAAATTTTAGTGCGAAGTTTATGCGCTAATGTTATGGTATGATGGTATTAAAAGCTGCGTGGTGTACATAGTAGTTAAACAAAGTTGAATAAATACGCTCAGGAAATCTGAAAGAATTCATCTTGCTTAGAAGTACTGTCAAATATAAAACTAATATATAAAGTGCAATTAAATGAAAACTACACTTTTGATAATCTTAGGTTATCAGCACGCTAGCACGCATCTGCGACTCCCAAATTATTTATATTTAAAGCATGTTAAATTTGCAATACTTAAATGAAATATCGTCATGAAACGCTTTCATTGACAATACATTGTTGTTAGAGTAAAAAATTCCAGTAATGACTTATCCTCTTGTCATTAATCATATATATATAAAAATCTTAAATTAAACATCATCATATCTTAAGTTATGAATATTGAGCACATAAAATTATAAATTAAAATTAGAAAATTATAATTAACATTAAAAATCATTCAATTTTTGATGACATTAGGAAATTTGTACAAAAAGTTTTGTATCATATAGGAATAATTCAGACAACTTGTATTAAAACCACAGAAAAAAAGCGGTTGACAAAAAGGAAGTTGCATCTTGGTATAGATATTAATAAACAATATATATAAGCAGCAATGACTTACGCCATTATTACACATCCATTATCAAAAATGATAAGCGATCCTTGCCAAATAACAATAATTATTGTCCAAGAAAAATTCTTTTCTTATATCAATTGGTATGAGGTGTAGTCTTCCGTATAAGTCGGATATAAAATAGACAAGAAGGTCTACAGGCTGTTTGTCATGAATAGGCTAGCACAAATATAACTATAGACTAGTTATTTATAAATTAGATTTCCATTATAAATTTACAGGTACATCAACGACATAGTTATACAGCATCATGATAAAATCATTACAAGTAGCGACCTTGGTCTAGCTGTAACATGTCAATACGATTTGACAAACAAGAGTGTAACGAATGAAGTTGACTTGGCGGTGCAGGGTGATATTACACCATGTAAAATGCCCAATCCATAATAATAATTATCGATTGATTAATATTCCATATTTCTTATATTTCAGTAGTTCAAAAAGATGTAGTTGTTGACTCGCCTAACGTTGCAATGCGAATTACTGAACGAAATGGTGCAGACATGCGTCAATCAGCTGAAGTTGGTGATCCATTGGCATTGAAATTTGAAATCATTGATAAAAATAGTCCATATGAAATATTTGTTCGAGAATTAGTCGCATTAGATGGTGTTGACTCGAGTGAAATTATACTGATTGATTCTGATGGTTGTCCAACTGATCATTTTATTATGGGACCAATTTATAGAAGTGCTGAATCGGCGAAGGTAATAAGTAATTTAAATTAAAAATGAATTAATGTTTCTTTTTAAATTGTTTAACAAATAACACACTGAACAAAATAGTCACTTTCGGCTTAAGTAATATTAATTAAGACGTAATTCACAAGTTCTAGAATCTAAATGGTAGTCAATCATTAAGAAATATATTCGTAAAGAAATCGATCATAAACATGAGTTGATATTCAACTTTGTATACTATTCTTGAGCTGAAGACGTGCAGCTGATAATAACCGGTATCTAAGCAACAAAATCCTAAAAATTAAATAAAATTTTGATATGTTGGAATCGTTAAATATTGCACGATGTTTTTCATAAATTAAATAAACTCAAATAAATAACAATATATTCACGAATAAAGCAATAATGTTTAAGCACAGTAAAAGTCTTCATTAACGGCCACCTTCATAACGGCCATGGCCACTACATGTTGTATACTTCTAACCTATTCCTACGTGGGTATGGGATTGTTTGCATTTAAATTTGATTCGTTCTAAGTTAATGTTTAAGAATTTAGGTGTTTTACATGTAATAATTGTACAATGTTTTACATTCTAAAAAAATTATTCGCCTATTTTTTATTTTACATAATTTTGTATTTGTTTGTGTACATGTTTTTATTAATTGCTTAGTCTTGTATCCATAATTGTATGTGATATAATTACATATTTGCAAATTTTCATCCATTGCAATATCTATCTATATTTTTTTTTTATATGGGATAGTTAATATAATAATTTTACTCAGCTTTTTTTGGATTTCATATTTTGTTATATTTCTTTTTTATTTTCTTTAACTCTGACAGCTGTTTCAATGTTAAATCATCCTCTAAGAGTTTTTTTTCATAAATTTATTCGCCTATTTTTTAAAATAAAAAATATGCGAATATTTTTATTAAAATGTAAAACACATGAGTTAACAGCTAAATTCTTAAAAATTAACATAAAACATATCAAATTCGAATGCAAACAATTACACAATAAATTCACAATTCGAATAATCAAAATTCATAAAAAGTACATACAAATTCTAATCACAGACACAGTAAAAATAATCAATAAATTATAAAGGACAACATTAGAAATTATTCACAATTAGAAACAATATTACCACCACATATATTAAATAGATTCCTAACCGCAGAAGAACTAAGATTCCAGTTCTTATTTTAAAAAATAAACATAGCAACAAAATAAACCATCAAAATAATCAAAAAATGACAGAAATATATGTTACAAGATACAATAAAATATAAACAAATCAAATCAGATCCAACTAATACATTACAGAAACAAAATAATGATATTATAAAAAACTGAGAAAACAAATTATACATATCACTTACACTAGCTAAAAATTTAAAAATACGTAATTAACTACGACCGAAAATATATGGCATTCAAAAGCTCACAAAACCAAACATTCCATTAAATCCCAAAGTAGCATGTAACCAATCACCATTTGCACAACTATGTAAAAATCTTAAAAACATACTACAAAATATATTATACAAAATCGATTATTACATAAAAGATTCTTTTGATTTCAAAACTAAAATAAAAACTATAAAAATGCCACACAATTAAATATTAATATCATTAGATGTAATATAAATGTTCCCAACCTACCAATTAACCTAGTAACAAAATTAATACATAAACATTGGAACAAAATTAAAACACACACAGATATTCCAATGACACACTTTACCAAATCAATTGAAACAACGTATACCAAACGTATTTCACTTATAAAACTAATTTTTTTAAACAAATAGATAGATGTGCAATGGGAGCATCAATATCAAGTGAGATAGCACAATTAGTTTTAGAAGAGTTAGAAGAAATGGTAATTAAAAATCTAAATTTTAAACTACCATTATTTTTCAGATATGTTGATTGTATAACAGCAATACCGCATAATAAACAACGACATATATTAGAACAATTTAACAGTTCCAATACAAAATTACAATTTACAATTCAAATAAAAAAACAAAATAAAATCAATTTTCCAGATTGATTGTGTTAGGACACAAAGCCCTAAATACTATTAAAGCAGAATGGTACACAAAAGAAAACTGGTCTGGTAGATAATTAAACAAAACAGCATTAACGCATTGAAGACGCAAAATAGACATTCGATTCTGATAACACAGTAATATTGAACACTGAAAAAAATACATTCAGAAAAGAAATATTAGAAATGATAGAAATGGAAGATCATGTAAACACATGTTTTATAATAACTATAAAACATTCATAAAATACTTAAGAAATCATACTATAACATCATATAAATAAGATACAACCAAAATAAATACATAATACATATTTACATACATAACTATTGAATATTAAATACTTAAAATTTAAAAATATTTATAGGTAGCATGAGAAGCGTAACCATAGCGACCATACAAGCAAAAAGAAAACAAATCATAATCGACATTTTAAATCGTAAATATTGAATTTTATTGGCGAATCCAGTTACGGCCATTCGAAGATAATACTAATTTAAGCGAATTCGCTAGACTAATAACAAGCATACAAATTTACTCATGTAAACTAATAAATTAAAATCTGTACAAAAAACTACTATGGATTCGTATTAAAAAAAATAACATATATGTATTGATTACTGTCTAGTATCTACCTATATTATATGTATGTTTTAGTATGTAGAATACTATATGTATGCATAGTGTAACGTTCTAGCTTTATGAGTTGGAATGATTGTAAAATAATAATAGCATTTCGAATAAAAAAAAAAGTTATTTATTTAAATAAAAGAAAAATATCTAACAGGAACAGAAAAAAATCAAGACAATTATTAAACACAATTCACGAACAGTATTTGAACAGTATAACAAAGACTATTCCATACAAAAATTTGCCGAGCGCATTCTTATACAAATATTTATTTAACCGACGCGTATCTAAGCAATAGATAAACTGATCCGCAAATCGCAAATTGTGGCCTTTTTATATAAAATACACATCCTAGAATATTCTCAATGGTTCTGTCTAATCTATGGCATATCGATTTAAATAATCTGTATCCGTCAAGACAGTTCTAGATAATTTGACTTATCAAAAATACATGTCACTGAGATTATTCTAGAGTGTACTAGTGGTGGCTACTATTCATGTAAGTAAATATCTTTACAATAATACACTGGCTACTATACGATTGTACGATCATACTATAATGTTCAATAAATCATGAATCAATTCAAAATCATTCTTTTAGACTACTTTTTTTACTGTTTTAAAATTACTCACTACTGAGACAAATAATAGTGTTTTATAGTAATTTTCTTGTAAATATTTTCCACCCCTCCCGATGCAGGTCACCTCTTTCTTCACCAGCCGTAGACTGGTATTTCGGGTGACCGTTATGGAGAGGTTTTACTATAGTAGATTTTGAAGCAACTGCAACAAGGTTTGGTTGGGTCAATAATTGTCAACCATTCTTTGACAACTAAAGATAAAAGTATATTAGCGTATCTATTATTTTTACTATTGAAGATAATGTAAGGGCCCTTAATAGTTACTTATCTGCGGCTATTTTTCATAACGCCATCTTTGTTTTCAGATTTTACTGTCGCACTTTGATGCATTTAAATTTCCATCATCGGAAGTGGTGCAGTTTCGAGCTTTGGTGACCCCGTGCATCCCATCTTGTGAACTAGTTCAATGCGATCAAGAAGCAGAACCATCTGGGGTATCACGATCAGTGACTTCCTACGGCAAGAAGCGAAGAAGGCGTTCAGCAACAGTATCTAATCGGTCCGCCCGAGATGATCTACTTTTAGTTCAATCTATTCAAATAACTGACAAATTTGGGTTTAAGAAAGATGGTACTAGTAACAATCACAGTACATTGAATAATGAAGACATTTATGTTAGTAATATTGATGCTGGATTCTGCATTAATACAGCTGGAATTGTCGGTGCTGCTATCCTACTATTAGGTGTTCAACTGATGCTGATAGCTATATGGTCATTTATATGCCAACGCAGAAAGTGTAACGACAAACTATGTCAACAAGATTCAATTAGTATCCCATCTCAATTAAGTGCATCTCGTACTGATAGTTTATGTAAATTATATAATAACGGTTTCACAACCCTACACTCACGAAGATTTTAATTAACGATTCACCTACTTATTTATAACGTTTCGGTATAGTACTTAAAATAAATAGCGCCGCGCCAATATTTTAACCTGTATTAAAATCATTAACAAAAACAAATATCAGCATTATAATTAGTACTATGTAGTACTATGTTTATGTAATTAGACATATTTATAAAAATAATTTATTAAATTCAGAAATTGTCTGTGTGTGTGTGAGGGCTTGTATGCTGTGGCCAAAACATGTGTGAATGTGCGCTGGCGCGCGGTAATATTTTTGATAGTGTATCTATATGTGTGCATGTATGTATTCTACATTGCTAATATTAATGCCCAATCATTATAGGATTATATAAAAGATTAACATTATACAATGTGCATCTGACTGATTAACACCTTGCACGAAGGCTTCTTCTCCCTTTGTATCAGCTACAACTGACTAATTAGGCTTGTGAAGAAAAACTAAACTAAAATTTTGAACTAATTAGGCAGTGGAAGAAAGCCTTTTTTCATTATACGATTATATATATCGTAGTATAACTGTAAGGCTATAAAACATTAAATAAATTAAATATATCGTATGTGAATAAAATATTAATTAATCGAACAGCATAATCTAATAAGGCAACAAAACGAACATTAAGCAATATTAGTGGCTTGAAAAGGCAATAAAGTCCACTGACCACGGATGCATATTAATTGAGTCATAGGTACATCTCCAATCTATTTATTAACCCTATTACTCCATATTAACTCATGTTAATGATATTACGGACTCCTGAAATAAAAGCTCGGTAAGCAAGTATTGATAATACAAGGAGTCACGAGGCGACCTTATAAAGATGAATATATTTAATACATTATTCAGTAGCAGTTGTTAGTCGTCATTCTTAAACTGACGAATTTGGTATGGAAATTAACATTTTCTGTTAGTCTTCAATAGCAGTACGACTATTCGCATGCAAACAAGTATCCTGGTGTTTTATCGGAACTCGCAAAAAAAATTGTATTTATGCATATAGACATATATACAACCAGCTAAATATAAAAACTGCTAAGTTAAATGAAGTATCTAGACAATGCATTTAACGTATATCGTCTAATTTTATTGGCAGAAATACTAACCGTTTCTTTAGGCTTGCTTAACGATTTTGGCGAATTATCCGAACTTTTATCCATTGGTGATTTACAGATTTCTAAATCTTCCAGTGTGAGAACTGGTGCTAGGGTCAAGATATAAAAAGCAAATGGAAACATTTAGTTGTCTGGCATCGACCACCTGCCAATTGGTAGAATAAGCAACCACAAACTCTTGCAAATTGCAAGGCACACAATTACCAATTAATTCTTCGGAATACAAAGTTTTTGTACTAAGTCACTTGTATTACGTATTACGTAATCGTCGACTAAAGCTTCTACAAACTCTATACAGGTTTTACAGTTACACATTAACACATCGTATTTCAGGGTATTCGCCATTTTTTTAAATGAGGTTAATAAAGCATAAAAAATCAAAGTATAAGCATAGTAAAATGAGTATTTAAAAATTTTTGACATTTTCAAATTTAAATTTAGAAGTTAATAATTGCCAAATTTACATAAACTGTCAAACTATGTACAATGTAAAATCTGGAGGCGAATAAGAAACTTCCAAATATTTTAAATGTGTAATTTAAGGTGGTAAAAGTAACCACTTTTACCACTGTGTATTATCGGGCTAAAATTTCTACGTTCGATTTTGATGATATATCTTTTTATGATTGAAAGTAGGTAAAACAATGATTATGATATTGAATATGCTCCATGGTTGTTAAACTTAAAAGTCTTATATGTAGTGTGCCACTGTCGTTAAATGAAAGCATCAACAAAAAATCGGTAATTGCTGAGCAGCTATTTCCGACCATTGACGATCCGCAATGCTTACATATATCTAATGTTATCTATGAATTACTGCATCTACGTAACTATTAAGGTTATCTAACCTTATTATTAATAGTCACTTAAATGAAGAAATCAAATAAAAACAAAATGTAATATCCTGCTGACTTTTATCTATTCCACATTTTAAGGTTTCTAATTCTGCCTTTAATTTCTTTAAGACCGGCGAAAACCATGTTGTAGCGTTCCGCAGTAAGAGAGCATGATCTAAAATCGTTTAGAAGTCCTTATATAGGATAAGTAATTTTTTGTAAAACACTTCTATTTAGTTATTTTCTAAATAGATATGATTTCATATGTACATATTGTTACATCTTATGGATAGCCTTCGATTGCTCTGTGCGATAATGTAGACTTCCTAACATCTATTGATAGTGATGCAAATATATAAAATAAACATTCCTGGAAATTTTATTTTAAGTTCTGTCGTTCATTCATTTATCGAAATGAATGAAATACCAATCGAAAATTGGTATTTCATGAATTTTGTATTAAAGCCGTTTTCCGTATACACACTCAAAAGCAGTTTTAAAATTTTTTGCTAAGAAATTCCGACAAATATGGATGCACACGTGTTTCATTATATGGTCACAATGTTATAAATATGCATAAAAATGTAATGCTCTTACGTCAACAAAAAAATGGATCAGATCTCAGTTTAGACTTCTACATCTTTCAATTTTTTTTTGGCCATGCAGGGAAAAAAGATATTATAAGAAAGATAAAAAAATGTTTTGCCTAAGCTTTATCGGCAAAACACAGCACACAATTCTGTTAAATATCCCTATCAAATAAATGAGTAATTAATTGCTCAAAATTTTCTAAACTAGGCAGATTTCGTTCAAGCATTTATTTCTTTGCTTATTCTGTATAGGGATTGGATTTTCGTATTCCTAGTCAATCTGGGGAATCCACGTTGACTGCGTGTTTCAGTACCTCTAAGAACTATCCATTAGTTCGTGGTAATTTAATAAACCCAATTGCAGTTTGATTTTGTACCAGGTTAGCTTTTGCTTAATTATATTGAAAATAGTGAATAAGCGTTTAAACTATTCAAAATGCTGGTGCAAAACGTATTATTCTCAATGATTGTGCCAAATGCCTGGAAATGTAAACGTTCCTTAAGAGCATTCCTTACGAGCAAAAAGTATAAAAAACGTACAACATCGATTGGAATACTCTGACCTTAAAAAAAAACATTCAGCTCTCCGCACATCAGCGGATCTACGGACAATTTTGAATATTTAAGCTAGATTGAATTTAAAACTGAGTTGGTATTAAATGCAGTATTGTCAGATTGGAAATTTTTTTATAACATCTAAGAATGGGCTATTTCGTCATAAACGGAAATCAAAAACGAAATCGTCTTAGCTTAAGTTATAAAATATTATAATTAAAGGTATTATAATGTTAATGTATTAATGTGTAATGTATTATTATAATTACTTATTAAAATATTATATATATTATATGTTTTTATTATAAATATTATAGTTTATAGTAATTTCTTAAGCATCATTTCGTTATTGAAAGAACCGCAAATTTTGTATTAAATTTTACATATAACTATGTTATATGTATCCTATATCTGGTTTTACTGTATGTCATTGTTAACGCTAGTTTAATTTTTCGTCTTGTATTCCGTACTAAAGAATTTTTGAGGAGGCTGGATATGAATCTTTGTTTTCGGCAGCGGTCGTGGTTCTACAGGAGCACCAACTTAATCGCTATGACAGACTGACTTGAATATTATCAGCACTATTTCAGCCCATATTGTATTTGATATATTTTAGTACTTTATACTATTTGTAGAATGCTGGAATGCTATTGCTACCAGCTAGCAACGGTTACATTGTTAGTATTATTCTATTCATT
The DNA here is from genome assembly GCA_949748235.1 of Platypus cylindrus. NCBI lineage: Eukaryota > Metazoa > Arthropoda > Insecta > Coleoptera > Curculionidae > Platypus > Platypus cylindrus. The sequence goes on from OX456488.1 coordinate 40,923,713, forward strand.
TCATGCCTAATAGCCCTTATCATAATTATGACTGTTGTAATAATTATACCAATTATATGCGTATGTAGAAGATTGATGGACGACCTATGCAAAAGCAATAGAATGAGTGTGGGGACAGATCGCTTGATACTAGTTAAGTTGCTAATTAATATTATTAATTATACCTATAATAATAACCAATGCAGAATAATTTTTAAAACAGCTTGTCCATCAATCTGAGCGAATGATCATGATTGAATGGAATTAAAATACCAATATTACTCTAATCATTATTCATGCATTAGCATTCAGTGCAATGTAGGCTTAGCACTTTTAGAGTAAATAATCAGTAATAGACAATCTTTGAACTAAATAGATCGATTTTTATTGTACTTAAGCGTATAATCATTATTAATCTTATTATTTAAATATTTATGAATGTTTTTCAATAATTTAGTCCACGACGTAATTACAGCTTTACATTATCTTATAACGCTATAACATATACGTTTTATAAATGGAACCATTAATATATATTTTTAAAGAATAATTTATTTATTGTGGTTGGTTAATTAGTCCTTTATCCCAAGTTTCAATACAAGAAAAACCATTGAATCATCATAACAACGAAAAAATCAGAATTCTTGATATTTGCCAGCAGTTCATAAATTACATTTGATATTTCTTTATTCCTCGACCACCAAATTATTTAAGATATCCAGCTATTCAGCTTAAAATATAAAACTTTATTTTTCGTCCTTTCAGAGGAAACCTATTCTTATGGTTATTATTCTTATTATTAATAATAATTCTTATTATTAATTATTCATTCATTACATTTTTAACAAAACTGCCTATGGAACATGTTTTATTTCTTCAACTTGGATGTTATCAAAGAGAGCTTGTTTATTTCAGTATTATTCTATCTATTGACTCAAATACTCTTGACTCTTCATTAATAATGGATTGGGCCCTTGCCTTTTGGCATAGGGAATGCCAAAATATAACCAAAATACGACTTGAAATATTCATTACAGCCACCTTTCAAAGTCTGAATACTTCCAGAAGAACTGAAGTCCCGAGTTCAACGATCCGCTGAATGATTTCCCAGTTTTCAACCTGCTAATATATATGTAGGAATGAATCAGAGTGAGCAATGAAAAAAAAAAATGGTCACGGGTAAAAAAAAAAAACTGTCAGATAGATTTTTGAGATGTATGAATTTGTATTTTATTAATTGAGTTCTGTATTTATGATTGAATAAACTAACTTGAATTTTGTTAACCAATATTCATCTTAAAAAAATTATTTCCCCTTGTTCTTTAATCAAAGAAGTAATTTTTTCCAACATAATTTGGGGGCTCAACCGGGATATTGGTTATTAAACAAAGCAAGTTTTGTTGAATTAATGAAATTTGAAATTGTTATTGGATAAACTAGCAGATTGTTTTGAAGCGGAAGATTTAACGACGACTAAAAATTCAAGGTTAGTACCTAATTGAATTAAAAAGAAAAAATATAAAGAGCTTACAAGACATTCCCGCGATTTTATCTAATATCAATACAGCCAAAAGTACCACAATGAAAGTATTACATAGACTCATTTTTGAAAATGATTCGGGCAAAAAGAATAGATCAGAATTGAGAAAATTTAATGGATTTAAATTCACCAAAGATTCAGGCGAGTATAGAGAAATGATTAAATTTATTGATATCAATTATTCTTTTAATGATTTAATTGCGTCAGCAACTGTACTTTCTATTGATTATTCGGGTACCAAATACGAATTGATTTTGAACATTATCAATCAATTAATGAATATTGACAATGTTTCAACTGAAATTGATTCAGATGATAAACCAAATGATGATAACGATGATAATGACGATGATGATGATGACGACGATAATTGTAACAATGATGATGATGACGATAATTGTAATGATGACAATGGCAATAATGATTATAATAAAAATAAAGATAAACGACGTGCAAGAAAGTTGTGTACTAGTAGATTACCTGTTAGTCTGCGAGACATTAAAGATTTTATAACCAAATTTACTGGTGATGACGATTATTCTATCAGAAAATGGCTACAAGATTTTGAAGAAACTGTTTTGATCATGGGATGGGACGATTTTTCTAAGTTTGTGTATGAGAAAAGAACTTTAATGGAAGCGAAACAACTTTAAGCATTGTTTTGACGAAAATCAGCTTCCAATACAAAAAAGATGATTCACGTCGAGGATTATGCGAGCTGCCCAGAACAGGCTTGCAAAGACCAACTTTTTTGAAAAACTGCGTGGCAAATGTTAGCAGTTCCTATCCTTCGCAATTTGTGTTTCTGGATGAAACCTGGATACTCCAGCACGGAACTGCAGCCGCATCATTGCAGTACAAAGAACCCTGAAGCGTACGGAAAATTAAATCTGATTGCAAAAGTTAAATTAACTGAATCACTCACTTAAACTAGTTTACTTCTCACTTCAAAATTTTTACTATTAGACTTATAGTAGTACATGCAGGAACAAGAAATAGTTTTGTTCCTGGTAGTGATTTAATATTCGCTGCAAAAACATCCACCGTCAATTCAGACTATCATGGAGACATGAATGAAGTAATAATTCTTAGATGGTTCGATGATATGTTGCAAAAATTGGAAGAACCTTCAATCGTCGTAATGGACAATGCCAGCTACCATTACACTTTAAAAACGAAACATCCAAATGGTAAATCGGAAATTTTGGATTGGCTCATCACAAACAAAATAGAATATTCTGCCAATCTACTAAAAGTGGAACTGATTGATATTGCAAGAAGGTAAATTATGAATAATTACAAAATACAGTTCCTATATGTAGTATGTTTCATTTTTACAAATATGTCACCAAAAAAAATCATAACCGATGAATTGGTTATGACTAGTGGATATAAAGTTTTGCGTCTAGCTCCATATCATTGCCAATTTAATCCAATAGAACATGTATGGGGCATAGCTAAAGCGTATTACAATAGAATGTAGGACGAGATGGCGATTCTGTGGATTATGCCCTACGAATGTAGAAAGAAGTACTGGGCCATATTACGCCAGAAATGTGGTTTAATACGGTAAGTCATACCGAAGAGCTGATCAAGGAATAGTGGGACCGAGACATACAATACGATCGAGAAGAAGTCAGTTCTCTAATTATTCAATTAGATGACAGTGATTCTGAAAATACTGATGAAGTATGACATGTTTTTGTTAGAAATATATAGTGATGGGTATTTATATTTAAATAAAAGTAGTTGTAAAAATGTCATAAATTTTAAGTAATTTTAGCTAAGCTAGTTTAGATTAGTTAATTAATTTAGTTAAAGAGTATATTTTTTACTTGAAATTATCTAATTTTGTATAATTTTTGTATTATTTTTAGGATATACTGAATAGAAAAATTCATGGTGAAATCCGCCTGTGGCAGTATAAGAATTGTGCGAATGTTTTTAGTTATTACTGCCAGTTAAAAATTCAAATGAAGGAAGAAAGAAGTAGAATATTATAAATAAATCTTAAACACGCATAGGTTTGTATTATCTTAATTCTGTTATTTAGTCAGAAAATTGAACCAATATTTATTGTAAAGTAAAAATAAAATAAACCAGAAATGTTAATTACCATATACTTTGCATATACAACATAATATATGTATAAATACATACATATATATAATGATAAGATTTCGTAAAATAAACATTATTTCAGAACTAGAAACGAAAAAATCCCTCTGCGTATGTAAAACACAAAAAAGTTTTGATTATTTTTTGATTATTCTTCATTGACACTGGAACTATCTCCAATCACCAGCTGTCTTTCGTCTATATCAAATAATATTTTTTCTAATTCGGTGTCGAAAAGCATACTTTTCCGTACCCGTTTTAGTCGATTTGAGTGTCGAAAAGTACAGATTTTTCGCACGCAATTTAGTGACTTATAATAATGTAATTTCGTAGTTTTAATAGTTAGATTATATGAAAATTAATCTTCTAAACCCACTTAATACCACAAAACCTTCAGCAAAAACAAAGTAATTTATGGCTTGAATGGCAGAGATAGGGTCTAGTTACACAGCTTCGTAAACATAAATATAAATTTATTTTTAATTTTATTTCTTAAACTTAAATTGTAAAGCATGGTTTCTAATGGGAGCGCATATACAATTTTTCGTTTCTTAATTCGTAATTTTAGCAACCTCGAAATTTTTTATTTAAAAAAAATACGAAAGAAGAAATAAGAATACGTGATTTATACGCATGTGCTTCACTACGGCAAATGACTTTTCTTGAATTATTTTTGTCTCATTCACACTGACAAATAGCCCTGGAACGTCGTTTATAGACCGATTGTTGTCTGTTAGTCGAATCTATACACAAAATAAATTGACTAATAGCAGAATTTTATAAAAAATTTAAAAATAAAAGATAGCAAATATCTATGTCATTGCTTATTTCTTAAAAATTAAGAATTGAAAAATGGCATAATCGTCAGTTTATTTTCTTACGAGTCTTACGACTAGGAATTAAGTTAACGAAATAAAGTTATGTTTACGAAGCTGTACTACTAACCCCATAATTAATTTTTTAAATTTAAATATTTTATTTTTTATATAATTTTTTTTTTTAAATTAATTATTTGTTGATTAGAATTACCTCATTAGAAAAAATATTGTTGAATACGCCGGTGAAACACCATTTGTTGCTGATCTCTAATGAAATACTCACTGCTCCGCAGCTCGTGTTTCAAATTCGTTGGCACCGAAAAACAACCGTTCTTTCTACATTTGTATTCAAATATACTATTCTGCACTAATGTGTCATTTTCTGTTTCTAAATGCAAAAGCATTTTTGTATCCAAAGTTTTTTTTAATCTGTAGCACTCTTTTAGCATATATCATCATTTTCTTTTTCACGTACACTTGTAGTCTATCGCACCGGGCGATTATCTTTCGCAAGAATACGATTGCAATGTAACCGCCACCTTAGAGAGAATTTAATGTAATATAATATATGCAATTCAAAAATTGTCTTAACGACAAAATTACCTCCAATTTTGCTTTTCTAACTGTAACAAATGTCGCGACATTAATAAATTCTAGTTAAAACTTATTTCAGGATTTGCCTCAATTTTGTATATAGCTTTCTGTATTAATTTTAATTTTAAATTATATTGATTAATCTATGCTAGATACCAAATGTCCATATAAATAAAAGTAATCTATACATCTACTCGTTTCTACTCGTATTTCTGTAGAAAAAGTGCAAAAATACTGTTGTTACCGCTTATTAGATAAGCGGTAGCAATCAGCACTAATACAGCTTCGACAAAGCCAGTCTAGGTATTAGCAGCTCATGTTACTACCAATATCTCATAAAATGTAACTTAATGAGGACACTAAAATATTGTAACTATATTTACTTACATAAATAATAGCGACCACGAGTACACTCTAGAATAATCTCAATGACATGTATTTTAATAAGTGAAATTGTTTAGAACTGTCGTGACGGACGCAGATTATTTAAACCGATAGGCATAGATCCGTCAGCCCCATTGAAAATATTCTAGGATGTGTATTTTATATAAAAAGGCACCAATTTTCGATTTCCGATCAGTTTACCTATTGCTTAGATACGCGTCGTTTAAATAAATATTTGTATAAGAATCCGTTCGGCTGTATATAAATAGTCTTTGTTATATTGTTCAAATACTGTTCGTGAATTGTGTTTAATAATTATCTTGATTGTTTTCTGTGCCTCGTATACATTTTTCTTTTATTTAAATAAATAACACTTTTTTTATCCAAAGTGTAATTATTATTTTACACCCATTCGAACTCATAAGAGTAGGACGTTACAATTGGTGTCAGGTGTCTGGGTGTAAATTAATTTGAAATGGTTTCAAAAATGAATATTATGGACCTAAAGGTGGTAGATTTAAGAAGAGAGCTAAAGGAAAGAGATTTGGATACAACCGGAAAAAAATGTGTGCTGATCGAAAGGCTTAAAGAAACATTAACAGATGAAGGTGAGGATCCAGAGAATTTTGTGTTTGAAACACCGTTTTCAAAAATTGAAAATAAATGTATTATTTATATCTATTATATATATATAAGTAGACCACTGGTTCAAAATTTCGCCATCAGAGGGCGCCACAATCGCAGGTGACCCATTTTGAGGTCATTGAGTTTCATGTGTTGTCCGCTAGGCGGCGCTGTGTGTAAATTTTCATTTTTCAATTTTTATGTTAGATGGTGCTTTATGTGTCAATTGTCACTGTCATATTTTTTAATTTTGTGTGTCAATTATCAGTGTCATATTTTTTTGCGGCAATAAAATGTCATATTTATTTTTGAAATGTGGCGCCAAGTTTCAATGTGTTTTCCAAGGTACCTTTTGATGTAATGTAAGAAGTTTGATGTTGTGTGAATAGATGTCGGTAGCATCGGATATTGTCAAGAATTTGAAAAAAGGTGAAGGCTTGTGAGGCGTGCTTACCACATGGATAAGTATAAAGCTGCCGTCGGGGCGCAGTCATAATAGGCGTCCTTACACCTATCCTTAACGTGGTAAAGTACACCCCGTGATTGCAGCAGTAAAGTAGAGGAGTAAAGGAAAAGGAGAAAGAGAGAGAGAGAGACAGATGATAGAGAAGATCTTTAAAATAAAATTTTTAGATGTGAATAGGAATCGAACCTATAAACTTTTAAGGGGATATAAGAACCTTACCACTGCGCTACAAAGCCAACCGACATCCATTATGTTGTGTTGACTATATAAATTGAATTTTGGGTTGTGCCGAACAATAATCTGTATTTTTAATATAAAATATAAAATCGCCCGAGATATTTAACAAGATGTTATATGAAAGGATTATAAGGGTGAAAATTTTTTCTATAAATGTTATAATCTGTATTAAATCTAAATTAACATATTTAGCCATATGCAAATGGCTATAAAATCAGCTTTTATAAAATTATTACAAAATGTGATAAAGTCAATTAAATTTAGCCTATTGATGAATATTATGTTAACCAAATCAAATTCTGTTAAGCATATAGTCTTTTCCTGTCTAGTAATTTGAATAATTTTTAATTCCTAATTATTATTACCTGTTATGATTATATTCTTACAACAAATAAAACGTAAATAGTCTAATTCCATTGTACTAAAATATATATGACGAATCCAATACATATTTAAAATCAGTGTTTGCCATTAAAATTCTTCCAATTCGAGGGTATTATTTAACTTTATAAAAAGTCTAATGTTTAGTCGATCATCAATCATTCAGTTATTGTACAGCATCTCGTATATCCAATACATATTAGTGTTTTCTTATTTAAATGCTTCAAATTAATATCCCACACTCGTAAATAATGATACAGTATGCTTTAGTGTCGGAAGCAAAACCTTGATGTGACTCTATTTCGAGCTTAACGTCAACTGTTGAAGATTTTATAGACTCATCGCTTTTTGAACAATCAATTACAAACAACGCATGTGTAAAAAAATTATCGTAGCTTAACAAGACTTGTTTGCGTTCTAACAGAGATTGGTTCATATAACTTCGATAAAAATCTGAATAATTACAGTATATATCTGCATAGTTATTTGAAGCAACATTTATATTTGGCCTTTCAAATGGATAATAGTCTCCATTTAAAAGCAGCCTAATGCTAGAAATATTAGTATGATCAAATAAAGTATTATCACTAGTCATCTGATCTTTTCGGTTTTGCTGAAAAGCAACAATGACATACCGAGGACATTCTACATTAGTGGTAGTTTTCACATTCCATATCTCTTTTGTAGATCCCATATTCAGAGAAGGTAATTCATGATAACTCCATTTTCTGAATGGACTTAAAATTGGTCGATCATGCTTTATCGATTTTAATATTTCCATTTTTATATAATCATTGGGCGTTATATGTTTTACTTTCAATTCAATATTGTCAATTAGAATTTCTCCTATTGTTGCATCGTCACTTGTTAACATAGCATTGTTATCATTACGAGAACGTACTAAACGTAAAGTATGTTTTCCACTCATCACTGTTTTATAATGGCTGAATACACCAAATAAATGAGATAGTGGTATTCGCATAAAGAATTCCTCTTTGGCACCTGTTGATAATCTATTTGGGAATTTCCAACTTCCTACAATTAAATGTTTGGCATCATCTTCAGTATAACATAAGTATCCACGAATAAGACTAACAATTCCCGGATCTTTAACATGCTCCACTTCTACACAATTCAATTCATACGTTACTGAATCAAATAAAAATGCTCCTGCATTATTAACTAGGCACACAGTTTCATCTCCTTTTGTCTTTTTCAATTTTCCTTTAATTACCAAAGCAGATTCGGCCATTAATAGCCAAACATCATTTCTATTTATTGTTATTTCAATTACATCACTGTTAGAAAATGACTTAATATAGGGAAGATATGTTCGATATTCCATATGTGTTATCGAATCATCATTCAATGGAGATTTATACAGGTTTAAAATTTGATCTGACGGCACATTCAATCGATTTCAAAAAAGTTGTGTTTAACTTTGACAATTTACCCCCGAATTATCTAGCTGGACGGCGTTTTTTAACTGAATGTGTTTGTTTGTTAATACTCCTTTTATACGATTTATTAACATTCTTATTACTATCACTATTAATTATTAAAACCATATTTTTTTAATTCTAACCGAACGATAATTTCTTCCCCTCGAAAATTTACAAGATTAGAATTCTGATCTAGTATTTTTAGTGAAATGGTAGATATCTCTTTTCCTACTACTGGTAAATAAACCAAGTTTCGTGGAATTTCGTCTATAGAAAATCCAGGATTGGACGTGATGGGAAATTCGTATAACGTATGTGACGGTTTGTTGTTATAGTATGCATCACTTGTTATATTACTATCCACGTGAATCGTTCGGACTTTCACAATATTTACAGGATGATCAGATGAATGAACTATTCCAGCTTGCAATATCTTTCGTGAGAATCCTAGTAGTTCTGCTAGCGAATTTTCTGTATTAAAGTCTATATCAAAATCACGATGAAAAATTTCACACTTTAAAGTATTATTATTTGGTCTTAGGAAAAAAATATCTTCTTCTTTTTCATTTCCATTCAACTTGAAAGGTATTAATTTCTTCTTTAGATAATTATTAATATCTATAATTTCATATACTCCAGCAGGTAGATTAATTGAATTGACTTGTTTATTTTTATCTATATAGTGAAATTTAATATTTTCTTCAACGTTCGGTATAGTGCTGTACGAAAAGAAACCAATCAACGCTAATCTGTATTGAAAATTTGTATCTAGCTGTATGGGATTGGGAAAATATATGGAAAGTGTTGATTTACGATCCTTTAATGTGAATATTGTAGACATAACTAACACTAGACTGTACTATGGCTTGCTATTACATAGAAACTCAATACATAAATGACCACAATTATTAGAATTAAATTTTTGGAATCGACTTCTATTGTAGATTATATTACTAGATTCACTGAAATATTTCACAAGTTCTATTGTTGGCTTTGTAGTGCAGTGGTAAGGTCCTTATATCCCCTTAAAAGTTTATAGGTTCGATTCCTATTCACAGCTAAAAAATTTAGCTGTGTAAAAATTATTCTTACCAGGTGGGGACATCTGGTAAGAATGAGTGAAGAGAGGCAAGTAAAGAGAGTCTGGCAGGCAAGGGAGGGAAGAAGAGCGAAACGGGGAAGACCAGAAATTACATGGGATGAGGGAATTGAAAAAGCAATAAGAGAAAGAGGAATCAGGCTGAATGACGCAAGAAGAATTGCTTGCAACAGGAAGGAGTGGGAGAGATGCATAGGAAGTAAGGAATAGGAGGATAACGAGAAGAGCTCAAGCCGACACCAGTTGATGGTATAAGGCATATAGACATATATATATATATACATATATATATATATATATATATATATATATATATAAAAGTTTATAGGTTCGATTCCTATTCACATCTAAAAATTTTATTTTAAAGATCGTCTCATTCATCTGTCTCTCTCTCTCTTTCTCCTTTTCCTTTACTCCTCTACTTTACTGCTGCAATCACGGGGTGTACTTTACCACATTAAGGATAGGTGTAAGGACGCCTATTATGACTGCGCCCCGACGGCATCTTTATACTTATTCATGTGGTAAGCACGCCTCACAAGTCTTCACCTTTTTTCAAATTCTTGACAATATCCGATGCTACCGACATCTATTCACACAACATCAAACTACTTACATTACATCAAAAGATACCTTGGAAAACACATTGAAACTTGGCGCCACATTTCAAAAATAAATATGACATTTTATTGCCGCAAAAAAATATGACACTGATAATTGACACACAAAATTAAAAAATATGACAGTGACAATTGACACATAAAGCACCATCTAACATAAAAATTGAAAAATGAAAAATTACACACAGCGCCACCTAGCGGACAACACATGAAACTCAATGACATCAAAATGGGTCACCTGCGATTGTGGCTAAATTTTGAACCAGTGGTCTAGTTCTGCTGTTCTATATTTACTTATAATAGATATATTTATATCTATTATATATATATTATTATATTATATCTATTTATAATAGATATAAATAATACATTTATTTTCAATTTTTGAAAACGGTGTTTCAAACACAAAATTCTCTGGATCCTCACCTTCATCTTTTAATGTTTCTTTAAGCCTTTCGATCAGCACACATTTTTTTCCGGCCGTATCCAAATCTCTTTCCTCTAGCTCTCTTCTTAAATCTACCACCTTTAGGTCCATAATATTCATTTTTGAAACCATTTCAAATTAATTTACACCCAGACACCTGACACCAATTGTAACGTCCTACTCTTATGAGTTCGGATGGTTGTAAAATAATAATTACACTTTGGATAAAAAAAGTGTTATTTATTTAAATAAAAGAAAAATGTATAAGAGGCACAGAAAACAATCAAGATAATTATTAAACACAATTCACGAACAGTATTTGAACAATATAACAAAGACTATTTATATACAGCCGAACGGATTCTTATACAAATATTTATTTAAACGACGCGTATCTAAGCAATAGATAAACTGATCGGAAATCGAAAATTGTTGCCTTTTTATATAAAATACACATCCTGGAATATTTTCAATGGTTCTGACGGATCTATGCCTATCGGTTTAAATAATCTGCGTCCGTCAAGACAGTTCTAAACAATTTCGCTTATTAAAATACATGTCATTGAGATTATTCTAGAGTGTACTCGTGGTCGCTATTATTTACGTAAGTAAATATCGTTACACTGCCCCCTGCTTAAAAATCCTTTCGCCCCGAAAAGGGTCTTTAAGTATTGCCGATATTGGCAGGCTGATCCTTTGGAACAGGTCGATGTTTGATGGAAGTAACAGTTGATGTTCTTTTCATTTGTCCATCTCATCGGGCTATAGCAGCATACCAAAATCTTTGGGTACCCTTGAACATCACTTCCAACATATTCCGCACTATTCTCCAATCCAGTCAATCGAAAAGTGGCAATGTCAAAATTAGTCAGCAGTTTCGATGTTACCATCGAAGTCACTTTAAAGTTGCCTTGTATAAATAACTGATAAGCATCAATTCTTATATCTTAGAATAGGCTTGTGCTGATTGTGAATTAGTGCTAGTACTTGAGTATGCACATATTATTGCTTGTTATTCGCGAAGAAGAAAAAAATGTGCTCAGAATATAAAATTAGGTGTTTGCGGAGATTCCTATATACGAATTTTTATATGACATCGTATATGAAATTTCGTTGATATACGATTTACCGTATTATACGAATAATTGTAATTGATTCGGTTCTTCAACCCATCCTAAAATACGACCAAGGATCCTGAACCTCACGCATTCAATGGTAATAATACTAGAAACACTAAGTACTTAATTGTCCATCTTCATTTTTCTATGAGCTATTAGACACTTATTATCTATATATTTATTATATAATTATTTATATTATATATAATTAGTATATATATATTAGATACTTTTAAATACGCACTTTAAATACTCCTAGAATTAGCTCAGAGCCTAAGATGTTGGCCTCGTAGCCTCCAACGCTGATGACTAACATCCGATTTTACTCTATTGGAAATCTTACCTTCAATCTAAAGTCCGAGAGTCCCCATACACGAACCGCAAAATCATTTGATGATCCCAAAACCAAAGACCCAGTTGCATCGAAATCCACTGACATTACACCTGCATTACTTCCAATTAGAACGGCATGATTTTCCTGGGTACCTGTTACGACAAATAGTGAAAACTAAATTAATCTGTATGGACAGTGATAAACAATATGTGAATTGATAATTGAATTAACCAATAACTGCGTTGACCGAAAATTATTGGGATTAAATGTTTCAAGTAACATTAACTTTTAGTTTGTAAAAACGGAATTGTGGATTACGCATGGGTAATCACAGTTTTTATGGACAAAAATTACAAAACACTTTGAAAATAACAGACAAATATTTTATCTTACCAACAGGGATACTGTTGGTACCGTTTCTGCACGGTCGCAATAAAAATATTGTAAATAGAGTTGATACAAGGTATTAAGGCTCGTATTCACAGTCGAATCTTCGCTCAAACGCATGGATAAAAGTACGAATCATCGTACTATGCTATGTACGTACTCTGCTCATTTACATCTATGAATTATAAGATACGACATATTCACAGATTTGAAACAGAAGGAGACGACAATATGTATTGCTAAAAGCAAAAGAGAGAAAAAAAACGTTTTTTCCCTACAGAACAATTAACAATACTGTTTAGAGACGAACTCGAAAACACCAGAAGAGTTTATACAAGTTTGTTTATATAAGATAAATTATCTATCGAGAAATGTTAGTAAATAAACCAAAATTGCGTTTAATCATATAATATATAATTAAAACTATGTTTTAGTAGAATTTATATAAATTATACACATAAACAAATTAGTTTATTATCGAAAAATTTTAATTAGTCTGGCGCATGAATGTGTTTTCAAAACAGCTGTTTTTCAGGCGTTCGCATAACAATGCAGCTTTAAGAAGCATAACAATATTGTGCAGTTCAAAAAATTTGCTTTATTTTCATAAATCATACAGTATACGAAGGAACAGTAATGTGTATAAAGGTAAGGCACCTAACGCAAACAAAAATTTTACGTTTATTGTTCTGTTTTGATATGAGCCTAGGCATATTTAATAAGGCAGTAGTGATACTTAAGCTTCTCATCTTCCGTGTTATCATCCGGTAATAGAGAGAAATCAGTTGTTTTAGAATAATATTTATTATGGATGTACAATAAATTCACATGTTTTTCTAAGTTCGTGTTCGTTATTCGTATATTATAGTATATAATTATATACTGTTATATAATTTTTTTTGTTTTTCAGTGTTCTCATGTAACTCTAACGCGTAAACCTTTACTGAAATATTATCAAATTCTTCAAATATACTTATTTGATCTATTGAAATTGATAAAAATGGGAATAAAGACTTCGAAAAATATTTGGAAGTTACATATTTTTATTATTTGTCTTTAACCACATAAATGAATGATTTGCAAGATAGTGTATGGATCAAGGAAATTGATCCAGGTAAAAAGAAAATTGCCGAAAAAATGAAGTTAAAATATATATTAATGAAAGTCATCTAAAAAACAACAGCATGTGGATATCATTCGAAATACGTATTTCGAAATATATTATAACATGTACTACTCGTAAATACTACACATTATGATATTTCAAATTAATTACGCAATTATGAAGCGATTGTGCAAGTTATTTTTTTTTGTTATTTCTTATGTAGCGATCCATAATAAAATCCATATTGCATATTGTCAATCGATATAGCATATTTAGAATATATGTCTAATCTACTTATCTATGTCCGCTTGCCCAAAAATTAATCGACTGCTAATTACTCGCGAATTGAAACTAATCGAACCAAAGGTGGAATTGAAATAATTATTATTTTAATAATAATATTTATTATTACACACTATATATTATATATATAAATAATATATATATTAATATATATATATATTAATACACACTTTATTTTTAATTAATTATTTATTTTTTGAATACTTTTTTAACCCCCTCATATAATTTGTATATGCGTATAAATTGCATAAATTCTACTAAAACATAATTTTAATTACATATTATATAATTAAACGCAATTTTGGTTTATTTACTAACATTTCTCGACAGATAGTTCATCTTATATAAACAGATCTGTATTAGCTCTTCTGGTGTTTTCGAGTCCGTCTCTGAGTATTATTAATTACACACTACTGAGTAATTACAATACTCAGTAAGTATAATACTCAATAAACAGTATTGTTAATTTTTCTGTGGGGACAAAATAAATTTACCTTCTCTGTTTTGCCTTTAGCAATTCATATTTTTGTGTTCTTCTGATTAAGATCTGTGGATATATTGATATTTCTCCAGTATTATCTCAAAGGATACTTTAATAGTTATGTATATAATAAAGATTCCCAAAATATAGCTCCTGCTAAATTTTCTTTACTGATGTTCTTTTAGAATATTGTGACCTGTTTCGCCCATTTTTGAGCATCATCAGACAAATAAATTACTAAAAAGAAGACAAAAATGTTACGTTAGACATGACTTTGACTTATCTTGCTACTTAACTGACCAAACTATTCTATACCTAATATCACATACACATTAAAATATTATATTAAGCTTACTTTTCATTGTTTTTATTGATTTTTCTGTTACTAATTTATAAATGATATTGTTAGGTTTTTGTTTTTCTCTGTTATCGCTATAAGCCTATTAATTTCTACATTGCATCTATACATACTCCCTATCCGCTATTTATTGATCTACTTATAAATTCTATTTATTAATCCTTATATATCTACTGTAGTCTATCTGTATTTCTTTAGTTTCTATTATATAAATATAACGAATAGTTGCTTACCTATTGGCTCTTAAATGTACATAATTTTTAACGCCAACTATAATTATATGTTGCCTTCAATACAAGAATACAATAAAGTGGCCAACTAGTCGCTTTTGGTATCTGTATTCCGTCACATCCTTTATGTGTGTTGGTCTATTTTGGGTACCGTAGCTATCTTTTATCGTTATCTTAATTTCCCATTATTTTTTTTTAGGCTCATATTTATAATATTAGAAAAATTAAATGTTGTTAGTTTCTACTATTTTAAATTCGATTCGGTGTATGTCACGTCTTCTACTGTTCAAATTGGGAAGTGTAAACCTATTTGCATTCGTCATTGCATGCATAGGTGTCGTCATATGTTATTAGTTAACCCATGCGAATTAAGGCCATCAAATATGTGGTTTTGTTCTAATGTTAACATGTCGTTTACGCACCATTCTTTTTTAAATTTCATCGATCTCGCAATGTAATATTTTTCCCACAGATCCAGTTCCATACCTTTTCCTATTATTTGCAACACTTGTTGTTAGTTCTAAAGCTAATTGTGATATAAAGTGGTTTTAAGAACTGCGCCAAGGTGGGTGAGTATTCTCCATAGTACCTATGTCATACTGCTATATTTAATATCTAATTTGTTTTTTAGGATGTTAAATGACCATAGGTGTCTACATTTGAAGTGATGGAGTTTGGTTAGTATTAACTGCTTAGGAAACTCATTGTTTTCGGCTATTCGTGATATGGTTTCAACTACCAGATTAAAACTTGCTTCCGAGAGTGGAATTTTGAATGACCTGTAAAATAGCGAGTGGTAGCAATTTTGTGTGAATATGGTGAGGTTGAGTGGTATTGGTTAACGTTATCTGCCGCTGTAGGTTTCGTGTATATATTGAACGTTAGGTGACTGCTATTTCGGTAGATTTTAATGTCTAGAAAAGATATTGAAGACTCCATTTCTAATTCTAGGGTGAACCTAATGTTATCGTGCAGCCTGTTCGTATATTTCGTAACGCCGTTCGGGCGGAGGCACACTAGGAAACAGGTTAACTACATCTAGAGAAATTAAGATAGAGTTTGATGGTATCGTTAGATCTTTCAACTACCTTGTCATCTCCATCGAGTATAAAAGACCCGTGAAAAACTCGATACAGATGACAAGGTTGTTGAATAATTTAACCATATCATCAAACTCTATCCTGGATGTAGTTAACCTGTTTCCCAGTGTGCCTCCGGACCAATGCCACAATATCATAGACACAAAAATGGTCAACAATAATGTCCCAGAACCTGTTAGACAGGACATGCTAAAACTGCTTACGGTAGCACTAGAGCAAAATTTCTTTCAGTTCGATAACAAATATTACATACAGAGTACAGGTTTCGCAATGGGCTCATGCTTGCCACCTCTGTTGGCAGACATCTTCATGGATGAGATAGAGAGTGGTATTACAGAAGGTTTCTACGAACAATACAAAAGATACAAAGATATCTTTACAAAAGATACGTTGACGGTATCTTCATTATTTAAGCAGGGGATGCTTACCTAAAAAAATGCCTTGAATATATGAACAGGCTGCACGACAACATTAGGTTCACCCTAGAATTAGAAATGGAGTCTTCAATGCCTTTTCTAGACATTAAAATCTACCGAAATAGCAGCCACCTAACGTTCAATATATACACGAAACCTACAGCGACAGATAACGTTATCCAACACCACTCAACCTCACCATATTCACACAAAATTGCTGCCTTTAACTCGCTATTTAACAGGTCATTCAAAATACCACTCTCGGAAGCAAATTTTAACCTGAAAGTTGAAACCATATCACGAATGGCCGAAAACAATGAGTTCCCTAAGCAGTTAATACTAATCAAACTCATCACTTCAATTGCAGACACCTATGGTCGTTTAACATCCTAAAAAACAAATTAGATATTAAATATAGCCATCAACACCATTCAAACCATTTGATATCACAATTAGCTTTAGAACTAGCAACAAACTAGGCAAGTTACTAAGATATGAAAAACAACATACCAACAAATTGGAAAGCTCAGGTGTATACAAAATTTCCTGTAATACATGCTCGGGGGAGTACATAGAACAAACAGGTAGAAAAATAATAACTAGAGTTAAAGAACATGTAGCAACGTATCAAAAATACAAAAACACAGATCTTACCAACACTACATCAGCTTTTGCTCGCACTTGCTAACCAATAAACAAAGTTTTTCATACAACAACATTGAAGTGTTGCAAATAATAGGAAAAAGTATGGAATTGGATCTGCGGGAAAAATATTACATTGCGAGATCGATAAAATCTAACAAAGAATGGTGCCTAAACGACATGTTAACATTAGAACAAAACCACATATTTGTTGGCGTTAATTCGCGTGGGTTAACTAATAACATAAGACGACACCTATGCACGCAATGACAAATACAAATAGGTTTACACTTCCCAATTTGAACAGTAGAGGACGTGACGCTTTTATTAAAAATTTCTTCAAGTAATTGAATATAGGAAGACCGAATTCATATTTTTTTATATTAATTTGTAAATTAACTATTGCCTTCAGAACCCAACCACTATCACGTTCTTGAAATTCACCCGTTTTATGTAGTATTTTGTCAATGAAGTTAGTTTGAAACCAGTTTACTAAATCCGTACCACTATAAATTTTTCACTTCTGGTATGAAAATACTTACATTCCAAAATTTGTATTATTTCTTTGGTGTCGATATATTGAGCGCATAAGAAGGTGTTTACTTTAAGTACATTCATTGATTCTAATATATTATTTATACGTCTCCTAAAAAGTTAAAAGAATCTTTTAATAATTCTGCGGCATTTGTGTACCTCATGTTATAATGATGCCTGTTCGGATTCGGTTGTGGAATGCAGAATTTATATCATCCCAAATTATTATGTAACTTCTCTTAGAAGCTCACAAGTTGCCAGCAGTATGAGTCTGGTAATAATAATGTTTTAATAACAGACGAAATCTTTTTAAATGACTTAAATTTGTAGAAAGCTTATTACAAACACTTAAGGGTTGCTTCTAACGCATGATTTTCATGACGTCACAAAACTTTCATTGATTTTCCGATCCATATGCTCCGTTCTAAATTGGAACATTGTTGTAACAAAGTTCCAGCTTTTGAAAGTATATTTACTATACCACTGCTTAAATTAATTGCACTTTCCATGATCACTATATGTACACTTATGCAATTGAAAGCAATATTAGTAACTTTATAATAATACAAGCAACTATACACTTAATCTTTTGTAGTAGAATACTTTAACATTGCTATGAACATGCGGCTTAAATACCTGATGCAGGTACCATCATCACCACCAACGAAATCATAATCCGTTTCATTAGAAATACTTTTAATCTTTAAATCTTTAAAGGAAAATCGGTCTGATTTTATATTTAGCTAAATAAAAATTACATGTTAGAACATGTCAAGAACACATTTGTCACC
The DNA here is from genome assembly GCA_949748235.1 of Platypus cylindrus. Lineage (NCBI taxonomy): Eukaryota > Metazoa > Arthropoda > Insecta > Coleoptera > Curculionidae > Platypus > Platypus cylindrus. Next base: position 40,942,241 of record OX456488.1, read on the forward strand.
CTTAAAATCCTTTAATACAACTAAAATCTTGTTAAAGAGTTCGGGTGATTTTATATTTTATATTAGAAATACAGATAAATACTACACGCATTATAAAATTTCCTTAGGAGAAATGTGTCTTAAGTGCTGATCTAATTGATAAACATCTGTTTATAAGTTTGTCATCAAACATTATTATTATTAAATACAAGATTTTCTACAATAAAGCATGATTGATGTTCAGCTGAACATTAGGACTTTTATATAATTAAATATGTCCTCTAATTTGAAGCATTTAGATAGGAAACAGTAATGTTAAATATGTATTGGATATATGAGATTTTCCACAATAACTGAATGATTCATATTCGACTAAACATTAGGCTTTATATAAAATTAAATAATGTCCAGTTCGTTTCGCCAATCGAGTTCTGGAACGGCTACTCTTTCCCCCTAGTGATCGACTTCTCGAGATCCAGTTTTCGTTGTCCAATCGAGTTCTCCAACGGCTACTCTATTCACCTGGTGATCGAGTTCTCGAACGGCTACTTTATGCACCTAGTGATCGAGTTTTCGAGATCTAGTTCCTTGTGTCAAGGAACTAGTGTAGTTATAAGGTGTAACCATTGCATTTACTTTTATTTTCTAGGAAAAAGGTATATTTTAAATTTACAGTATATAGTATCTTTAATTTCCTTAAATATAGGTATAGAAAATAAAGGTAAGAGTAAAAAGCATATACGATTGTTTAAACTCGAATGTATTAATTGATTTATTTTAAAAATAAAATAAAATGTGAAACTATTTCTTCTTGTTAATGACGATATATAATTTAGAATATACGCTATATTTTTAATTCACCTAGTTTTTCTTTCCTACGCATCTTCTATGAACCTTAGAGAAACTATCTGTACTGTCTAAAGGCTACTCGTAAAAGCATCCCCCCCCCCCACTTTCCCTTTAGAGTGGTGAGGCGTCGTAAGGCAAACTAGAAATCAAAGGGTGGCACCCGAACAGATATCAATAATTATAATATTTTAATAATTAACATCGAACAGATAACGTAAAAGCGCTACAACTTTAATTTCAAAATATTACGCAATATTTAGAAAAAATTTCAAATTCACAGTACTCTATGGCGGCTCGAGCCCACAAATAGTTAACGACCGTTATCGAAGTAGCCGTGAGAAATGTCGATGAAATAACACGTACACAGACTCACCCACACAGCAAATAAAACACTTGTTTTTTTTTATTTGCGTATATATATATTTAAAAATTAGGATAAAAAACTTTTGATTGGCAGATTTGAACACTGGTTATCGAGTCCTTAAAATACGCTTCAAAAATATTTCAAAATTTCTAACAAAAAATTGCAAAAGTTATGAAACGAAAATAGGAAAAATTCAAGTGTTTTATTTAAAAATATTAAACTTTATAGATTTTAATATCTATTTTAAAGTTTATTTTTTTATATTTAAGTATTTTAATTCTAATTGCAAGTTTATTGGACTAATTTTGTTCCATTGTGTACTGCTTTCCATTATTTTGTTTTAAACACCAAGAAAAACTTATTTCACCCATGTTTAATAAAAAAAAAAAATTAGTCCAGTACAATTCGGTGTGGTCGTTTCGGCGTAAACGATTCGGCCTAGTAACGTACCGGCGTAAGCTATTTCGGCGTAAGGACGTATCGGTGCCATATTCTACAGTTTTTAAATATTTAATACAATTTTATTACTTCAATGGGAGTCATCATGATTATTCAGCTTATTACTAAAGTAAAATATTTTGAGAAAAGTCTAGCCCTAATATAGTGTTAGTAGTTAAACAAGGCCGATTCTCGTTCAACTTAGACTCTAGAGGGGGGGGTTGTAAATTCAGGGGTAAGGGGGTGGTTTTTCAATATGGTGTCAATCAAAGGAGTGTGTACAAGTTTAAGGGGTGGGGGGTAATTCAATATGGCGTCAGTGGGGAGGGTACTAAGGGAAAGGGGTAATGGCGTCGTTGGATTTCATTGGATGGGTGGGGAAAGGGGTAATTCAATATGGCGTCGCTGGATTTCATTGGATGGGTGGGGAAAAGGTAATTCAATATGGCGTCGTTGGATTTCATTGGATGGGTGGGAAAAGGGGTGATTCAATATGGCACCGTTGGATTTGATTGGCCGGGCGAATGGTGGGTCGTCCGGCGTCCATTAGCGTCACCATGGTTATTGTCCAGTTAATTTTAACGCCATTTTGTCCATTTAATGAGAGTCGCTTAATTACTTTAAAGAAAAAAAAAAAGGCTGCATGCAGATGTAAAAACCATCGAGGCCAGACGGTCTGACGTTATTTGAAAAGCCAAAAAGTTAAGTGATTTTTAATTGGCAGGTTGATAAGCTACCCTCTATGACGATTATCATTTCTTGTCACAGACGATGAAGAATGTGCTCTTAACAATAGTATCATTTGAATGCTATTAAGAATTATCTAGTAAAATTTGTGATTATCTACACATGAGATTGAGAAGGTTGAAAAGCCACCCTCTACTGCATGCAGATGTAAAAACCATCGAGGCCAGACGGTCTCACGTTATTTGAAAAGCCAAAAAGTTAAGTGATTTTTAATTGGCAGGTTGATAAGCTACCCTCTATGACGATTATCATTTCTTGTTATAAATTTCAACAATATGTCAGACAGCATTATTTAATAATTTTTTCGTATTTGAATATAAAAATAATCTAATCTATAATAGGGTAGATTTCTATTATATTGAGAACCCAACTAAGTACACAGACGATGAAGAATGTGCTCTTAACAATAATATCATTTGAATGCTATTAAGAATTATCTAGTAAAATTAATGTGATTATCTACACATGAGATTGAGAAGGTTGAAAAGCCACCCTCTAAGACGATTATCATTTCTTGTAATAAATTTCTCTTGTAATAATCTCTTGTAATAAATTTCTCCAATATAAATATGGGCTCATGTAAGCTATTTGTCAAATACAGTTTCATCTTCAACAACTAAAGATCTTAAGTTTATGTGATATTGAATTTAATATTGAAATTGAATACTATTTTGAATAATTCAGGTAAATATTAATTTATTAACAATTATTTTTGAAAAATTTATTATTTACTAAATATAATTTATTATATTTTTATTTGTAGAGAAAAATAGATTTAAAATGTCTAAATGCTGCTGCTGTATCATCATCAAAACCAAAAATTGGTATGGATGAACTGGTTCCCGATGAGAAGTATCAAATTTTAAACGTCACAGTAGTCAAAAGTAAATTCGGGGAAGTGATCAAATTAGAATTAGAGAACAATATATTATTTTTACCACAGAGGATGACGGAACCTTTTAAGAAAAATTTGCATTTATTCATTAACAATAAATATTATATTATTTTTAAATGTATAAAAAAATATCCAACACCATATCAACACCAGAGTTTGAAATTTCTGAATAAAACGCTTATTACTTGAACAATGGTATTTTTATTTTAAATCAGACAATATTTTGTGTTTAACATATATTCTCTTAAACAATTATACATCATTAAAACTATAAACATATTCACAAATTACATTCTTAATATCTTCAGGAGTAACTAGATCCGAAAACAATTCTTTAAAAACATGTATAATATTACTATAATATGCTTTAAAATCAATTAATATTAATTTTTTAACAACATCAGCAATAAAATAAAAATTAACTATTAACAAGTTATGTATATTAGTCTCTGTTAAAACAATAGTTTTTCCGCATCTTGTAACTTCCACCATCTTCAGTCCATCAATACCGTTGCTGCCTAAGACAATTATATCATTACACATGATAAAACGTAGATAATCCATATCCATATTTCGAAAATATCCACTAAGAAGCCAATGCATATTAGATATGAACTTTTGCCATTCATTTACTTCGAATATTAAAGCATTGCTTACATTAATGCATGGTCTAAATTCTTTGTATGTGTTTAAACCAATATCGATGAAAATTTCGTTATCAGAAAAAAAAAAAAATCTTTTATTTAAAATAAAACACTCATCATTTGTTTCACGTTCAAACTCGTCTAATAATTCAAAACATTCTTTGTCTATTTGATTGGCACTAAAAACACATTGATTTTCAGAGGACATCGTGCTAGTCAAGATTCTATGAAACAACTAATATTCCCTATAATATATTTGTCTCATCAAGCCAACTATTATGAGAATTATCAAAACCAAGCCATTTTACATATACCATGTTGCCTCTTTTCTTTAGAACTTTTTCAACTAAATAAACATCTGGTTGTTTTGTTTTCTGCAGCTCATAAAAATAAAAAGCTCCTCTTATGGGTCTCTTATTTATATCTTCCAACAAATATGTTACAGGATTGGTGTGATTAATTTTAATAATTTTAAATAATTCAGTAGTCCAATTCGGTGTGTAGCCTTTATCGAAAACATGTTTTTCTTTACTAATACGCACTTCATCTCCAATGTTAAGTTTGGATCCAGGAAATATTTTTATGTGATTATACACAGTATCCAATAATTTTCTTTCAATTGTTTCACTAACATCACATGGTCTCATTTTAATTACACTATGTTTTGATTCATTATAATTCTTCACAATAGTGGGTAAAATAGAAATCCATTTGTGTGTGCCATTTAAACTAAAATATTTATATAATCGTTCCTTTATGGTACGAATAGTGCGTTCGGCAATGGCCGCTTTCATTTGTGAATATGTTGAATAATGATTAATAAGGTATTGTTGCAACAAACGTTGATAATAATGATTATAGAATTCTTTACCCTGATCGGTATGCAAATTTTTCGGAAAACGCTTAGAAGTGGATAATATTCTAGCAAATGCCGCTGTCACTTCTTCCCCTGTTTTTGATTTTAGTGGTTCAGTCCACACATATTTTGAAAAACAATCGATAACCAACAGAATATATTTAAATTAATTATTTTCTTTAGCATATGTATCCATTTGAGCAAGATCGGCTTGCCATAAATCATCCAGCCCTTTAATAAGCGTTCGTCTCCTAGGGAAATTTTTTCTTATCGATCTGTAATTCATTAACCACTTGAATTTTTTCGATTGATGCCATTTTACAGCCACAATTTGATTAGCACTAATTCACTATTGAAGTACCTATTTAAGTTTTCTAATATCAAGTTTATTAACTTTATTATTATCAAGAATTGTAATTTGGCTTCCTATATTACTAACAATATTATTAATTTTATTAATTTCGCGTATATTGTTAGTTATATTTATTTGAACTTCATGCAATTTTGAAGCTATTTCCCTACGATCATCAATATGCTTGCTCTTAACATCTTCAATTGCTGTTACTAATTTTTGAATCTTTAGTTACAGTGCTGTTGATAATTCCTCAATCTTTATTTCAAGTCCTCTATAAAGCAGATTCATTTTATCAGCAAAACCTACTGATTGTTCTCTATGTCTCTCAGACATAACTGCAACATCTTGTTGTACCATCAAATAGAAATTCAAGATTGTCTTACATGACTCATCCACATATTTCTTATTAGTCTTATTAGTTCTTATTACATCTTCATCTTGGGAGGGCAATTTAACATTACATATTTTTAAACCACCAATATCCAAGTCACCATTTAATGTAAAAGAAAACAATGACGAAGGAGAAGCAACAGGTTGATAATATTTATCAGCTGCACGTCCGAACTTGTCTATACTCATTTCTACTATAGGAAAACGATTAACTTAGAAGAGTTAATATACGATTTTCGCTTCTTTTAATTCTTCAATAATTGATGCAATTTCATTGGTGTGGAAGTTATTTCCAGCATATTTAGATGCAAATAATAATCGTAGTCTATCAACTAACTCATTAACATCATCCCAATAGACATATTCTACTGGTTTTGTAGTATATGTCATATAATTATTATCATAGTTACCACCCTTTTTTGATAGTAATGGTCGTATGATATGTTTATATTTGAAGCTTTTTGCACCTATAATTCTACCTTCTGCAGAATAATTTTTTCGATAGAGATTGGTTTTGTCTATAATGTCTTCGAATGCATCAGTATCTTCATCATTAAAATTTTTAGATTTTTTATAAAATAACAACTCATAAAGCCCCTCAGTGCCTTCATAAGGGACACCGTCTACGATTATCTCACCCGTAATATTATCAAATTCTATTTCTTTACTACCTAAGCTCCATGTTATAGTAGTAGCATTATATCTGGGGGTATGAGTGACGTCAATTTTCGAAGAATGTTGAAAATATTCTTCTATATATTTTTGTGAAACGTTGGGATAATCTTGTAAATTTATTACATTTTTAGCATTCGTCTCTATTATTTCACTATAATCATCGTCAGCTGTCATCATTGTATTATCACTATCAGTATCCGTTTCTTTTAACATAGTTTTTATTTCACTCTCATCTGTAGGTTCCTGTTTATTTATTTTCGTCACATTTGATTTCACCTCTGCTTTGATAGGTAATTTTACCGCTTTTTGATTATTTTCAATTTCTTTTAAATGGGTGGTGATAGGAGAAAAAATTCTATTTATTGTGGTATCTTCATTTGATCTCCCAAATTTTAATGCCATATATTTTTTTCGGACATCATTAGCTAATTTTATAATTTTCTGTTTACGTTCTGATTCAACCTTATTTAAAAGCTTCATCATAAACAAATGATTATTAATAGAACTATTCATTAACTTTTATATACTCATCGAACCCCATTCGATAACGTCCATTATTTAATTCAAATTCCTTAACAACAACCAATGGCTTAAATTTATTGGAATTCCAACATTGAGAACATAAGGTTTTAAATGTATTATATGATATATCTGGTGTAACATGTTCATCAAACACATGCTTTAAATTAACATCATCCTGTTTGAATAATACAATTACATTACAGTTATCTCTTATTAATTGTTTCGGGATTTTGGAATAAGTTTGACATAAGTATGCCACATCAATAGATTTATGCCGACCCATAGAAAAATATGCCCTAATTTTATCTTGCTTATCACAGGAAACATCATCAAATATAAATACAGAGTTTTCTTTAGCTTCATCAGGATCAGTGATTAATTCATTATCCTTATATGGAAAATATTCAATTTCCTTAACTTGCTGCAAAACATTTTCTAATAATTTATACTTTGGTTGATAAAGAGACTTTGAATATAAATATATATTAGCAAATTTCAGTCCATTAGGATTGAATAACAACGCTAAAAGTGAATTAGTTTTTCCACAACCACTAGGGCCGCAAAATATAGCGCGAAAACAATTTGGTAATAATTTACTATGTACACAGATTTTAGACGTGGAATCATCAAAATCTAAATTTTCAACATCGAGCTTAAGATCTTGTGATACTAAATGCATGATTTTAACTGAAAATTTAAAACATCCATTTATTATTTATATATAAAAGCTGCAAAGTTTTAATATGATTTAGAAATATGCAAACTGTTAAACACAAAGGTGCGGGTATTGTAAATTCGTTAATTAATAAATTACCTATTGAATTACATATTCCCGGCTATCAGTGGTGTGGACCTGGTACAAAAGTACAAAAACGATTGGCGCGAGGCGATCCTGGTATTAATCAATTAGACGCCGCCTGTAAGCAGCACGATCTTTTATATAGTTCAAGTTCATCATTGTCTGATAGACATAAAGCAGATAAAGAGTTAGAAAATAGTGCTTGGGAACGCGTTAAATCAAAAGATTCTAGTGTTGGTGAAAAAGCCGCGTCTTGGGTTGTTCTAAATACAATGAAAGTTAAAAGAAAAATGGGTATGGGACTGTCATTCAAGACACATGTTGTAAATCCTACATCGAAAAGTTTACGAAAATATGCAGTGAATAATAAAAGTTTACGAAAATCTTCATTAGTTGGATTAAAAGCTGCTCGAATGGCTATTAAAATAGCAGGTGGTAGAAAAAAGATACGACTACCTCGTATTATTCCATTTGAACATAAATCTGGCGGATTTTTACCACTATTGCCAATTCTATCTGCTTTAGGAGCAATGGGAGCTCTAGCTGGTGGAGCATCTACTGTTGTTAAAAATGTAATGGATATCAAAAGGAAAATAAATGATGGCAACAATGCTTCAAAGATTGAAATTGGCAAGAAAGGTTCGGGATTGTATCTTCGAAAAAATTCCAAAGGTTATGGTTTATTTTTAAAAAAGCCCGGAAATTCGAGACGCTGAATTTACCTAATAGAGCTCTGTATGACTATGAAATAATAAACTGTGCAAATAAATTGAAACTACCATATTTTAGAGGTGTATTTATGCGTGATCAGCTACCCAATCATATACATCGTAATGAAAGTGCTATTGTTAATTTAGATTTGAATGCCAATGCAGGTACTCATTGGGTGGCATATAAAAAACGAGGAAGTGCAATCAATTATTTCGATAGTTTCGGTAATTTAAAACCACCAGTAGAACTAGTAAATTATTTTGGTCCATCAACTAATATAATCTACAATAAAAAGCAATATCAAAGATTCAATTCTAGTAATTGTGGTCATTTATGTATTGAATTTCTATATAATACCAAGTTGTAATTAAGTTGATTATTAGTTATGTCTATAATATTAACGCTGAAGGATCGCAAGTCTACACTCTCCATAGATTTTCCTATCCCCATACAATTGGATGCAAATTATCAATACGGATTAGCACTCATTGGTTTCTTTTCCTACAATACTATACCCAACGTAGAAGAAAATACAGAATTTTACTATATAGATAAAAGCAAACAGTTGAATTCAATTCATCTGCCTGGTGGTGTATACGAAATTACAGATATTAATAATTTTTTAAAGAAGAAGTTGCTAAATTTCAATTTGAATGGTAATGAAAAAGAGGAAGATATATTTTTCCTAAGACCAAACAATAATACTTTGAAGTGTGAAATTTTTCATCGTGATTTTGATATAGATTTCACTTATAACAATTCGTTGGCAAAACTCCTAGGATTCTCACGAAAGGTATTACCAGCAGGAATAGTTCATTCATCTGATCGTCCTGTAAACATTGTTAAAGTTCGAACAATTCACGTGGATAGTAACATAACAAGTGGGGCATATTACAACGGGATACCATCTCATACATTAAATGAATTTCCTGTTACATCTAACCCAGGGTATTCTATAGACGAAATTCCACGAAACTTAATTTATTTGCCAATAATCAGAAAAGAGATTTCTAACATTTCATTGAAAATAGTAGATCAAGATTTTAATCTGGTGAATTTTCGAGGCGAAGAAATTATCATCCGATTGGAATTGAAAAAAGATGGTTTTAATAATTAAATCGTATAAAAGACATATCCACCCCTCACCATGCTCAGTTAGAAAAAGTTGTTCAAGAAGAAAGTTGGGGGGTAAATTATCACCATTAAACGTCAATTTTCTCAAAACAATTGGATATGTCGTACGATCAAATTTTAAACCTGTATAAGCCGGTGATTACCGATACCTCCATAATTAATATGGAATATCGAACATATTTGCCCTATGTTAAATCATTTGATAATAATGATGTAATCGAAATAACCGTAAATAGAAATGATGTTTGGCTGTTAATGAGCGAGGCTGCATTAGTCATTAAAGGAACACTGAAAAAGACAAGAGGAGAAGGCGATGGTTGTTTACTTAATAATGCAGGAGCCTTTTTGTTTGATTCAGTAACATATGAATTGAATGGAGTTGAAGTGGAGCATGTAAAAGATCCGGGGATTGTGAGCCTTATTCGTGGCTATTTATGTTATACTGAAGATGATACTAAACATTTAACAATGGCCAGTTGGTACTATCCAAATCAAAACCCGACATGTGCTAACAAAGAATTCTTTATGCGAATACCTTTAGCTCACTTATTCGGTGTTTTTAGTGATTATAAGACAATGATGTGTGGAAAACACACATTGCGACTAGTAAGGTCTCGAACAGATAACAATGCTCTATTGAATCCTAATAGTGAAACAATAACTGAAATTAAAATTGATAGTATTGAGTTGAAAGTGAGCCATGTAATGCCAAATGATAATATTAAAATGGAATTATTAAAGTCAATTAAACATGATCGGCCAATCTTGATTCCATTTAGGAAATGGGAATATCACGAATTACCAGCTCTTAATACAGGGTCGACAAAAGAAATTTGGAGTGTGAAAACTACTACAAATGTAGAGTGTCCTCGTTATGCTATTATTGGTTTTCATAATAACCGAAAAGATATAGCAACTGCTGATTCTACATTATTTGATCATATGAACATATCAAATATCCGATTGTCTTTAAATGGAGATTATTATCCATATGAACGAATGAATTTAGATTTTGCATCAGATAATTATACAAATGTATATTATAATTATACAGAGTTTTATAGGAGTTACATGGCTCAATCTCTATTAGAACGCAAACAGGTTCTATTAAGTTATGATAAATTTAAAACACACGCGCTCTTTGTTATTGATTGTTCTAAAAGAGATGAAAGTATAAAATCTTCAACAGTTGACGTTAAGATTGAGATTGATACACATCAAGCTTTTCCTGAAAATACAAAAGCATACTGCATCATTATTCACGATTGTATTATCGAGTATTTGCCTCTCAGTGAAATTGTTCGAAAAATTAATTAAAATGAAAATTGCAATTGTTGATATGCAAGGTTTTGTATTAAATAGTAGTGAACACGAACGGAAGTTTCATGTTAAAGAGATCACTATTATGCATGATTCACAATATAATCATTATGTATTTCAAGAACCAAAACCATATTCGGCATTATCTATTCCCGAAAAGAAAGATGTAAATTATGCAATTTATAACATTCATGGGCTTCCATACCAATCAGGATACATTAGCTACGATTATATACATTTAATAAGAAAAAAATTATATGGATTTGATATTGTGTATGTTAAAGGACACCAGAAGAAGGATTTTCTACTAAATTTATTTGAAGATTTGGATGCTAGCAAACAATCGTTACCGAAAATTGTAAACATTGAAAGTTTAAGTAGTTGGCATTCACCACCTAAATTTAATATTGATGTACCGAAATGTATGGAACATTTAAATGATAAGTTTTATATGTGTAGTTTAAGAAACTGTTTTGTACTTAGTAATTGGATTTATAATTGTTTACCACAATAAATATATATATATGCTAGTTAATTGTTTCTATAAATTAGTTCACCTCACAATGTTGGGAATTCCTTTCCTAATATTAGTCACCATTTTTAATAATGTGCTCTATATGAGTCATCCAAAAAATGTGCAAGAAGTTTATATTTGTTTCACCCCTACAAATGATCATTGGCCTTCCAATTGGAATAAGATGAACAAAGTTACCGAATCAGTTCTATCTACATCTATTCCGAAAGATTCAACAACATATAAAATTAGAATTATTGACCATAAGGCTGTGTTTAAAGATAGTGAGTGGCAGAATTTAAACAGGTTCCCCACCCCTATCTTCATTTCCACATTGGCAGCAGAAAAACTTGATTCAGTCTTAGCAATACTTTATTGTGTTGCACTACTATCTGTCTCATTATTCTTAAAGTGTGTTGTTAAGTTGATTAGAAAATTAAAAGCATGGTGAAACTTGAGCAGGTGTTAGAATTGAAGAAAATTATTAACCACGAAATGGATTCAAATAATGAATATATTACAAAATTAATAAAATATAAGATGGAATTGCCTAAAAATATGTTATTGCTATTATTGAAGCCATGCTGGGGACACTCTACAACAGCTGAAGGTGACGTCATCGATGGACCGTTGTACAATCACAGCATTAATTGCAGTATATGTTTAGAATTTATATTAAAATCATACACTTCATGAATAAAAACATATATTTTTAACAATTGTATTTTTTTTTTTTTACATATAATAAAGTTATATACAACAATACTTATTCTACTACCTATGAATTATATTCAAATATTTGCAAATTCTTTGGGTATTTTATAGTGGCCCCAAGGAAGCGTGTCGGTACTGTTAGGTAATAAATATCTTTTATCATCAAAGGAATTAAGGGCCAACTTGACTTCCTCTATACTAAATATGTTATGATTATATGAACGGATAGACTGTTGGGCAACAATTTTATCCTTTCCTAACATTAAACAATCATAATAATCATTAAAAGTTATTTCATTTTTTACAACATTATTTCTTATACCCTTAATTTTCTTTAAACACTTATTATCTAGCTTATATGTATACATTTTTGACCTTAAACCTATAAAATGGGTTATAATATGCCCACATGCTTCATCTTTCATTAATCCTAGTACTTTTTTGTTCAATTGGGGTATGTTATACTTATTATTTAACGGATAATCGCTAGTATCAAATTTGCTAATATGCTTTTTAATAATTTCGCTATAAACATCATCACACATTATTTCATAAATAAAACTATCAGTATCTGTATACATCAATTTGCATTGATTTAATGGTATATGTTTCAATATAAATTGGTAATGGAAGTCATACATTACGGTCTTTGAAATATCTAAAATGGCCATGCCCACATATATCGGTGTGTTAAATATAATTTGAGCTTTATTTAATTCTACAGCAACTAAATTATCGTCAAAAATTTTACGGCTATGGAATAATGGACTTGAAATTAAATTTTTTGCTCCATATTGCCCGCCCCATTTATTCACTAATTTAATATTTCTATGGTTTCTTATGTTTTCCATCGTTTTTCCGAAAACTGCGTTATTCATCAATTTGAATAAACTTTTATCAAAATCTGATTGAGCATTGGTTCGTAACATTGTATTTAAATCAATATAAGATTTCAACCATGGAGACTGTTTGAACTTCAATATTTTATGAATTTTAGTTAGAATTAAACCGTTATTTAATGCTTGTTTTAAATTCCTATAATGAATAACATAATTTTTTTTATCTTTTACTGTATTTAACAATTTAGACAGTTTTGAATTTGGAGGTTTCTCGTGATCAGCACAAAAAGGAAAATCTTTATGTTCATCATGTAGACAAGATGGATACTCTAAATGAACTTCTAGAATATATCCTTCGTCTGCATCATCTCTTAATTGGCTAATGTTGAAATCATTAATATTATTGACCCAAACAAAATTATCGTATGGTAAGTACTGACACATAGCCCAACCATATAAATTATTAACGTCAAAATATAATAAATATTTCGATAGTTTAGAAGAATCATAATTAGTCATATATTTATTGTTGGCTTCGGAATAACGATTGGAGCACATAGAAATTCCTCCCCTTAACCCCTTTTCTATGAATAATAATTGATTAATATCTTTAATAAGTTTAAGTCTACATTTAGTAATTCTAAGCATGCAATCCCAAGCATATCCTGGTAAAGTATAGTACCATGCTGGATCTAATTTGTAAATATTCTGACACCTATTTCTAAAGTTTTCAAAAACATCTGCCAACAGAATTACATCAGTTTTTAAATATAAATCACTATACTCTCCTAAATTTAGCATATTAAATTTATTCCAAACATTTAGAGCATGTTCATATTCATCTTCATTAATATTTTGATCGTTTAATTTATTATAGAATAATTCTCTTTTTGGTAATTCGTCATCATTTAATTTATCTAAATTATCAACATAATCATAGGGAAAAACACCTTTACGTGTAAGCAGGTGAAATTTTTCATTATCTAAATAATTAAATTCCTGCTTAAGATTTGTTAGATCATTTATATTTAAAGTAGATGCTAATTCTGCTAACGATGTACCCAAAAACCTAAATGAATCTATGAACCTATATTTAATACTATTTTCTGTATAATATTGAGTAAATGATATATATTTCTCTTTATTAATGGGTAATAAGCTAACTCTATTGTTTTTACATAATTCTTTAATTAAAAAATGTCCATCGTAATTAGAGAGATTATGGCAAACTATTGGAATAACAAATAACTTTTTAAAATTTAAATTACAATTAGAGTGAGCGAATCCTCTAAATTCACCATTAAAAAGATTATGATATGCTACAATTACATCATCAATCACAAATAGTTTCTCACAAATATGACATGCTATAGCTGTATTTTTATCAACTCCGGGAGTCGTAAGTATCACAGTTTTTAACTTTTCCTCAAGATTGAATGCTAATATTTCCAATTGATTTGAAAACCATTCTACACAGTTCTCTCCGCGATATGATTTATAGAATGAAATTGAATTATCATATGCACATTTAAAATAAAAACCTACACTAAAAGCTTTATGTTGTTGATAGAAATTTTTATTATGTACTTTTTCTAGAACACATTCGAAATCCAAATAAATTATAAAGGGCGATTTTTGTTTATACGTAAAAGTTTTAAATTCAACATAATCATACTTTGGGACAGTTATCTTACAAAATTTTTTCTGTTCACATAATTCTAAATGCTCATTTAATTTATTCTCATCATTAAAATAATTCAAGCAGCGATCGCATACAAAAATGGCATGTTGTTTATTATTTATTTGTTTCGAGATAAGCCTAGAAAGATTTGTTATAAGAGAGTAGTGATATGAAATTTCCTCAAATTTATTACTCTCTGCAGGTAGTGGATCATAATCGTTTATATTTGGATAATATGTGTCTTGTATTAATAATAAATTTATATGTTTACTTAATTTCGAGTCCGTTATTCGACATGGTACTACTGAAAAATGCTTACCTTTCTTATTTTCAATAAGTTCAAGTATATAAACATTAACAGAAATATTGTTTAATCTTTCAAATTTTGGAATTTGGTCTATGGTAATAGGTAAAGTTAAGCCTTCGGTTATTAATACATTATTGTAATGAGGATAAGATGATACTCCATCTGAATTATGAGTAGGATAAAGAGCTGCGATGACGCTCCAATAAAAACAAGCATTATCGAAATTCTTAATGTTTATGCAAGCGCGTTTAACACGAATTTCATCCGGTAGTTTAATAAAAGATGAAGCACCGTTTCCAAATGTATGCTTATTAATATTTATTTCCAAACTAATTAACTTATGTAATGCCCAACCACTATCACGCTCTTGGAATTCACTCATTGCTGTTAATACTTTTTCCACAACATTTGTTTGGAACCAGTCTGATAGATTGCTTCCAATGTCAATAATTATGTTTTTGGTAATAAAATATTTATATTCAAACGTATCTAGATTGTTCTTCTTAATAATATATTCACCGCAAAAACAAGTGTTTATTTTTATTGTTTTAATAGATTTAAATATATTAAGAATTCTACGTTTGACTAATTGGAAAGCGTCTTTAAAAAATTCTAAAATGTCTATATGTTTTAAATTATAAATAATCCCAGTTCTAATGCGACTATTAAATGCAGCGTTAATATCTTCCCACCTAATTCTATCACTACGTTTTACTCCATTGTCACCCCCGCCAATATGTATGTTATTAGTTTGTAATAGAATTCGCAATCGTCTTAAATGAGTGATATTGGTTAAAATCTTTCTGTATTTACCAGTTGATAGTTGCCCTTCTTTTGATATTTTCGTTAACTGTCGGATGCTTGTATTAATTTTTTTAATCCAATTTTTCTTTTCTCTGGAATTTTGTAATAGTTTTGTGGCTTCGGTAACAATTCGGATAACTTCATGGCTTAGGTCAATTGCACAATCCATTACTGGAAAAATAAATATTTCATTGCAAAACCAATATTAAATCCAAAATGTTAATATTTACCTGTAGCCTATTAGAATTATCAAACCAAATTATTTAAACACTCGATATACATTGTTTAAACTTCAATATTTTATGTAGTTGTTGAAGATGAAACTGTATTTGACAAATAGCTCACATGAGCCCATATTTATATTGGAAAAAAAAAAAAAAAAAAAAAAGAAATGATAATCGTCTTAGAGGGTGGCTTTTCAACCTTCTCAATCTCATGTGTAGATAATCACAAATTTTACTAGATAATTCTTAATAGCATTCAAATGATATTATTGTTAAGAGCACATTCTTCATCGTCTGTGTACTTAGTTGGGTTCTCAATATAATAGAAATCTACCCTAATATAGATTAGATTATTTTTATATTCAAATACGAAAAAATTATTAAATAATGCTGTCTGACATATTGTTGAAATTTATAACAAGAAATGATAATCGTCATAGAGGGTAGCTTATCAACCTGCCAATTAAAAATCACTTAACTTTTTGGCTTTTCAAATAACGTCAGACCGTCTGGCCTCGATGGTTTTTACATCTGCATGCAGTAGAGGGTGGCTTTTCAACCTTCTCAATCTCATGTGTAGATAATCACAAATTTTACTAGATAATTCTTAATAGCATTCAAATGATATTATTGTTAAGAGCACATTCTTCATCGTCTGTGACAAGAAATGATAATCGTCATAGAGGGTAGCTTATCAACCTGCCAATTAAAAATCACTTAACTTTTTGGCTTTTCAAATAACGTCAGACCGTCTGGCCTCGATGGTTTTTACATCTGCATGCAGCCTTTTTTTTTCTTTAAAGTAATTAAGCGACTCTCATTAAATGGACAAAATGGCGTTAAAATTAACTGGACAATAACCATGGTGACGCTAATGGACGCCGGACGACCCACCATTCGCCCGGCCAATCAAATTCAACGGTGCCATATTGAATCACCCCTTTTCCCACCCATCCAATGAAATCCAACGACGCCATATTGAATTACCTTTTCCCCACCCATCCAATGAAATCCAGCGACGCCATATTGAATTACCCCTTTCCCCACCCATCCAATGAAATCCAACGACGCCATTACCCCTCTCCCTTAGTACCCTCCCCACTGACGCCATATTGAATTACGCCCCACCATTAAACTTGTACACACTCCTTTGATTGACACCATATTGAAAAACCACCCCCTTACCCCTGAATTTACAACCCCCCCCTCTAGAGTCTAAGTTGAGGGAGAATCGGCCTTGTTTAACTACTAGTGTTCGTACCAATTTCTGGTTGACTGAGTACTCTCGACTAGATAGAGACTCTCTAGACAGTAGGTATTAGATAGGTATAGAATATGCAATGTATTCTGAAATTTGGGCTGCAAAACATGAAAAATATTAAGATTCAAGTATATGTAAAAGTATTGTATTATTCTGTTGGCAAT
Organism: Platypus cylindrus; assembly: GCA_949748235.1. Classification (NCBI taxonomy): domain Eukaryota; kingdom Metazoa; phylum Arthropoda; class Insecta; order Coleoptera; family Curculionidae; genus Platypus; species Platypus cylindrus. The sequence goes on from OX456488.1 coordinate 40,959,427, forward strand.
CAATTATGTAGATGGCATGTTACTCGTATTATTATATCTGCATTGTATTCGAATAAAATTTTACACAATTCTGTGTACATGTACACATGCTGTACAATATAAACACATCGTCTGTGTTTTCTGTTATGACTGATGCAAGGATCAATTTTTACCTGACGATCTTGTAATACTATTTAATTAATAATATATTAGTTTTTCTGAAAATAATAACAAACACTTTTTTGCACCCGTAAACAACCTATCGCGTACCCTCTGAGGTACGCGTAACCTCGGTTGAAAATCGCTGCCATAGAAAATACACATTACTAATGCGTCTGACGAGCCTTATTTCGCACGTTAAACCAACCACTCACAGATTTTCAATTTTATATATGAACTAGTGTATCAATCCGACTTCGTCCGGGGTGACTTCCCGGGCTGAATAATAATTTATCCCAAATTAACACCGCGAAAATAGCTGTTAATATAAATGTTTTAGTTATAGTGACTACACGTAATATTTAGAAGTTTCGTCTATGAAAGATTATATTTTACACTTTTGTCTGATATTCTGTGACCTAGATAATGAGAATTACAAAGCATAGTACCCGGACTTCGTTCGCGTTGAGCTATAAATTGCAATTCTCTATAAAGCAGAACTTACAACAAAATCATAATAACTACTAACCATAGGTGAATTTCACAACTTTAATGTGTAATAAGAAGATTCAAAAATTAGCAACGTCGCGAATGTTTATTTCCCTAAATTCATAATTTCTTATTCTAGCCACTAATCATAGTAATGCAATTCAATGACGATTCCCGAAATAAAGTAGATGAGATGAATATTAATAGTTAAAAAGAATTTACAAATAAAAATATACATATTTTTCTTATTATTATCTAAACTAAATATAATTGGACAGCGCTGTTAAAGGCGTATTGGTACTCATAATTATCTTATCAGTTTAATGATATTTAATTTTAATTATTTAAACATCATTTTAATTATTATATTTTATTTTATTAAAATAAGAATCGGAACTTTTAATTTAAATATCATTTCTTATCTCTTTGAATTAATTGTTTATTGCCATTAAGATAATCTTATTAGTTTTTACTATTTTGCTGTTTATTTTGTTGCATATCATCTCAATTTTGTATTTTTATCTAATTACATTCAATGCGACACTGGTGCCGTTTGCGCTCTTTTGTCCATACTAGGACTGCGCGGGAGGAAATCGATCAGCATCGATTGAGAAGGGAGAAAATCAACGAAAACCACCACCAATCAGAGTGGTGGTTTGTGAACCTACAGCACATTGTAGGTTCACATATCGAGCCCATTGTGATTATTTAAAAAAATTGTTTATAATTTATTAAATATAAATTTCATCATATAGATAATTTTATAAACAGTGAATTGGTTTTGTTATGCTTATAATGTCTTTATTGTATACATTAATCATACTATAATTAATTCTACTAATAGCGATTTACTTACTTAAGCGATGTACGGAGCTTGCCTAGCGTCTTCTATATACTAGGTACCTCTTGTATATGGCTAACTTAACTATACCTTATCTCCTATGCTAAAACTAATTGCTCATTATGAAACATCTGGCCAGCCTCTAGATTTGAATGCACATATAACACTTTTGTCACTGGCGTTGATGCTGTTGTAGCGGTTGGCGACTGGCATCTAGATCTTCCCCTGGGTATAGGGGCTGGTCTAACTATTTACGTGGTGCTGCTAGTTCCATAGCTGCATAGACAGTCAGTAGACGGTCTGCTCGTCGTCTGCAGGCGTGTAGTATGCCGTTCACCAACCATTCACTAGGATGAAAACACATGAGGCGGTGATGTTGGACTGTAGCGTGTGCTGTCTGATTTGCTTCCGGATTGTGTCCGGACAACACTACACTACTGTGTCGTGTAGTTCAGTCTAATGCTCCTTTCTTTGTTGTGCGATTTCGTCAAAATGTTCTCCTTCTTCCAGTATTGTTTCATTGACCATCATTATTGAGATTGGCCGTAAAGAATTACTAATACTGCTGCTGGTCATTGGAATGTGCTTTTTGAAAATGTGGCTCACAGTTGACGACATCGTGGTGTCTTGGGTTCAAGATATTCTTTGATGTTCGGACTATACACTGTGGCCATATGTTGATCATTCCGGCTCTCCTGATGACTTCATCGTGCCGTATTCCATTACATGTAAGTACAATCGACACGGCTTCGCTGGTGATGAAGAACTATAAGTTTGGGAGGAGTACATTCTCTTCCAGATCACCGATGTGAAGTCCATCTCTATTAATTCGCATGGGCGGCCCCCTGGTCGTTCTGTACTGTTGGTGGCGAGTGTCTCGCTACCAACTATGTCTACTATTCTATCACACATTAGTAGTTGTCAAAAGAAAAAACAGATAATAAAAATATCGAAATCGATGTCATTTCATAACATTTTCGGCCCATTTTATACTTTGTGCGCGATTCTTCTTAAAATGCCCTTTTCCTTACACTCTGAATCGCCTTTTCGTTTTCTGTTCGATGTTAATTCTAAAAATATTATAATATATTGATATCTGCTCGGGCACCACTATTTGATTTTTAGTTTGCTCTACGGCGCCTCACCACTCCAAACAGAAAGTAGGGGTAAAAGCCTTTACGAGTAGGCTTTAGACAGCGGAGATGGTTTTTCCAAAGTTCATAGCACATGAGTAGGAAAGAAAAGCTAGCCAGATCAAAAATATATCGTATATTCTAAATTATAAATTGTCATTAACAAAAAGCAATAGTCTCGCAAAAATTAAATAAATCAATCAATAAATTCGGGTTTAAACAGTCGTATACACCTTTTACTCTTAGTTTTATTTTCTATACCTGTATTTAAAAAAATTATATACCATACTGTAAATTTAAAATATATCTTTTTTCTAAAAACCAAAAAAATGGAAACACATAGAGTGAACGGAATGGAGATGTGTAAAAAGAAAACAAAAGTAATGGTGATGGGGAACAACATGAGATAAAAATCATGGTAGATAAGGTAAAATTGGAGCAAGTGACGAAATGGAAATATTTGGGAGTAGAAATATTTAGTTCAGGAAAGCAAGAAGAATAAATTAACAGCCGAATAGGAAAAGCAATGAAAGTGTTTTACAGTATCAGCAATACGATTGTGGGGAAAAAAGAAATAACAAGAAAAACAAAAATAAACGTCTATAAAACAATAATAAGACCAATACTGACATTTGGATGTGAGACATGGATAACAGATAAAAAGGAAATAAGTAAAGTCCAAGCGGTAGAAACGAAATACATGAGAAGAGTAAAGGAAGTGACAAAGAGAGAAAGAATCAAGAATGAAGAAATAAGAAAAGAACTAGGAATGGAGGGGATACACGAATACATAGAGAAGTAGTTGGATAGAAGTTGGATGGTGGGGCCATCTGAAAAGAATGGGACAGGAAAGACAAGTTAGAAGGGTATGGGAAGCTAGACCTGGGCAGAAAAGAAAAAGGGGCAGACCTGAAACTACTTGGAATGACATGATAGAAACGATATTGCAAAGAAGAGGAATAACGATGAGAGAAGCTAGTAGGATTGCAAACAACAGGAGAGAATGGAGAAAGTTTTGCGACGCAGTGACACGAAGCGAAAACGCGGGGGCCTAGAGGAAGAAGGAAAAAAAAAAAATAAAGACTAACAAGATACATATATATATATATATATATCGTAAAGCCTGTCTACCATTTCTGGTGTAGGCTTTTTAGTCTTTATCTTTTTTTTTCCTTTCTTTCTTTCTCTAGGCTTATTCGTTTTTGCTTCACGTCACTGCGTCGCTAAACTTTCTCCATTCTTTCCTGTTGTTTGCCACCCTACTAGCTTCACTCATCGTTATATATATATATATATATATATATAATGTAGATATTCTTCTAATGTTGGGGTAAGTGTGTTAAAATAATTTGCCGTTTGGCTTTTACACAAAGTCGTATGGCAATTACTTTAAATTACACCTGCTATGTACATTTCCTCAAATAGAGAAATCACTTTCTGGAATCTCCATCCCACTGTTAATCGTAAGGGTTTCATGCTTTCATTAAACGTAATATGATGCGGCTGCGAATGGGGTTAAAACCAAAGCAACTCCTTAATTGCATCGGCTTGATCTCTGAATAAAACATATTCGGATATATGGAGTCTTGATCCAAAAGTCATGAGTTTTTGGAGGAGTTGCAGGAATTGAGAGAAAGGCTTGGACGAGTAGCTTTTAGGCAGTGGTGAAATTAAGTTGGGGATCAGAAGAAAGTTTAAGTAAAGCCAGAAGTGATAATATAAAACATCATGTTTGTTTTCAGTGTTTTAATTAATTTTAATAATTAATAAATAATCTTGTAAATAATATAATATATAAATAAATAATATTGTTATTATTGTTAACATTTTATTGCCATAAATATTTTATTTACTATCAAATAATAAATAACATTTATTAATGTTAAATAACATTATTATATCATAAAATAAAATAAAGTACAACTTTTGCAACAATAAGACGGCCCTGGTAGCCGGGCCAATCAGAAAAAGCCGAAATTCAGGAAAATAGAAAAATATAAACTTAAAAAGTTTATAGTTTAAAGTTAAAAGTTACCGACGGCAGCAGGCACCAAAATCTTAAATAGAAACAGCGCGGCTTATCTCACGATTACTCCTGTTCGCGTGGCATAGCCGGAACTATAGAGAAGTTAGAAGGACTTGCTGGAGCACTCACTTGCTAGTAGACGTTGACGAGGTATTAATCTTAAAAACCAAGGCTTATTAGAATGTTATTAACTTGATTATTAGTTAGACTGCCGCTGAATATAATTTACTAATTTTCAGCCCGTTCAGAATTCAGTCCTGGGCTCGCTCTTTTATTATATATTAGGCTTCGACTGTAGGGAGAATTGTATCAAGAACGCCAGACGAGATAGGAATTTTCGAAAATTACTGGGCACACAATAGTGGTTCCATTAATCACCATTAGCATCGCATTAATGCATCAGGTCCTATAAATTAATATTAACTAAGTAATCTAAAGACGTAATTATATTTAATTATACATGTATATTTTTTTTATATTGGATAATTAATATGACAATTTCATTTAGCTTTTTATTGGATATGAAAAAATCCAAAAAATTGTTGTAGCCAAAATTGAAGCCACTTTAAATTGACGGCCACTGTGCCCATTATCAAATAATCCAGCTAATTTATTGTATCGATTTCATAGTATTTGGCAAATACTATCAAATAGTACCTTATTTGATTTAGTAAAATAATAATTCAGTCGTCTTATGTAATGTGTAATATAATACACATATGTAATAATACCATACAGTAATATCCGCTTGAAATATAACACCAAATCACACATCAATTAAAACACTGAAGTATATACTATTAAACAATTTTTTTCATATTACGTGTAAATGTGCATTACTATTATCCAAGTAATGTGCACTCAGTGCACATTATTTGGATTTTGCTAAGCATCATTATTAACTTCCACTAGTAGTTAAAATGATTTAGACTTAAATAAATTAATGTTATTGAATAGTAATAAAATTAAAATAGGTACAACACATGTTCAATGTAGCGGACGCATTTTTCGATGAATCGTCTAATTCGATTCAACAATGACGATTTTACTCTGCAAAATTGGGAAACGGCTTCCCGAATTTCACTGGCAACTTGAATAACTCGTTGCTGCAGTTCATAGTCACCATCAGCGGGTTTCCTATACACCAAGGATTTTATGTGACTCCAAAGATAAAAATTTAATGGATTAATGCATGAGCCCACGTTACGAAGTTTTCACGATCTTTCATTAATAGTAAACATTTTATTGTAGAAGAAGAAATCTATTTTATTCATCTTTTTAACACAACTTAATTAATATAAATCAGCGATTGATAGTCCAAAAATGGTTGTTACCCTTTTAATTGAATATTCATTTCCCATCTTCGATCGACAATCGATTATGGGTTATTGTCGATTATATCAGGAACCGTCCGAATCATTCCTCAAGCTAATGAACTCATTGGGGTTCATTATGATTTGGAACATCTTAATTTAACTGTAATAATCCATTGTGGGAATTCCTCTTCAGCAAAATAATCAATTCTAAAAATGCTTAATTTATATAATATTATAATAATATTAGATTCAAAACAGACACTGAACATCTCAGTGTAATTTACAATAGACTATTACAGACTAATTAGTAAGTATACATGGGACGGAAGAACTTAGATACATAAGATATAATTATACATAGATTAGATACATAGGGACGTGGGATATTATTTACAAATATAATAAAAATGTATTTACTAAACTGTAATAAATAGTAGGAGAGAAAGAGAAAACAACTTCATCAATGCGTAGGTAGACAATACCAGTGTTTTTAGACTGTTGTGATGTTAATATAAATTTTAAGAATAATAATTGTTAATGAAGTTGTGTTGATTGTAAGTTAAGATGTGTGTCACGATTTGAAGATAATTTTCCTTTTCGATCATATTAGTAGTCATCAATGTATGTAGGAAAAATTGTTTAGCTCACTTATGTCAGTTTCTTAGAAAACATGGAAATTCTTTCGTGTTTTTAATGTTTATTTTTAAGATTATTTTTTAAGTTTATTATTTTTATGGCAAGATTCTTGTTTTAAATACTAATAAATGAATTGTTTTAGTCTCTTGCAGAAGGCTGTAAGGACAGTCGAAATTTCGAGCAATAAAAGAAGTTTTATTTATAAACCTGACCGAATGCCGAGAAAAAATTCAAAGAATAATTTTGAAAGTTTGGTAAATTTAAAAAAATACGGTCGATAAAGTAAATTGAAGTAATATATTTATTATATATATAATATATAAGTAATATATTTTATATAATATAAGAATAATAATAATATTAAGAATACTGTATTTAACCAGAATAGAACTAAGAATAAATGTTGTATGAAGATATTCATAACTCGTCCCTCCCTAGATTCAACTTCATTTATGGTAGTTGAATGTTACTGGATGAGTGCATCCCCAATAACCATAGAATCTGTTCGCTTATTGAGAGTTGATTTCCATTTTTTATAAGCCCATACCAGTGAAAATATTGTGACAGTGATGTATATTAAAATGGTCCATATACTGGGCGTGTTATCAGGTATTCCCGAAGAATTTGTTAAAATGTTTGTTTGTAAATTTACTAATTGGTGTTCCAATTCATGGAGTTAATCTAGTTTTATTTCTTTCTATCCTAACTGTATATCTAATATAGTATATGTAGTTGCGTAGTTCCTTCCATAAAGTCTGGAAAAACGATTAATTGCTGATGATCTTTTATAACCTTATGTTGGTTTATAAACGTTTTGGAATCAAGAATCATTTTATAATCATCGGGAACTTGTGATAGGTACGTTCCTTGAACGATTTTTTCTTTTTCCCGATTGGTACATTTTATTTGGATTACAATTTCTTTTGGGATTACAGCTAACCACATATTACTCTTGTCAAGTTGTATTATAATGTGTCTGCTGATTCAGGCCTCAGTTGAATTACAAGTAGAATTCCTCGAGGTGGGCTGGAGAAGACCGACTTCGCAAGGGGCACTTTCCAAGATATCGACAAGTTCAGCCTTTAACAAATGTAGTGGTTCGATCGAAGCTGATAGCGTTGCTCTTTGTAGTACGCATAGCGCAATTCGTTTTTTATTAAAAATAAAACATACTTTTTGGTATATCGGCTTTAAAATTACTAATTTTCCATAAGGATAGAGCGTATAATTGGTAATAATTAAAATAATTCAGATAAGTAATGGAAATGTGTAAAAGAAATATTATCTTGTTATTTATTATAAATCATTCTAACCTTATAATTTTTTCAATTACTAGCGCTGATTCTAGGCATTCCATTGGCATTTGATCCAGACCTAACTGTTATTGTATATATATATGTATTTTAAAGCCTGTCTACCCTAGAATGGTGTAGGCTTGTTAGTCTTTATCTTTTTTTCTTTCTTCCTCTAGGCTTCTACGTTTTCGCTTCGCGTCACTGCGTCGCAAAACTTTCTCCATTCTTTCCTGTTGTTTGCCATCCTGCTAGCTTCACTCATCGTTATTCCTCTTCTTTGAAAAATCTTTTCTATCATGTCATTCCAAGTAGTTTCAGGTCTTCCCCTTTTTCTTTTCTGTCCAGGTCTAGCTTCCCATACTCTTCTCACTTGTCTTTCTTGTCCCATTCTTTTCAAGTGACCCCACCATTCCAACTGTCTCTTCTCTATGTAATCGTGTATCGCGTCCATTGCCAGTTCTTTTCTTATTTCTTCGTTCCTGATTCTTTCCCTCTTTGTCACTCCCTTTACTCTCCTCATGTATTTCATTTCTACCGCTTGTACTTTACTTATTTCCTTTTTATCTGTTATCCATCTCTCACATCCAAATGTAAGTATTGGTCTTATTATTGTTTTATATACGTTTATTTTTGTTTTCCTTGTTATTTCTTTTTTCCCCACAATCGTATTGCTGATATTGTAAAACACTTTCATTGCTTTTCCTACCCGGCTGTTAATTTCTTCTTCTTGCTTTCCTGAACTAGATATTTCTACTCCCAAATATTTCCATTTCGTCACTTGCTCCAATTTTACCTTATCTACCATGATTTTTATCTCCTGTTGTTCCCCAATTACCATTACTTTTGTTTTCTCTTTACACATCTCCATTCCGTTCTCTCTAAGTGTTTCATTCCATTTATTTATGCTTGTCTGCAGCTCTTTTTCGTTAGATGCTACCACCATTATATCGTCTGCGAATGCTCCAATCTTTACTTCAACTCTCTCTATATAATTCCATCCCACGTCAAGTCCTCTAGTTCTTTCTTTCGCTTTCCTTATTATTTTGTCCATGTAGATATTAAATAATGTTGGACTTAGTTCTCCTCCCTGCCTTAGTCCGTCTTTCGTTTTAAATTTTTCCGATTGTTTATTTTTGACTATTACGCTATTTGAGTTCTCTTCATATATTTTTTTTATTAATCTTATCATTTGTATGCTTATCTCTTTCTCTGCCATCATCCTCCACAATCTATCTCTTCCTACTTTGTCGAATGCTTTTTTTAGATCTAAAAATCCCATATATACACTTTTTTTCTTTCTGCTTGCTTTTTCGATTATCTGTTTGATCGTGAATATATTGTCTTGGATGCTCCTTCCTTCCCTAAATCCTGACTGTGATTCATCCAGTGTTTTGTCGATTTTATTTCTTAATCTCTCATTGATCATTATTTCCAGCACTTTCATATTGGTGTGTATTAGTGTAATCCCTCTATAGTTATTACAGTCCTTCCTGTCCCCTTTCTTGTATATTGGCACTATCATTGCATGCTGCCATTATCTTGGTATTCTTTGTTCTTTCCATATTTTTTTATACACCTCAATCATTAGTTTCCTTCCCTCTTCCCCCATATATTTTACCATTTCTGTTGTTACTGTGTCGCTTCCTGGCGCTTGCCCATTCTTTAATAGCTTTATGGCCTTTTCCATTTCCTCCATATTAAACTCTTCCTCATCGTCCCTGCCTTCAGCTCTGCCTACATTGGCTACCTCTCCTATATCAGTCCTCTCTCTCTTTTCTGACAGCAGCTCTTCAAAGTATTGCTTCCATATTTCCATTATTTCCTTTTCCTGCCTTAATAGTTCTCCTTCTTTGTTCTTTATATATGTCGCGCAGTTGGCCTTTCCTTTTCTTATTGTTTTCAGTCTGCTGTAGAATATTTTTTTCCCCTCTGCCGCTTCGTTTTCTAATTTCTTGCCAAATTCTGCCCATTCATTTCTTTTCGCCTCTAATACTAATGTCTTCACTATTTTCCTTTCTTCCTTGTAGCACTGATACGTTTCTCTAGTTTTTTTTGTAGATACTCCTTCCATTTTTTCTTTTTTTGTCTCACTCTTCTCTTGATCTCTTCTGTCCACCATGCCGTTTGTTTTATTTTCTTATTTCTTTTTATTCTTCCACACACTTCCGAGCTTGCTTGTAGTATTATCTTTTTGAGTTCCTCCCAACTCTCTTCCAAACTTAATGTCTTCCATTTCTCATTTCTACTCTCAATCATCCTCTTCATTGTTTCTCTATATTGCTTTGCCACCTCTCCGCCTTTTAGTCTATACGCTTTTATTTTCTCATATTCTATCTTATCTTCTTTCCTCTCTCTGTTGTCTGCTTTTAATGGTTTCTTTATCTTTGATATGACCATATAATGATCACTTCCCACTTCCGGTCCTCTTGACACTTTTACATCTACTATGTTCTTTCTATTTTCATTTCTTGCTACTATGTAGTCTATTATCGATTTTTCCTTTTTGCTGCTCATCTCTCTAGTATATTTGTGTATATCTTTGTGCTTATAGTAAGTATTTGCTATAAACATATTATTGATTCGGCAAAACTCTATTAATCTTTTTCCATTATCATTTAGCATTGTCTCCCCATTCTGGCCCAATATTCTACACTCTCCTGATTTTCCCTTTCCCACTGTACTATTGAAATCTCCTGCAATGTATATTTCGCCTTTTGCTCTTTCTACCGTCTCTGTTAACATTTCCCAGAATTTCTCTTTGTTCTCCTTTTCGTCGTCTTCATTTGGACCATACACACTTATTATTATTATAATGCTCTCGTTATCGTCCTTCATATTTATTGTCAATATCCTCTCTGAACATGCCTCCCATCTTTCTATATTGTCTGCCCATTCTTTTTTTATCATACATGCGACTCCTTCAGCTGCTCTTTTCTCTGTTTCCACTCCGCTATATATAAATACACTTCCTTTCATAATTTTTTGCAGTCCTCTTCCTTTTTTTTTCGTTTCCGTTATTGTAAGTATGTCTATCTTATTTTCCAGAAACTCATCTTCTAGTTCTATTTCTTTACCCTTTATGCTTCGTATATTCCATGTTGCCAATCTCCATATTTCTACCTTTTTCCTTCTCATTGTTTTCTGCTCCTTTCCCCAATTCTTTTTCAGTTTTTTGTTTGTTTCTTCTCTTCTTCCCCGCTTCCATAATCTATCCTATTTCAATATTGTTCCTCCTTTCTTTTGTATATTTGGCACTTTTTGCTAGTTGCCATGTGCTCTATGTCTTTACCTTTAATTCTTGTACAGTTGGCGCATTTTATCTCATTTTTTCCACAATCTTTCCCTTCGTGTCCTTCTTGTCCACATCTGTAGCATACCTCCGTTCTTGTACAGTACTTAGCTACATGCCCATAGCAGCAGCATTTGTAGCAGATCGCGATCCTTATATATTCCTCTATCAGTTTTACAGTAAAATCTATCAGTAATTTTCCTTTTTTTACCACGTACTTGAATATCTCATTGTCCGCGTCTACTACCCAGTCCTCTACATATTGTTTACTGTTCCCGAAGGCATTTTTTTTAACTGCTCTTATTACTGTCTTCACCTCTCTAGTCCCCACCATTTTTCTTATTTCCTCATTTTCCCTTAATATTTTATTTACTATTTCTTCTTCAGTATACCCTTGCTCAACTTTTTTTATTATAAACAACGGCTTTGTTTCTTTCATTTTCCTCACTTTTATTCCTTTTACTTCCTCCAGTTTCTTCCCTATTTGCTCCTGTTGTAGCTCGTTTCTGCACTTCATCACTACCAATCCACTTTTGTATTTTTTTATTTCCTTTATACCTTCTTCACCTACTTCTTCTATCGTAAGTTTTTCTCGAATTTTTTCCATTACCTTCTCACCTTCTACCGCTTTCACTGTTATTTCTCTTATTTTTTCAGGTGTTTTCCATCCCTTTATCTTTTTTGTATCGTTCTCTTTTTTCTTTTCTGTGATACCCGCATATGTCTTTCTGCTCATATTTTGTGTTATTGTACCTCCCCCTATCAATTCCGTTATTTTGGCTTCCAATTTGTCCATTCTTTTCTCGAATTGTTTCTCTATTTGTTCCAGCCTTTGCTCTAATTTATCTGTTTTTCCTGGCTTTTGTTTTTTCTCTGCATTCTCCATGTTTTCATATATTGTGGCGGTCATTTTACCTACTATTTTTTCTTTATTCTCTATACTTTTTTCCATTTTCTCTTGAGTTTGTCCTTCTTCTCTTTTATTGCCCTCTTTATATATTCTAATTTCCCTTTGTATCAGTTTGATTTGAATCATTAATTCATGTTATACTCCACTTAGTTTTTCCTGAGTATCTTCATTTTCTTCTTTCCGCTGCAACATATCTTTCTGTCTTAATTTTATTCTTTTTTCCAAGCTATCTTCCACCTCGCTCATCACTACTTCTCTATACGATTTGTTTGCTTTATCTTGCTCCTCATATTCCTCTTCTTCCTCCGTTGATGTTTTTCTTTTTCTAGTCTCCACTTTTCCCACTGGAGGAGTTCTTTTGATTTTAGTCGTCACTTTGAATGGGTTTTTAGCCTCCATTCTTGCGAGGTCAATCCCACTTCTATTTATAAATCTATAATAATATTAAATATTTATCTCAGTATAAAATACAAATAAGAAGCAAATAAAAGTTGTTTTTGTTTCTTATCTCAATAACACCGGTCCTGCTTATCAGTTCTACTTGTTATTTGGAACTTACCCCCGCTTCCTCCGCTCGGAGGGGCACTTTCCTATACTTATCTAGATGTCTTACTTCTCCGTTGTTCTGTTATTAGTTAATATCCTTATCAAACTCACAAAATAAAAAATAAAAAAATAACTTTATTGATGTATTATCCTTAAACCACTAAACAATCAGTACTCTGCTTATCTGCGTATCGACTTTTCGATTCCACCACAAACAAACATCCGACCACTTTCACTCTCCGAACCAGACTCTAGTCTAGTTCGGTAGATACAATAACAGGTACAACTCTTATTGTACCATTTTTAATTCATTATAAAGATTTTCTGTTTTGCATCCCAATGCATACTGGGATCCATTATTTTTAATTTAGAAAATGTGAGGCAATTTTCAATATCGTGAAGAATTGAATCAATAATTTCATACAGATTTATAACTTGATCTAAAACTTTTCTAATAAAATATAAATCGTTATTATGTATAGAATTTTTGATAATAGACTCCAGTACGAAGTTAATGATTCTGAAACAAATAGAGTATTAATTAGGTTGGCGAGCAAAACTATACCATCGTTTTAACGGTCGCTTAGTATTGCTAAGATGCACTTCTTCTTGGTTTTCCGTTTTCACAGAAGTGGATATTTACCTTATGTAATTCTAGTAGTTCGAGTATTGCTGGATTTTTAAATTCGGTGCCATCATCAGAAATTTTTTGATTTGCAATTTTGTGATGCGAAAAATAGAATAACAATGCATCAGCGATTTCTGATGACTTTAATGATTTTAAAGGATATGTTTGAGCGTATTTAGAGAAACTGTTCACTATAGCTAAAATTTTGGTTTTTCGAGTGTATATGTATCTATATGAATAATTTCGAATGGTCTTGTAGCAGTTGGAGTAACGTTCATCATTACCTTTACCGTTTTGCGATCATATTTGCTGATCTCACAAATTTGACAATCGTTTATATAAAATATTTGATATGTTACTTTCAATCTAATTGCTCCATAAAAACTATGACTATCCATAATCCGCTTTTCATAAATTAGAGGTATGAATCGGGAAGTCGGCTTGACTTGAGGTCCAGTCGCAATACTCAGTCGGGAATTCCGTAATTCTCTATTACAGCAGGATATCGGCGATTTATACCTAATTTTTCAACAATTATTGCACCAGTCACGGCATTAATTAAGAAACGAGGTAAATGGGAGTGACTAAACAACTATTATTAGTATTTAAATCCAAAATCATACCATAACAATAAACTTAAAAATAATTTTAAAAAATAAAAATTAAAAAAACACGAAGAAATTTACATATTTTTTTAAGAAACTTACATGAGTGAGCTAAACAATTTTTCCCTCATACATTGATGAATATTGATATGATAGAATAGGAGAATTATCTTCCATTCGTGACACACAACCTAAATTACAATCAAAACAACAACCAAATAATTTTTTAATAAATATTTTTTGTTTGTTAAAAATGTGTTACTTTTCCCTTATGCAGCAATATCCACTTATTTAATAACATTGCGTTAGCTTGACTGAAATTAGTCATCTTTAAAAACACAGCAAACATAAAAACATTGCACTAGCAATTAATGCAGAGTTACTAGTGCTAAGAGTACTAAGAGTGTTAAGAGAAAGAGTAACTAGTGCTAGAATTATCAATAATTATTTCCTAGAATTAAATGGGTCCATGTTATAGTAAAAGCTGAAAATTATAAAGAGAAAAAAGATAATTAGAAAGAAACAGTCTACCAGCAGCAGCAATGGAATTGGGTGATTCAAACCCTTTAATTCGACAGCGAAAGTGAGAGAGAGAGATGAAATATTATGTACATGAGCAAGACAAAGATACGGAAATCTCTTTGGGAGATATTTTTTTGAGTTGTGTGTGTGTGGGTGTACGTGTGTGCATACCTAGCTACGGAATGGCTAATCAGCCGTCTGGCAGTAACTGTGAAATTACATGACATGTCGACGTTTCTAATTACAGTGTTACGTATATTACGGAAAAATTGACACTATCCGTATCACAGAAAACGTGTCAAGTTTTCGGAACCGCAAGTAGTAAATTTTCAAAACAGTTAGAAATTATTTTATGGACCGGCATTATAGGGAATTATTCGATCGGTCCCTTAGTTTTACCTTTTTGGTTAATTGCAGAAACGTATTTGGAATTTTGAACAAATAATTTATGGGAACTAGTGGAAGATGTCTCATTAAAATTACGACATGATACATGGTCTATCAATGCCGGAACTCCGCCTCATTTTTACGCTCATGTTAGATCGTTTTCGAATAAAAATTTTTCAAATAGGTGGATATGCCATTGAGAACCTATTGCGTAACCGGCTAGATCCCCTAATTGAAATTCCTTAGATTTTTATTTGTGGGGCTACAGGAAGTACCTGGTATACAAAGAGCCTCTTGATACTGAAGATGGACTTCATCCACGAATTTTTAAAGTTACAAGAATAATTCGTGTAAAAGCTGCAAAACAATTCTCAGGAGTTATTATTATATATTTATTATAGTATATTATACTATATATAGTTATTATTCTTATTCTCAGGATTGATTTTATAAATCGGGTTCAGCACGGAATTGAAAAAAATGGTAGTCATATTGAACACAATCTGAAAATAACTCCTAAATCACTAATGAATTGATAGAAGTATTACTTCTCATAGTAAGAGTATTGCGAATAGTAGTCGTTATCTATCGACTAAGACATTAAACTCATCCCAGTAAACATATTCCATTGGTTTGGCGTTATAGACCGTATTATAGTTTCCATCTTGATTTATCTATAATGGACGAATAATAGGTCAATATTTCTGATTCCCGGCCCCAACTATTCTGCCTTGAAAAAAGTGACCTTTCCTGTACTGATGATTAGTGTCATATAATATGCGATCAAATTCTTCGAAGCCTTTATTAGTATATTTTTGTAGATCTTTATAAACTAACAAATTATAACATCCCTTGCTAGTTGCATATAATTCTCTATCTAATATTATATGGCCAGTAATTTTATCAAATTCAATTTGATTGAAGCGCCATATCATGGAAAATGCTTAATGCCAATACTAGAATGCTGAAAATAGTTCTTTATAGGTTTTTGAGATACTTGGAGATATTTATCTAATTGAGACGTATCTGCATTAGTAATTGCATAACTATCATCTTCACTATCAACTTTGTTTGATAGGGAACTAATATAACAGATTACTTAAAACTTACTGATATTAGTTGATACAACATATATCAACAATTACACTATCAATTGTATCAGTTCATCTTCACTATCAACCTCAACCTCCAGTTCGTCTTGTTGATCCATTTCCTCTTCCTCCTGCCGCTCCTTCTACTTCTTTACCGATCTGCCCGATTTGATCTATTTCAGATATCTCGTTTTCTTCATTTTTCTTTACATTTTTAATCTCTTTTCCGTTTATTTCAGACGTTTTATTTTTAACAACTACATCTACAACTACATGTCTCCTGCTAATTATTTTAACTGATCAGTAATGAGTGAAGAATTCGGATCAATGTACTATCTTCGTTAGAACGTCCCAACTACAAGGGTTAATATTTTTTTCGAGCATCATTAGCTAATTCTAAAATTTTTCGCCTGCGGTCATTTCCCGACTTATCTAAAAGCTTCATGAATATCAAAAGAACTGTTTTTTTTAAATATGTTGACAAATATTTTTAAAATAATTGTACGATATATCCGGTGTGCCATGTTCATCCAAAATATGCAACATAAACTTAGAATAAGTTTGACATAAATATGCTATGTTAATAGATTTATATCGTCCCATTGAAAAATATACCCTAATTTTATCCCGCTTATTACATGACATCATCGAATATAAATACAGAGTTGTTATTAGCTTTGTCAGGATCTACTAACTAATTAATGACCTAATTCATTATCTTTATATGGGAAATATTTTATTTCATTAACTTGTTATTAAATTGTTGTTAACTGTTTTTTGCAAATTTAATTATTTACGAACCTTTATATATACATCAAAACCACATCGATATCGACCATAATTTAAATCGAATTATTTTACAATTACTAATTGCTTAAATTTATTACTATTTGAACAATGTTGACACATTATTTTAAAATTATTGTACGATATATCTGGTGTGACATGTTCATCAAATATATGCTTCAAATTAATATCGTCTTGTTTAAAAAGTACAATCACATTACAGTTGTCTCATATTAATTGTTTAGGGATTTTATAATAAGTTTGACATAAATATGCTACGTTGATAGATTTGTGTCGTCTCATTGAAAACTGCGCCCTAATTTTATCCTGCATATCACATGAAACATCATCGAATATAGATACAGAGTTTTCTGTATTCTTCTTCAGGATCTATAACTAATTCATCATTTTTATATCGGAAATATTTAATATCTTTAACTTGCAGCAATACATTTTCCAATAATTTATATTTAGGCTGATGAAGACATTTTGAATAAAGATAGATATTACCAAATTGTAATTCATTTCGATCAAATAACAAAGCTAAGAAAGAATCTGTTTTACGCATTCGCTTGATCCAAAGAAAATTCCGAGATAAATAAATTAGTAGTAATTCACTGTGTATATATGTTTCAGATGTCGAATAATCAAAGTCCAAATTTTCGATAGCAAGATTAAGATCTTTTCTTACTAAAAGCCTTTTTGTAACTACTATAAGCATGAAAACGAATTGACTATGTAAATGAATTAATTTTGCTGAAACAGTTTACTAATATAAAAACTATTCACTAGAGATGCGGGTATAATAAATTAGTTCATTGATAAACTTCCCTTTGAAGCCCATCTTCCTACTTATCAATAGTGTGGTATAGGGAATCGAACCCAGAAGCATCTGACACGAGGCGATCCTGGAATTAACACATCAGATGAAGCTTGCAAGAAGCACGACCACACATACAACTCAAGTTCTGCATTATCTAATAGACATAAGGCGGACAAAGAATCAGAATATCGTGCTTGGGAGAGAGTCAAATCACTAGATTCCAGTTTTGGTAGTACGGCTGCATCTTGGCTAGTTCTAAATACAATGAACAAAAATAAAATGAGAATGAGACTTATATTCATAAAACACGTTATCGATCCTACATCGAAAGCGATAAGGATATTATCTTTTCTTATATATATAATGAAACAAAAAAAAATCATAATTGCGACGGCACTGCCTCACTCTCTGGCCGACTCGAGCCGCCAACTCAGAGCGGGATTACCCAGCTTCGTAAATTTAATATTACTTCGTAAACATAACTTTAACCACTAGAAATTATAAACACAGTTATACAATATCTTATTTCTTAATTCGAAATCAGATCAATCAAGTTTACGAAGCTGGGTAACTTCGACTTTAGCTTTTTTCCTATTAGAAATGGTGAACCTCATTCTTACAGCAATTAATTGGAGATAATGCGTTTGATTTGAGCATGAAGTTTAGTAGACATTTAGATGTTAGATGTTAATTATCATAAAAAAATATCTCCATGAAAAAAAACTTTTTTACATTTTAATAGATCGTACAAATAGAATGTACTAATTTAATTTCGAAATCCAATTGTACATCGTATCATAGGTACAACATTATGTGTCATCTAATAAAAAAACACGTGACATGAAACAGTCATACAATTTTACACTTGGAACTACGTTTGGTTACTATGCCGTATTCAGCAATGTCAACTGGTTTAATAACACTGCATTAACTTCGCTTTAGTCATTCTTTAAAAGAAAAACAAGAAACATAACAAAAATCTACTAGCAGATTATTGATAAATTTCTGGGGATTGCTATGTTAAAGTGAAAATTTAAAATAATGAAAAAAGAAAGAAGAACAAATTAGAAACACTCTAGTGTAAACGTAAAATTAGATTAGTTAAATGTTGAATTTGGTGCGAGTAGCTTCGATTTGATTTTAACTTTTTTGAACGAGTTTTGAAATATTTTCTAAACAATTATGGTAAATTATTCTACAGCAGAATGGTGTGATATGCTGACGATTTATGGAGAAACCCGTGGAAATACCGCTGCTGCAAAAAGATTATATTGAAAACGATTTCCAGAGAGACAAATTCCTTGTGAACGGACATTTGTTAATTTAGCACAAAGAGCAAAAGCTACTAGTTCGTTAATTCCCCAATCCAATTTACCAAGAAGGCAATTAAGTGCTCAAACAGAAGAAGATGTTTTAAGCATGATTGAAAATGACACGCCAGTCAGTACTCGGGAAATTGCGCGACACGTCGAAGTTTCCATTTCCAGTGTGTGGCGTGTATTATGGGAAAATGGTAACTATCCATATCACATACAACGTCTCCATTCTTTGGAACCGCGAAATTATTTAAATCGATTAATATTTTGTCTATGGGTAATTAGTCAAAATTTAAGACAATCTGGATTTGCGTCAGACGATTTATTTACGAACGAATCATGCTTTACACGATTTTGAGTTTCTAATAGCAGAAATAGCCAATAGAAAAACAGCGCATGCTTATCGTCCTAATAGGGTCCAACGACAGTTACGAATTAATGTATTGACTGGCATTGTGAGAAATTATTTGATCGGCTCCTTTGCTTTACCTTCCCGTTTAACTGGAGAAACGTATTTGGATTTTTTGAGGAACATTTTATGGAAACTATTGGATGATGTCAAAGCACAATTAAGTCATGACCAAGCTCCACCTCATTTTTATTCTAATGATAGATGGTTTTTGAATGAAAATTATCCAAATAGGTGGATCAGCCGTAGAGGATCTACTGCGTGGCCAGCTAGATCCTCTGATTTAAGTCCCTCTGATTCTTATTTATGAACTACATGAAATATCTAGTGTACAAAGAGCTCTATAACACTGAAGATAAACTTCATGAACGAATGTTTGAAGCTACAAAAATAATTTGTGGGAAAGCGGGGTGGTAAACCATACCACCTCGGATGGCAAGTTGCAGTTCTTTAATAATTTATTGCAGTAATTACACCAAATAATTTGTGGTATGCAAGTATTGTTTTAATAGTTTAATTAGTTACCCTAATAAGAGTAACATTAAGGAACTGTTTCTGTTACTGACAACTTGCTATCTGATTTCCTTGCATAGATATTAAACAAAATACATTTGTTTTTAAACCAGACTTGAGTAAAATTAAGTAGTTTCGGTTGATTAAAAAAAAATAATAGAAAGTATTATAAAATAAAACATTTTACATACTCGCTTCTGCAAGCGATCAGCCTCATTAATTGCTATACCTGCTTTATTTTCATTAAGAATAACATTTATTAGCGGTGGGTTATTTATTTTTTTGTATCCTCGTCAGAAAGTTCATTTTCTATTGTCTCTGCAGCATTAGAAAAACCTAAATCTGTCATTTTATTCTTATTTCTACAGTAGTCAATTTGTTAGAATCTACCCGGTTTACCTAAAGATTTACAATTTATACAGAGTATTTTATCTACTAGTTTATATTTCTCATTATCTCTATTTGAAAAACATAAAGGTTTTACAAGTATTCATCCTTTTCATTTTATTAATGCGTACAGAATATCTTAGTTCATTTAATTAAAGAAATATTTAGAATATCTTTGGGTGATTATTAGACGAAACTTTACCTCTACCTAGTAATAATTTCATCTACCAACGACTTCATAAATTCTAAATCAACTGCATTTGACAATCCATTTAATGCCAACGATGAAAATTTATTGATGACAAAATTTCAATACTAAGATTGAAAGTTTGTAAAAACTTAAGCTTGAATACTAGCCTAAATTATTAAAACGCCGCCACTGTCTCAATTTAATACTACGTATGACATTGAACTTAATGAGTTCAATGGTTATTCTATTTTTCAAGACCCAGTATTGCGTAGATCAGTTACACTGCGGTTTACGAACGATTTTGAAGAAATCAAAAAAAATATTAATTTATGTAATAATACCCGTTTTCTACAAGTCCATTGTCAAATTGGTCTTTGTCTAGAACATAAGACGTAAGACACCAATCGACAGAAGGTCAAAGTGGTCATGGCCGACCGGGACGATACTAAAATGGAAAAAAGGCTGCAGACAATGTTCAAAAGCAGATACCTGCTTTTGATCTAGATCTCACATAGAAGACCAGTACTCAACGATAGAACAAAGGATATGCATCAAATCCGGTTTTTCCAACACCAATGGCCTCATCCAGAAGATGATCAGAATACAGCTGGAAGACAACAATAAGTTTCGTGTGTTGGACCAGTTACAGCTTGCACAGGTTGCGTCTAGATACGGACGGAAATATACAAGTTGCTATCCATGCAATTAAACAGTTACCGACGATCCTCTTTAGGAAAATGCTTGAGGCAATCTTGTGTAGTAATAAATCCAAAGTCAAAGTATACGACAGTTTCCTAACGGTGAACGAATAGTGGACGTGCTGTGGAGTAGTAGAAGTACCTGGGTGTCAAGTTCTGGTACCAGAAGAAGTACCCCAGGCAAACCCCTTTCCGGAGGCCTCAGGAGCGACGGGAGATAGTACAATGGGTGCAAGGCCTTAGCGGGCACCCAGATTGAATGGATGCATGAAGTTCAATATGTTGAAAAACGAGCTAAATAAAAATTAAAGAATTATCTAGAGCAAAAAACCTGTATAATTTCGAAAAAAGAATAAACTGGTTTAGCTGTTGTGGAGATCATCGTGCTGGGCCAGGTGTATGAGGAGAATCACCACGGGTACCACCTCTGTTGCACTCCACAGCACTTCAAGCAGAAATAGTTTCTACATGACCTGTGCACAAAAGAACCTTAATAGAGGATACTCTAGTAAGCATATACATATGTATGCATGTAGCGTTAGCCGAGTAGCAATCGAGACCCACTTAGCTTATGAGGTGACGTCCCTTTTGTATTTCCTTATCTATGCAGGTGTTGGAAAGGTTAGCGGATGGTTACTGTAGTACCCTACTTTGAGTCTCTGGAACGGTATCAACGACAATGGGCAGACTGGCTGCTTCGACGTGGTTGTACAACTGCCGTCGTTGGACTTGAGCCAGTACTGGCGTTAGATCCGTTTGTAATCACAACCTGGTAAGAGGGAGAGTGTAAGCTCGATTTCGGCGCGAGTGGTTTGATAAAAAAAAAATGCGGGCAGGCTGCGGTGTGCACTGAAGTTCCATGGATTACCTGAAAAACAACGTGATTTGTGCATCTTGGCGGAGGTCGTATGAACCTGACGACTGGGGTTATCCGGCTCGTAAGTCGCCTTCTGGTTCAGTATGTGGGTCGGATTAACTGACAATTTGCCGTTTATTAAAAGTAATTAAATATCACTCAGATAGAAGGTAAGGCAGTTGTATTATAGTGCAATCCAGTTGCTGAAACCTCTGGCGTGCATACTTCAAAGGCAAGCGTTTAAATAGTTGTTAGCTGTGGCAGGTATTGCAGTGCAGAAGTTTGCACTATGAATTTTATATAAATATGAAAAAGTCCTCCAATTTTAATATAAATTTGGGTATGAAAAATTTTAAGATTTTTTTTCGACATAACTACTGCATACAACCACTTGAAATTTTCACAGTATCTAAAGTTAATCCTTCTGTGCATGGGATTGAATTTTTAAGTAAAAATATTTATTCGTTAATGAGTTATAAGCTTGTTTTGATTTCTCCTTGTAGGATGACCAATGCTAAGTTCCTCACTAAGTTTGTGGAGCAAAATATTTTCTTAACATACGGAGTTCCCCAATTTTTGAACAACTTTGCGATAAGTACCAAGTGCAAATCTTATACACAACTCATTACCATCCGATAGCTGATTCTGTAGAACGAGTCAATAAGGTCGTAAAAACAATGTTAAAAACTTATTGAAATACAAACCCAAATCCACGTAGTAACGATCAGCGAGTTTGGGACCGTCATGTCTCAGCCACTGCTTGCGCTATTAGGACGGCCAAAAGCGAAGTCACAGGGTATACCCCATTTTATGTTAATTTCGGCATAAAACTCAGAATTTCTGGAAGAGAGTATTCGGTCTCTTCAAATACAAGCCCTTATGTTCCCCTTAATCAAGTGGAAAATACAATGAAAGATTTGAAGGTTACTTATAATAATGCTAAAACTAAAATAAAAGCATCTCGAGAGCGAACTATAATTTAAGGCGACGTCCAGCAACAAACTATTTTGTCGGTCAGCAAGTTTGGCGCAAAGACCAATGTCTCTCAGATGCAGTAAATTATTTCAGCAAAAAATAGGCTCCTGAGTATGTTGGCCCTTTCATTGTTAAAAGAAAAACAGTATATCTTAGTTATGAATTGGAAGATGCTGATGGTGTATCTCGCGGAATTTGGCACATTGATAAATTGAAACCTTTTGTTCCTCATGATTCTTATTATGAAACATCTCATGATCTTGGTTAATTTATTGGATAACAAGTTTTTTATATAATTAAAATCGTCACATTTTGTATCTTTTATTCTGTTTATTCTGATTCTATTTAATACACAGATGAAATTTATTTGTGCGTAAGCGTTTAATTTCGTTAGTATTATTATTATTTATCAATTTTATTTTCCATGTCTTTTGAAATTATTCTCTTTGTATATATATTTTCTTATATCATTATTTTGCCTAGGAGTGAAGATCAGTAGCGGTGGTAAACAGGAAAATGAAATTACGGAGCGGGTGAATAAAGCAATGAATGCATATTATAGAATAAATAGAGTAATAGTGGAGAACAAGGAAATCACAAGGAAAACAAAAATAAATGTGTATAAGACCATAATAAGACCGATTTTAACATTCGGATGTGAAACGTGGAAAATGGAGCAAAAAGACATAAGTAGGGTACAAGCTGTGGAAATGAAAGTCTTGAGAAGAGTAAAAGGGGTAACAAAAAGAGACAAAATAAGAAGCAGTGCAATAAGAGAGGAGTTGGAGATAGAACCAGTGGTGGAGTTTATACACAGAAGGCAGTTGGGATGGTGGGGACATCTGGTAAGAATGAGTGAAGAGAGGCAAGTAAAGAGAGTCTGGCAGGCAAGGGAGGGAAGAAGAGCGAAACGGGGAAGACCAGAAATTACATGGGATGAGGGAATTGAAAAAGTAATAAGAGAAAGAGGAATGAGGATGAATGACGCAAGAAGAATTGCTTGCAATAGGAAGGAGTGGGAGAGATGCATAGGAAGTGAGGTATAGGAGGATAACGAGAAGAGCTCAAGCCGACACCAGTTGATGGTATAAGGCATCTAGACATATATATATATATCATTATTTTTTTCGTATTGTCTTAATTATATTTAATCAATCATATCAATACGTCATTGCACGAAGTTATAGTGGACGGTTTAAAATGAATTGACGTTCTTCTTCTTATTATTATTATTGTTGTGTACCTACCGATACTTATTGTTTTATTATTAGTTATGAATTTAAAACTATATTTTATTGCGCTATTAGTCTGGTTAATTTTTGTGTTCCGTTAGTTTTTTTCTCTTTATAAAGAATCACTCATTTTATTCTGCCGGTCAATAATAAATCGCAGATAAGAGATGTCTCTATTTAAATCTATTATTAACTCTTCTTATTGTCGGAATATTTTTTATTTTTGCTTCAGTTTTTTTAAGCAGTATTGTAATTTAAACAGTGCAAAATGTAGTAATCTTATTCTTTTTGTTCCACTTAATCGGTACTTAATCCATTTGTTTAACTGCGCTGCGTTTATTTAAGTAATTTCGGTTCATTCGCATTTCGGTGGCTGAAAGCTGACTGTTTCTTATCCCGCTTGATTAAACTTACTCTTTGCTGTTGCTGATGTGCGGTGCGTTACATCATTTCATTACATAAAACATTTTCAGTTTTAGGCCTATTGCGTGCGTCTAGTCCGAGCATTGCGTTCAATAGCAATTCTATACATTGCGACTTTCATAGAAGTTTGACTGTAACCTTTCGCAATTGTTTAAGCAGGGTTATTTGCAAAATAAAAATTTATTTGCTAATATTGATTATTTATCGCTAGCTCTTTAATTCTTTCTCAGTTTCTATTCAACGTCTTCTCTATTATTAATTACATTATTTTAAAGTAACTTAAAATAGACCAGTTATCAATACTTTATCGGAAGTTGTCACACCTACTATCCGTTTCAAAAGTATTGAGCCCTCAGTTTAAGCAGGCATAAAAACAAACGTTCTGGGCGGAATCTTTTCCCTTTTGATTTAATCTATTTCCTGTAATGTATTCTGTGACATCGCATAAAACCAAAGTAATCGATAGTTTATTTTTTTAAATATAAGTGAAAAATAAAAGAAAGTCACCCAATTTTAGAATAAATTTAGATTTCATGAATTTTAAGAATTTTTCCGGCAAGACTACTACATAAAATCACTTCAAATTTTTACACCAGCTAAAGTGAATCTTTCTGTGTATGAGATTGTATTTTTAAGTCAAAAGATTTATTACTTAATGAGTTATAGAGCATAAAAGCGCCCATTGATATCTCGCTTAATCTGCAACATATCAAGAAGATATTGTCACCCATAGCAGCTGATGCATAAAACACCACATTGGAAGAAAATCACTATAATAATTCAATTATAAAACCGCTATTTGTTCAATAATATGCCTTTGAATAAGTATGCAAAATATGCGTTCGTGGTTCGCACGACAAGGGGTTACAATTAGCTTCGACGTCACACATAAATTAAGCGTTCGAATGTTCCTTTTCTTTCCGTAGAATGTATCTTCGATTACAATATAAAATTTAAAAATAAATTTTTTCCTTGTTATGTTAAGAGTTTAACTGTTTTGATTATGGTTTTAGATTAAATTTAATATGGAAAACTTTTTATTAAACATTTGTAGTTTCTAAAGCGAAGTGCAAATTGAGAATAAATATTTGTTCATAAAATTAAAAACTTAAATAGTAATAATAAAAAAAACCTTTGTGGTATGCTTTATTACACATGCTTAGTTACACACCCACTCACATATTTGTCAACATATCAGTTACTTACTTTAGATTACTATAGAAAACGTAGGAGCACTTCAGTGACCATCAGAGTCCGAGGAGGACAAAGACTAAATAATATATATATATATATATATATATCGTAAAGCCTGTCTACCATTTCTGGTGTAGGCTTGTTAGTCTTTATCTATTTTTTCCTTTTTTCTTCTTTTTTATATATAATAAATATATATTGGAAAAGATTATAAAACAACTGAAGAATGGAAAACAACAGAAAGTGATACAGTAACGACGGAAATGATAAAATAAATGTGAGAAGAGGCAAGGAAGGCAATGCTGGAAATATACAACAAAATGTGGAAAGAACTAATAATACCTAACGAATGGCAATACGAACTGATAGTAGCAATCTTTAAGAAACGAGATAAGAAAAATAGTAACAATTACAAATGAATTACCCGATTAAACACTATAGAACCTATTAAAAATAACATAAAAATGCTGAAATGATGATAAATGAGAGTAAAAAGTAAAATAGATAAAGTTCTGGATGAATCACAGTCAAGATTTAGGGAAGGCAGAAACATACAAGATAATATATTCACGATTAGGCAGATAGTCAAAAAAATCAGATTCACTTTAGCTAGTGTGAAAATTTCAAGTTATTCTATGCAGTATTTTTGTCGAAAGACATGAGACACAGTTCATGAAATCTAAATTTATAGTTAAATTGCGGGATTCCTTAATATTTGAAAAGTAAACTATCAATTACTTTGATTTTTTGCCATGTCACAGGCAACATTCCAGGCAATAGACTAAATCAAAAATCGAACGATTCCGTCGAAGAATTTTTTTTTTCTATGCCTGCTTAAACTCAAAGATCAATACTTTTAAACCGCATAGTATGCGTTAAAATGCATAGTGGTCTTAAGCGTCATTATAAGACTGTATAAGAAGTAATTCAAAATTACGGATACATAAAAACACCTTGATGGCAGCTTTCGCATGTATTTGCAAATTCTCCCGATATGAGCAAAAGATAAGATGTCACCCCATTGTCATGCCGTAGCTAAGTTGGCATATCGAGCTTATTAATTTTATATTTTTTAATGACGCCTTATAATTTATTCTGGGCAGTAGGTCATATCAAGCCAACGATACGATATCTGGCTAGCAGAACAGTAGTTTAGGCTAAAGGCTGAGATATGCCAAGGTCGATGGTACCACGGTAAATAAACACCAATAGGCTAATGGCGATACGGCATCGAGATGAAAGTCATGCATTATGTACCTAGTGTATATGTTGTATGTTGGCGATGGCTGTGGCGTTATATGTTGTTTTGACAATAGTTGCAGTAACAAGTAACCAAACCGGCAAGTCACACATAAGACTGGCGTGTGCTGTTATAGCGAATGACGTGTTATTGTGTAGTATCATAATACAAAAACATTTAGTTGGCTATGCAGATGGAAGTGTGTTTCATGTTTTCTATTATTAGTTTTATTATCAGTTTCTTTCTTTAAACGGATTCAAAGGGATGTTATTGTAAGACAACATACGCCCAAAAAAAATCTTATTATTATTATTACTAATATTATTGCTCATGAGGTAGTAAATAAACCGATACATTATGCGATCTGCGGAAAAGAAACTTTCTCAGTTAGATAATATACCAAATAAAAAAATATGGATAAAGTTCAGCAAGAGTCGAAAATTACACCACAAGGGAATTCAGATACCCAAGTACCGGCGGAGCAGATTAGGGATATGCATAAGATACGGTATACATAGATACACGGTTATACAAGAGCCCCGAACTAGACCGGGTACATCTCCTAAATCGAATACAGGCACACCATGGGCTAATAAAGACCCACTAAATAATACCTTTAGACATATCCCATAGTTTGACTTTTCTATCAGCACCTCCTGTTACAACCATGCGATCCATCGGACTCCACTTAACCGCATTCACTTCACCATCATGGGCATCCTAATGAAAAAAGAAATAACATATCAAAAACTAATGGTCGATTTTATCAATATAGCATGTTCTAAGAATAAACTATTCTACAAATAAGATTTAAGAAATCGTCTATAATTTATCTATAATATTCTTTGAATAACTAATGAACTAGTCACATCCAAATTATCAATTTTATTCCTGAAATATGTTAGATTAGTGAAATCGGCCTTGAGTGAATTTTTAGATTTTCAATGATTACTGTACATATCTCGACAGCTAGATCTTATAAACTATTTTTCCAAGTGGTACCAGACATCATCTTAAGTCAAAGTTCGCACAATGCTGAAAACAACAACCAGGTCAAAACTGACATATTTTTAAAACAACCAGGCCCTTTTTTATGGCTTACAGCAACGTACATAATTTAATCACCTAAGTTTTTGAATTGTTTCATAAGATTTAAGATAACAAGATTTCACAATAAGTCAAGTGTGACAGTTTCGTTAGTATTATTCAATGATATACAATATATACTTAATGAATTATTAAAAATCAAACCAACTTTAATTTGATTTCGGCATGTGTCGTATCACAAATATATCAAGCCACAAATGCCGCCTATTGTGCAGTGTGTGGCTAAACGCGATAAGTGTATCAACTCATAAAAGTCGCATGCTACCAATATAAAAAACACATTTGTTATATTGGACCTAAAATAAAACCTAAATTAAGACGTAACAATATACATATTTAAAATCAGTGTTTCTCATTTAAATGCTTCCAATTGGAGGACATTATTTAATTTTATAAAAGGCCTAATGTTTGGCCGAACATCAATCATTCTTAATTGCAGCAAATCTTGAATTTAATAATAATGGAAGTTTTGCTTCATGAGACACCAACAAACAGATGCTTATCAATTAGATCAACACTTAAAACACATTTCTCTTAAGAAAATTTTAGAATGCGCGAAATAATAATCTGTATTTTTAATATAAAATCACCCGAACTCTTTAACAGGATGTTAGTTGTACTAAAGGAATATAAGAGTGAAAGCAGTATCTAGGAATGTTATAATCTGTATTGTTTATTTAGCAAAAAATTAAATCAGACCGACTTTCTTTTACAGACTTATAGATTAAAAGAATTTCTTATGGAAGGGATTATGATTTTGCTGATGGTGATGGTGGTACCTGCATCAAGTATTTAAGCCGTATGTTCATAGCAATGTTGACGTATTCTACTACAAAAGATTAAATGTATTGTTGCTTGTAATATAATAAAGTTACTAGTATTGTTTTCAATTGTATAAGTGTACATATAGTGATCTTGGAAAGTGCAATTAATTTAAGCAGTTATATAGTAAATATACTTTCAAACGCTGATCCTTTGTTACAAGAAAGTTCCAATCTAGAAAGAAGCATATGGATCAGGAAAATCAACAAAAGTATCAGAAACATCATGAAAATCATGCGTGAGAAGCAACCTGTAAGTGTTCGTAATAAGCTTTCTACAAATTTTAGTCATTTAAGAAGATTTCGTCTTATGTTAAAAAATAATTATTACCAAACTAATACTGGTGGCAATTTGTAAGCTTCTAAGTGAAGTGATAGAATAATTTGGGATGATATAAATTCTGCATTCAACAACCGTATCCGAAAAGGCATCATGTATAATATAAGGTATACAGATGCCACAGAATTTTTAAAAGATTCTTTTGAACTTTTTAAGAAACGTATAAATATATATGTATATATCGTAAAGCCTGTCTACCATTTCTGGTGTAGGCTTGTTAGTCTTTATCTTTTTTTCCTTTTTCTTCTTTTTTTTTTTCTTTCTCTAGGCTTATACGTTTTTGCTTCGCGTCACTGCGCCGCAAAACTTTCTCCATTCTTTCCTGTTGTTTGTCATCCTACTAGCTTCACTCATCGTTATTCTTCTTCTTTGTAATATCTTTTCTATTATGTCATCCCAGGTAGTTTCAGGTCTTCCCCTTTTTCTTTTCTGCCCAGGTCTAGCTTCCCATACCCTTCTAACTTGTCTTTCCTGTCCCATTCTTTTCAGATGGCCCCATCATCCAACTGCTATCCAACTACTTCTCTATGTATTCGTGTATCCCCTCCATTCCTAGTTCTTTTCTTATTTCTTTATTCTTGATTCTTTCTCTCTTTGTCACTCCCTTTACTCTCCTCATGCATTTCGTTTCTACCGCTTGGACTTTACTTATTTCCTTTTTATCTGTTATCCATGTCTCACATGGATTGTCAGTATTGGTCTTATTATTGTTTTATAGACGTTTATTTTTGTTTTCCTTGATATTTATTTTTTCCCCACCATCGTATTGCTGATACTGTAAAACACTTTCATTGCTTCTCCTATTCGGCTGTTAATTTTTCCTTCTTGATTTCCTGAACTAGTTATTTCTACTCCCAAATATTTCCATTTCGACACTTGCTCCAATTTTACCTTATCTATCATGATTTTTATCTCATGTTGTTCCCCGATCACCATTACTTTTGTTTTCCCTTAACACATCTCCATTCCGTTCTCTCTAAGTGGTTCATCCCATTTATTTATGCTTGCCTGCAACTCTTTTTCGTTAGTTGCTATCACCATTATATCGTCCGCAAATGCTCCAATCTTTACTTCACCTCTCTCCATATAATTCCATCCCACGTCAAGTCCTCTAGTTCTTTCTTTAACTTTCCTTATTATTTTGTCCATATAAATATTAAATAATGTTGGACTTAGTCCTCATCCCTGTCTCAGTCCGTCTTTCGTTTTAAATTTTTTTGTTTGTCTGTTTTTGACTATCACGCAATTTGAGTTTTCTCCATATATTTTTATTATTAAGCTAATAATTTTCCTGCTTATCTCTTTCTCTGCCATCATCTTCCACAATCTACCTAAGAAACGTATAAATAATATATTAAAATCAATGAATGTACTTAAAGTAAACACCTGTTTATGCGCTCAATATATCACCACCAAAGAAAATATAAAAACGCAGGTACCACCACAACCATCACCATCAGCAAAATCATAATCCAAAATAAGAAATAATTTTAATTTTTAAAAGCATTTAAATACACAATATAGATTTCTAGAAACATTTTTCACACTTATAATCCTTTAATATGAATAACAGTATGTTGACGATATATTGTATATTAAAAAAACAGATTATTATTCCATGCATTCCAGAATTTTCATTAAAATAAATGTGCTTTAAGTGATGATCAAACTGATAAACATCTGTTTGAGGGTTTGTAATCAAAACCTTTATTATTATTAAATACAAGATTTTCTACAATAACTAAATGATTCATGTTCAGCTAAACATTGGGCCCTTTATAAAATTAAATATGTCCTCTAATTCGAAGCATTTTAATGGGAAACCCTAATGTTAACTATGTATTGGATTCGTCCTATATAGAATTTACTATCTTTAAAATCCATTTAACTCAAATGGGTCGTTTTATGACGATTTATGAAGTTTAAAACTCAAAATCTAGGCTACAATTTTTTTAATCTATAATATTACACGTGTTTCGTCTAATACTTATGCATTATCAGATCTACAACGTTTATTTTATAATAATGTATTAACTATCTAATACCAAAGTACAAATATGCCTATTGTAATTCAAATTTATTTAAAAATTCACAATATAAATAATATAAATATGAATTATACAATAAAATAAATGGCAAATTTTGCTAGAACTGGTAATCTCTGTTTTGAAATAACAAAAATTTCTATATTATATTGTTAAAAATTAAGAAAGATTCAAAATTACAGATTTGATTAATGCATTCAGGATCCGAATTCTTTTTATGTTTCGATATTTCCAATTTTTCTAATAAGTCTAATTTTATACCTTTATTACAACAATGAATTAAATGGACATTCTGATCTATAGAAAACTAACGTATAGATCATGTTCAAATTTTGTGTCTACTCTGCCCAACATAAATCACTTTGCAGTTGCCGCACTTAATGAGATATACTTTAGATTTGGAAAAAAATCAATTTTAACCTTAACTTTAACTAAATCTTGCTTCAAAACGTTCACACTCTTAAAAGATATATGTACATCAAAAGGCATATAAAAAATTTTAATGTGGTGGAAGGTTTTACCAAAATACGTAAAACAAATTCTTTTAATTTGTTGTTCTTTGTTAATAATATTATATAAATATTTATGCTTGTATATAAAATTATTATAAATCCTATTAATCACTTTACACACTTTATTTACATAATCATATTAATTAATTATAACCAAACAATTGCCTTTATCTGTTTTTCCAACTATTAACTTGTCACTTTTAATTTTTTCTGTAAGTTTTAATAAATCTATAAATGAAGTGGAACTATTATTTTTATTTTTAGAATAATTGGTGGTATTCAAAAATGTTGTTATTTTTTATGTCGAAATATTTTTATTTGGTATATCTGTAATAGGTATTAATTGATCAGATTCAAGAGTTATTCATTCTTTTACATTAATATTTAATATATGTTGGAATTTATATTTCAAATTCAAATTCAATAGTTTCTGTTCCTTATTAGAACAATTAGTAGAGCTTAAATTTAAAACTCTATTATAAAATTTTATATTCTTCTTTTGTATGTGGCCTAAAACTGTGGCTTTGAATTTGAGTTTTAAACTTCCTAATTCCTCATATATATTTCAGCACAATGGAATCAGACTATTTACGTTTTATTTGTTGTAAGAATACAATTATACTATTAATAGTGATACATATAATATAATTATATTATTACAGGTAGTAATAATGAGGAATTAAAAATGATTCAAATTACTGGACAAAAAAAGACTATATGCTTAACAAAATCTGATTGGATTAACATAATATTTATCAATACATAAGGTACCCTTAATTAATAGGCTAAATTTCATTGACTATTCCATTTTTTATAATAATTTTATAGAAACTTGTCCTCACAAGTTTCTTAATTTACGTTCGTTATCAGAATTAATTTATCCAGTAAGTGTAGAAAGTATGCTATATGTATATTGTAATTTAGCATTTGATGGGCGCAGTTTTTGTTTAAAACAATGCGTGGTAATAATTAAAGAAAAATTTTTGTTGATTGGTATAATTAAAAATTTATTATATTAGCAATAATATATATGTTGTAATATACATTTGTAAAATATAAATCCTTTTTATTTCCTTTTATCCATTTTAAATACATATTAGAAGGTTGGAAACTTGGAAATCTGGAAAAGTAATTATTGACTTTAGGAAAAAAAATCCTGAAGATTATTTAAATTTTTTTAACGTTTTAAATTACTTGACTTAACTGGGGGGCAATTTAAAGAGCGCAGACGTATTAAAATTATTAACTGCAGTTAATTCTTTAAAAATGATGCTAAATTTGTTCGGCAAAAAAATGGTGCAAATTTTTTTTAAAAGTTTCAGTTACTCGTTGGGACAGAAACAGAATCTTATTATCGGAAGATCCACTTGTACCGCTTCTCCATAACGGCTGTTCGAAATTTGAATACTCATTATTGCATATTTATGATTTGCTACTAAAGCCTGTAATTTCACTATTTCCTTTCGAACGTATTTAGTAGAATTATTCAAAATTCCGTCCAAATCCATCTAGAAAAAATATATATAATATATAGTAAGTATGAGAAAAAAGATAAGAAGAATAAGATAATAATATAGTAACGAAAAATATAGTTACTTACATTTTATTTTTTATTCTTGACACTCTAACAAACACTAATTAACAAATTCAAAAATATATAGTTGAAGCGAATACTTTAATATCTATTGCAAGCGGAGTTTAAATACCTGATACCACCACCACCATCACCAATAACTGTAATCTCTTTAGTAGGTAATCCTTCCATTAAAAAAAATATATACTTGATTGTCACAAGTACCACCGAAACAATAATCTCTTTAAAAAGAAATCTTTTCAAATCTTAGAATCTGTAAAATGAAAAGCGCCTTTACATAGGGCTGAACATATTTATTTAGATTAAATACAGATTATAACATTTCTATAAAAAAAATTCACCCTTATAAACCATTCAAATAACATCCTGTTAAAGATTTCTGGCGATTTTAAATTTTATATTAAAAATACAGATTATTATTCTGCACATCCCACAATTCCGTTGATATACCCTACCCAAAATAATGGATGCTGATTGGCTTTGTGGTGCAGTAGTAACGTCCCTTATACCCCACATAAAACTGCATGGGTTCGATTCCTATTCGCATCTTAAAATTTCTGTTTCAAAAATCTTCCCTATCATCCGTATCTCTCCTTTTCCTTTACTTCTCCCCTTCACTGATGCAATCACGAGCTGGCTTCCCACATCTTTATACTTATCCATGTGGAAAGCAAGTAACAGCCTTTTTTCGGATTGTTGACCATATTCGATGCCACCGACATCTATCCACACAACATCAGAATTCAAACATTACCTCAAAAAATACCTTGGAAACCACGTTGAAACTTATTCCAACAGCCACAATATGGAGCCACATTCCAAAAATAAAGATGACATTTCATTGAAAAAAAAATATGACACTGACAATTGACACACACATTGCAAAAATATGACAATGACAATTGACACACAGCGCCATCTAATCGTAAAGCCTGTCTACCATTCCTAATGTAGGCTTGTTAGTCTTTATCTTTTTTTTTCCTTTAGTTCTTCTTTTTCTTTCTTTCTCTAAGCTTCTACGTTTTCGCTTCGCGTCACTGCGTCGCAAAACTTTCTCCATTCTTTCCTATTGTTTGCCATCCTACTAGCTTCACTCATCGTTATTCTTCTTCTTTGTAATATCTTTTCTATTATGTCATTCCAGGTAGTTTCAGGTCTTCCCCTTTTTCTTTTCTGCCCAGGTCTACCTTCCCATACCCTTCTCACTTGTCTTTCTTGTCCTATTCTTTTCAGGTAACCCCAACATCCCAACTGCTTCTTCTCTATGTATTCGTGTATCACCTCCATTCCCAGTTCTTTTCTTATTTCTTTATTCTTGATTCTTTCTCTCTTTGTCACTCCCTTTACTCTCCTCATGCATTTCGTTTTTACCGCTTGGACTTTACTTATTTCCTTTTTATCTGTTATCCATGTCTCACATGGATTGTCAGTATTGGTCTTATTATTGTTTTATAGACGTTTATTTTTGTTTTCCTTGATATTTCTTTTTTCACCACAATCGTATTGCTGATACTGTAAAACACTTTCATTGCTTTTCCTATTCGGCTGTTAATTTCTTCTTCTTGCTTTCCTGAACTAGTTATTTCTACTCCCAAATATTTCCATTTCGACACTTGCTCCAATTTTACCTTATCTACCATGATTTTTATTTCATGTTGCTCCCCGATTACCATTACTTTTGTTTTCTCTTTACACATCTCCATTCCGTTCTCTCTAAGTGTTTCATTCCATTTATTTATGCTTCCCTGCAACTCTTTTTCGTTAGATGCTATCACCATTATATCGTCCGCTAATGCTCCAATCTTTACTTCAACTCTCTCCATATAATTCCATCCCACGTCAAGTCCTCTAATTCTTTCTTCCGCTTTCGTTATTATTTTGTCCATTTAAATATTAAATAATGTTGGACTTAGTCCTCCTCATCCCTGTCTTAGTCCGTCTTTCGTTTTTGACTATCACGCTATTTGAGTTTTCTTCATATATTTTTTTTATTAATCTAATCATTTTCTTGCTTATCTCTTTCTCTGCCATCATTTTCCATAATCTGTCTCTTCCTACTTTATCAAATGCTTTTTTTAAATCTAAAAAACCCATGCATACATTTTTTTCCTTTTACTTGTTTTTTCCACTATCTGATTAATCGTAAATATATGGTCTTGAATGCTCCTGCCTTCCCTAAATCCTGACTGTGATTCGTCCAGTGTTTTCTCTATTAATTTTTATTCTCTCGTTTATCATCATTTCCAACACTTTCATGTTTGTATTTAATAAGGTAATTCCTCTATAATTGTTACAATCTTTCTTATCTCCTTTCTTAAAGATTGGTACTATCACTGCATGCTGCCATTCTTTAGGTATTATTTGCTCTTTCCATATTTTGTTATATATGTCCAGCATTACCTGCCATCCCTCTTTCCCCATATATTTTATCATTTCGGTCGTTATTGTGTCACTTCCTAGTGCTTTTCCATTCTTCAGTTGTTTTATGGTCTTTTCCAGTTCCTCCATATTAAATTCCTCTTCTTCGTCTTTGCTATCCTTTCTCTCTGTATTGACTGCCCCTCTTGTATCGGTCCTCCCTATATTGTCTGACAGCAGCTCTTCAAAGTATTGCTTCCATCTTTCCATTATTTCATCTTCCTGCTTTAATATTTTTCCTTCTTTGTTATTTATATGTGTAGCACTGTTGGTCTTTCCAACAGTTTTCTTATTGTTTTTAGTCTACTTTAGAATATTTTTTTTCCATCTGCAGCTTCGTTTACTAATTTATTTCCGAATTCTGCCCATTCATTTCTTTTCGCCTCTAATACTAATTGCTTCACTATTTTCCTTTCGTCCTTGTAACACTGATACGTTTCTCTATTTTTTTTTTTGTAGATGTTCCTTCCATTTTTTCTTTTTTAATCTCACTCTTCTCTTGATCTCTTCTGTCCACCATGTCGTTTGTTTTATTTTCTTATTTCTTTTTATTTTTCCACACACTTCCGAACTTGTTTGTAGTATCATCTTTTTGAATTCCTCCCAACTCTCTTCCAAACTTAATGGCTTCCATTTCTCATTTCTGCTCTCGATCATCCTCTTCATTTTTTCTCTATATTGCTTTGCCACCTCTCCGTCTTTTAGTCTATACGCTTCTATTTTCTCATATTCTAT
Organism: Platypus cylindrus; assembly: GCA_949748235.1. NCBI lineage: Eukaryota > Metazoa > Arthropoda > Insecta > Coleoptera > Curculionidae > Platypus > Platypus cylindrus. The sequence continues at coordinate 40,995,893 of OX456488.1, forward strand.
CTTATCTTCTTTTCTCTCTCTGTTGTCTGACTTTAGTAATTTCTTTATTTTTGATATAACCATATAATGATCACTTCCCACTTCCGGTCCTCTTGACACTTTTACATCTATTATGTTCTTTCTATTTTCATTTCCTGCTACTATGTAGTCTATTATTGATTTTTCATTTTTGCTGCTCATCTCTCTAGTATACTTGTGTATATCTTTGTGCTTATAATAAGTATTTGCTATAAACATATTGTTGATTCGTCAAAACTCTATCAATCTTTTTCCGTTATCATTTAGCATTGTCTCCCCATTCTGGCCCAATATTCCACTTTCTTCTGTTTTTCCCTTTCCCACTCTACTATTAAAATCTCCTGCCATGTATATTTCGCCTTTAGCTCTTTCTACCGTCTCTGTTAACATTTCCCAGAATTTCTCTTTGTTCTCCTTTTGGTCGTCTTCATTTGGTCCATACACACTTATTATCGTTTTAACGTTTTCTGTTTCCACTCCGCTATATATAAATACACTTCCTTTCATCATTTTTTGCAGTCCTCTTCCTTTTTTTTTCGTTTCCGTTATTGTAAGTATGTCTATCTTATTTTCCAGAAACTCATCTTCTAGTTCTATTTCTTTACCCTTTATGCTTCGTATATTCCATGTTGCTAACCTCCATATTTCTTCATTTTTTCTTCTCATTGTTTTCTGCTAATTTCCCCTATTCTTTTTCAGTTTTTTGTTTGTTTCTTCTCTTCTTCCCCGCTTCCATAATCTATCCTATTTCGATATTGTTCCTTCTTTCGTTTGTATATTTGGCACTTTTTGCTAGTGACCATGTGCTCCATATCTTTACCTTTAATTCTTGTACGGTTGGTGCATTTTATCTCATTTTTCTCACAATCTTTCCCTTCGTGTCCTTCCTGTCCACATCTGTAGCATACTTCTGTTCTTGTACAGTACTTGGCTACATGTCCCATAGCAGCAGCATTTATCGCAGATCGCGATCTTTAAATATTCCTCTACCTGTTTTACAGTAAAATCTTTCAATAATTTTACTTTTGTTCCACTTACTTGAATATCTCCTTGTCAGCTTCTACTACCCAGTCCTCTACATATTGTTTACTGTTCCTAAAGGCATTTTTTTAACTGCTCTCATTACTGTCTTCACATCTCTAATCCCCACCATTTTCCTTATTTCTTCATTTTCTCTTAATATTTCGTTTACTATTTCTTCTTCAGTATATCCTTGCTCAATTTTGTTTATTATGAACAACGGCTTTGTCTCTTTTATTTTCCTCACTGTCATTCCTTTTACTTCCTCCAGTTTCTTCCCTATTTGCTCTTGTTGCAGCTCGTTTCTGCACTTCATCACTACCAATCCACTTTTAAATTTTTTCACTTCCTTTATATCTTCTTCCACTATTTCTTCTATAGTAAGGTTTTCTCTTATTTTTTCCATGGTTTTGCAAATATAAGTATTTTATTTATTACCCGCTAACAATGAGAACACTTAACACAGAATTATTATGCACTAAAATAAAGCGATCTAGAGTATGTCTTAACATTATTGGTTCATTAGAAAGTAGACCTTTGAAGAAGGTTATATGTGAAACTGATATAAGATTGATTTTTACTTGAGAGAGTTGAGTTGTAATGTTACTAGTGACAAATGAGTATGCGGGTTGAGCTTCTACTTCGAAAGTTTTGGTTAGTTGAAATCTGAGAGAGTACTACTAGTTTTCCCTTGCTTCGTTCTTTTTGAAAATCAGAAATTGACCCTTCTAAATGTTAATTGACCAATCAAAATTGAACATGTATTTATGTTAGAGATAGAGAGAGAGTGGTACTTTATTCCTGATAAAATGATTAAAGACCACCCAAACATAGCAATAAGGGTATAATTTTCAAGAAAGGAAGAACGGATAAAAAAAGTAGAAGAAAAAATATACAAAAAAATAGTTTAAAATTATGGGTATAGAATGAATTCATCAAACTACCCGTAATAAATCTGACAATCATAGGTCTGTGTTTTGTAAAGCACGTCAAAGAGCTCGAAAGCGTAAATCGAAGATTAGCCATTTTGGTTTTCTCGGGTATCGGACGGCTCCACTACTCGTTATGGCCGGCATGCCGCCAGTTATTCTTTTGGTCGAGGAGAGGTGTTTTGTGTTCTGCCACAGAACTCGAGGAGCTAAGGCCCGAGCCGGGGCTGTCAGGTTTTTGAAGTAGCAAGATCAGTAGGCCGAATATGATTTGTGGACAAAGATGTTTATTCCAGATGTAATTTTGTGGACAACGAGGCAGCATGGTCTTTAGATTATTGGCTAACTCAAGTCTAGATTAATTATAATGTATACTGTTTGTGGAAGTTCATATTTACATGCTTGTGTTCATATCTTTTAGCTTGTAAATACTAATTTATAATTTTTACATGTGGGTTTGGCAAATTATAAGGTGTCAATTGCATTGACAATGCAATTGATGCATTAGACATTAGAATTCATACAGTAGATATACAACAGCAGAAGTGGACCACGGCTTAAAAATTTCACAACTAAACGGCGCTATAATCGCCATACATTGAGGGTCATGCGTTGTCTACTAGATGGTGCCGTGTGAAAATTTTCATTTTTCTATTTGTATGTTAGATGTCTAGTTCGGACAGTGAAAGCGGTCGGATGCTTGTGTATGCTACAATCGAAAATCGATACATAAACAAGCAGGGCATTGATTGTGTGTGAATAGTGATTTGGAATTTTGTTTTCATTTTTTATTTTTATAGAAAAAAAAAAGGGAGAAATTGTATTATGGAAGATAGAAATCCCTTCAAGGTAGCGACGAAAGTGAAAAGAACGCCACCAGTGGGAAAGGTGGAGGACAGGAAAAGGAGAACCTCAACGGAGGTGGAGGATGAAGATGGTGTAAATAGATCGTACAGAAGAATGGTGATGAGTGAGGTGGTTGATAAATGGGAAAAAAGAATGAAAATAGGAGAAAGAGAGGAAAGAGAAGATACTGGAGAAAAGGCAGGCAGAGTGTCGGAGGAAATAATGAAACAGATTACAATGATATAAAGAGAAATTTGGGTATTTAAAGACGGGAATAAAAGACAAGAGGGGAAATTCCATTTCTTCCCAAACACGGGAAGAAATGGAAAAAAGACTAAAAAAAATAGAGAAAGTATTAGATAAAATGATCGATACAGTCCATTGAAAAATAGTGAAGGAAGAAAAAAAACAGAGAACAGAAAAAGAAGATAAAGTGGTACAAAGACTGGAACAAATGGAGAAGCAACTTAAAACCAGAATGGACAAATTACAAACAAAAATATCGGAATTGACAGTGGGAGGTACAACAACCCAAGATAGGAGCAAAAAGACATATGCAGCGATCGCGGAAAAAAAAAGAAAAAGATAAAAAAAAGATAAAGATAAAAAAAAGGGATGGAAAACACCTGAAAAAATAAGGGAAATAACAGTGAAAGCGGTAGAAGGTGAGAAGGTAATGGAAAAAATACGAGAAAAACTTACGATAGAAGAAGTAGGTGAAGAAGGTATAAAGGAAATAAAAAAATTTAAAAGTGGATTGGTAGTGATGAAGTGCAGAAATGAGCTACAACAGGAGCAAATAGGGAAGAAACTGGAGGAAGTAAAAGGAATAAAAGTGAGGAAAATGAAAGAAGCAAAACCGCTGTTTATAATAAAAAAAGTGGAGCAAGGATCTACTGAAGAAGAAATCGTAAACGAAATATTAAGAGAAAATGAAGAAATAAGGAAAATGGTGGGGATTAGAGAAGTGAAGACAGTAATGAGAGCAGTTAAAAAAAATACCTTTTAAAAAAATTTAAAAGTGGATTGGTAGTGATGAACTGAATGACGTGGGATGGAATTATATGGAGAGAGTTGAAGTAAAGGTTGGAGCATTTGCGGACGATATAATGGTGATAGCAACTAACGAAAAAGAGTTGCAGGCAAGCATAAATAAATCGAATGAAACATTTAGAGAGAACGGAACGGAGATGTGTAAAGAGAAAACAAAAGTAATGGTAATCAGGGAGCAACATGAAATAAAAATCATGGTAGATAAGGTAATATTGGAGCAAGTGTTGAAATGGAAATATTTGGGAGTAGAAATAACTAGTTCAGGAAAGCAAGAAGAAGAAATTAACAGCCGAATAGGAAAAGCAATGAAAGTGTTTTACAGTACCAGCAATACGATTGTGGGGAAAAAAGAAATATCCAGGAAAACAAAATTAAACGTCTATAAAACAATATATATATGTATCTTAAAGCCTGTCTACCATTCCTGGTGTAGGCTTGTTAGTCTTTATCTATTTTTTCTTTTTTCTTTTTTTTTCCTTCTTCCTCTAGGCCCCCGCGTTTTCGCTTCGTGTCACTGCGTCGCAAAACTTTCTCCATTCTCTCCTGTTGTTTACCATCCTACTAGCTTCACTCATCGTTATTCCTCTTCTTTGCAATATCTTTTCTATCATGTCATTCCAAGTAGTTTAAGGTCAGCTCAGGTTGAGCTTTACTTATTTCCTTTTTATCTGTTATCCATGTCTCACATCCAAATGTCAGTATTGGTCTTATTTTTGTTTTCCTTGTTATTTCTTTTTTTCCCACAATCATATTGCTGATACTGTAAAACACTTTCATTGCTTTTTCTACCCGACTGTTAATTTCTTCTTCTTGCTTTCCTGAACCAGATATTTCTACTCCTAGATATTTCCATTTCGTCACTTGCTCCAATTTTACCTTATCTACCATGATTTTTATCTCCTGTTGTTCCCCAATTATCTTTACTTTTGTTTTCTCTTTACACATTTCCATTCCGTTCTCTCTAAGTGTTTCATTCCATATATTTATGTTTGCCTGCAGCTCCTTCTCGTTAGATGCTACCACCATTATATCGTCTGCGAATGCTCCACTCTTTACTTCAACTCTCTCCATATAATTCCATCCCACTTCAAGTCCTCTAGTTCTTTCTTTCGCTTTCCTTATTATTTTGTCCATGTAGATATTAAATAATGTTGGACTTAGTACTCCTCCCTGTCTTAGTCCATCTTTCGTTTTAAATTTTTTTGATTGTTTGTTTTTGACTATTACGCTATTTGAGTTTTCTTCATATATCTTTTTTATTAAGCTTATCATTTTCGTGCTTATCTCTTTCTCTGTCATCATCCTCCACAATCTATCACTTCCTACTTTGTCGAATGCTTTTTTTAGATCTAAAAATCCCATGTATACATTTTTTTTCTTTCTACTTGTTTTTTCCATTATCTGTTTAATCGTGAATATATTATCTTGGATACTATATAATATAGTATATATTACAACAACAATATATGTTGTTACTGTGTCGCTTCCTGGCGCTTTCCCATTCTTTAGTAGTTTTATGGCCTTTTAAATTTCCTCCATATTAAATTCTTCTTCATCGTCATTGCTTTCATTTCTGTCTATATTGGCTACCTCTCTTGTATCGGTCCTCTCTATCTTTTCTGACAGCAGCTCTTCAAAGTATTGCTTCCATCTTTCCATTATTTCCTTTTCCTGCTTTAATAGTTCTCCTTCTTTGTTCTTTATATATGTCGCGCAGTTGGTCTTTCCTTTTCTTATTGTTTTCAGTCTGCTGTAGAATATTTTTTTCCCTCTGCCGCTTCGTTTTCTAATTTCTTGCCGAATTCTGCCCATTCATTTCTTTTCGCCTCTAATACTAATTGCTTCACTATTTTCCTTTCTTCCTTGTAGCACTGATACGTTTCTCTAGTTTTTTTTGTAGATACTCCTTCCATTTTTTCTTTTTTAATCTCACTCTTCTCCTGATCTCTTCTGTCCACCATGTCGTTTGTTTTATTTTCTTATTTCTTTTTATTTTTCCACACACTTCCGAGCTTATTTGTAGTATCATCTTTTTGAATTCCTCCCAACTCTCTTCCAAACTTAATGGCTTCCATTTCTCATTTCTACTCTCAACCATCCTCTTCATTGTTTCTCTATATTGCTTTGCCACCTCTCCGTCTTCTAGTCTATACGCTTTTATTTTCTCATATTCTATCTTATCTTCTTTTCTCTCTCTGTTGTCTGCTTTTAATGGTTTTTTTTATCTTTGATATGACCATATAATGATCACTTCCCACTTCCGGTCCTCTTGACACTTTTACATCTACTATGTTCTTTCTATTTTCATTTCTTGCTACTATGTAGTCTATTATCGATTTTTCCTTTTTGCTGCTCATCTCTCTAGTATATTTGTGTATATCTTTGTGCTTATAGTAAGTATTTGCTATAAACATATTATTGATTCGGCAAAACTCTATTAATCTTTTTCCATTATCATTTAGCATTGTCTCCCCATTCTGGCCCAATATTCTACACTCTCCTGATTTTCCCTTTCCCACTGTACTATTGAAATCTCCTGCAATGTATATTTCGCCTTTTGCTCTTTCTACCGTCTCTGTTAACATTTCCCAGAATTTCTCTTTGTTCTCCTTTTCGTCGTCTTCATTTGGACCATACACACTTATTATTGTTATAATGCTCTCGTTATCGACCTTCATATTTATTGTCAATATCCTCTCTGAACATACCTCCCATTTTTCTATATTGTGTGCCCATTCTTTTTTTATCATACATGCGACTCCTTCAGCTGCTCTTTTCTCTGTTTCCACTCCGCTATATATAAATACACTTCCTTTCATAATTTTTTGCAGTCCTCTTCCTTTTTTTTTCGTTTCCGTTATTGTAAGTATGTCTATCTTATTTTCCAGAAACTCATCTTCTAGTTCTATTTCTTTACCCTTTATGCTTCGTATATTCCATGTTGCCAATCTCCATATTTCTACCTTTTTTCTTTTCATTGTTTTCTGCTCCTTTCCCCACTTCTTCTTCAGTTTTTTGTTTGTTTCTGCTTTTCTTCCCAGCTTCCATAATCTATCCTATTTCTATATTGTTCCTCCTTTCGTTTGTATATTTGGCACTTTTTGCTAGTTGCCATGTGCTCTAGGTCTTTATCTTTAATTCTTGTACAGTTGGCGCATTTTATCTAATTTTTTCCACAATCTTTCCCTTCGTGTCCTTCTTGTCCACATCTGTAGCATACCTCCGTTCTTGTACAGTACTTAGCTACATGCCCATTGCAGCAGCATTTGTAGCAGATCGCGATCCTTATATATTCCTCTATCAGTTCTACAGTAAAATCAAAAAAATTTTCTGTGATACCCGCATATGTCTTTCTGCTCATATTTTGTGTTATTGTACCTCCCCCTATCAATTCCGTTATTTTTGCTTCCAATTTGTCCATTCTTTTCTCGAATTGTTTCTCTATTTGTTCCAGCCTTTGCTCTAATTTATCTGTTTTTCCTGGCTTTTGTTTTTTCTCTGCATTCTCCATGTTTTCATATATTGTGGCGGTCATTTTACCTACTATTTTTTCTTTATTCTCTATACTTTTTTCCATTTTCTCTTGAGTTTGTCCTTCTTCTCTTTTATTGCCCTCTTTATATATTCTAATTTCCCTTTGTATCAGTTTGATTTGAATCATTAATTCATGTTATACTCCACTTAGTTTTTCCTGAGTATCTTCATTTTCTTCTTTCCGCTGCAACATATCTTTCTGTCTTAATTTTATTCTTTTTTCCAAGCTATCTTCCACCTCGCTCATCACTACTTCTCTATACGATTTGTTTGCTTTATCTTGCTCCTCATATTCCTCTTCTTCCTCCGTTGATGTTTTTCTTTTTCTAGTCTCCACTTTTCCCACTGGAGGAGTTCTTTTGATTTTAGTCGTCACTTTGAATGGGTTTTTAGCCTCCATTCTTGCGAGGTCAATCCCACTTCTATTTATAAATCTATAATAATATTAAATATTTATCTCAGTATAAAATACAAATAAGAAGCAAATAAAAGTTGTTTTTGTTTCTTATCTCAATAACACCGTTCCTGCTTATCAGTTCTACTTGTTATTTGGAAATTACCCCCGCTTCCTCCGCTCGGCGGGGCACTTTCCTATACTTATCTAGATGTCTTACTTCTCCGTTGTTCTGTTATTAGTTAATATCCTTATCAAACTCACAAAATAAAAAAAATAACTTTATTGATGTATTATCCTTAAACCACTAAACAATCAGTACTCTGCTTATCTGCGTATCGACTTTTCGATTTCACCACCAACAAACATCCGACCACTTTCACTCTCCGATATAGACTCCCATAGTTATAATATAAGAATACAATTTTTGACTTACGATGAATGTTAATTAGAAAGAACTAGAGGACTTGACGTGGGATGGAATTATATGGAGAGAGTTGAAGTAAAGGTTGGAGCATTTGCGGACGATATAATGGTGATAGCAACTAACGAAAAAGAGTTGCAGGCAAGCATAAATAAATGGAATGAAACACTTAGAGAGAACGGAATGGAGATGTGTAAAGAGAAAACAAAAGTAATGGTAATCAGGGAGCAACATGAAATAAAAATCATGGTAGATAAGGTAAAATTGGAGCAAGTGTCGAAATGGAAATATTTGGGAGTAGAAGTAACTAGTTCAGGAAAGCAAGAAGAAGAAACTAACAGCCGAATAGGAAAAGCAATGAAAGTGTTTTACAGTATCAGCAATATGATTGTGGGGAAAAAAGAAATATGCAGGGGAACAAAAATAAACGTCTATAAAACAATAATAAGACCAATACTGACATTTGGATGTGAGACATGGATAACAGATAAAAAGGAAATGAGTAAAGTCCAAGCGGTAGAAATGAAATACATGAGGAGAGTAAAGGGAGTGACAAAGAGAGAAAGAATCAAGAATGAAGAAATAAGAAAAGAACTAGGAATGGAGGCGATACACGAATACATAATACATAGAGAAGAGACAGTTGGGATGGTGGGGTTACTTGAAAAGAATGGGACAAGAAAGACAAGTGAGAAGGGTATGGGAAGCTAGACCTGGGCAGAAAAGGAAAAGGGGAAGACCTGAAACTACCTGGGATGACATAATAGAAAAGATATTACAGAAGAAGAATAACGATGAGTGAAGCTAGTAGGATGGCAAACAACAGGAAAGAATGGAGAAAGTTTTGCGACGCAGTGACGCGAAGCAAAAACGTATAAGCCTAGAGAAAGAAAAAAAAAAGAAGCAAAAGGAAAAAAAAGATAAAGACTAACAAGCCTACACCAGAAATGGTAGACAGGCTTTACTATATATATATATATGTATCTTAATCTGCTTCTTCTACCCGACTGTTAATTTCTTTTTCTTGCTTTCCTGAACTAGATATTTCTACTCCTAGATATTTCCATTTCGTCACTTGCTCCAATTTTACCTTATCTACCATGATTTTTATCTCCTGTTGTTCCCCAATTATCATTACTTTTGTTTTCTCTTTACACATTTCCATTCCGTTCTCTCTAAGTGTTTCATTCCATATATTTATGTTTGCCTACAGCTCTTTTTCGTTAGATGCTACCACCATTATATCGTCTGCGAATGCTCCACTCTTTACTTCAACTCTCTCCATATAATTCCATCCCATACTATAAATATATATATACGTATATTTGGAAAATCATCGATGGGATTTATTATCTCTGTGCACATATAATTGTGATATCTAAAAACCACCTGCAGTCCGGTACAATGAACAGCATCTATCAGTTGTCAGATGTACCCCTTGAAAATGTGTGAATAGCTTATAACAGTTTTCCACTACAGATATGTATTAGATGTAGAACTGTAACCTTGCCTGTACCGGACGAAGAACAAGTAAAATAAAAAATCCAGATACAATACAATACATCAAAAAATACACAAACCGAACATTACTTACCTATGAATAATTTGTTCATCTACTAATAATACACTTTACTATGTCTTTTAAAATATGTGAGAATGTTTTGAAATAGAATGATTTATGATTTTTATATTAACTGACACACACAGTGTAAGATAAACTTGTGCACTGATTAGTCTCCTTTGATTACGTATCAAAAGCAACATTGATATCATCTAAGTCATCAAACCATATATAATCTCTATTCCGTTCACCATTTTAAAATTTATTTCAGGCCTCCTAACGAAGCCACGAAACGTTGGCGATATCGTGACGAACAAATCGTCGAGTAACCAGCGTAAAACTCGAATTCAATCATGGCTTCCCTACCCGCAAGTATAACCGCCTTCGTCTTATGAGTTGCAACTTCTAGCTCCATGTCAACCAGCGTGTCAAAAATTGTATGAACGACGTAGGTTGCCCTCTCTTCAACAAGCTGTCGATTTCTTCCCTCAATCACCACGTCCAGATCATCGGCGAACGCAACAAACATAACCCCATCTTCGAACGCTCATCAAAAATTCTGTCAAAGGAGACATTCCACAACAGTGGCCCCAATCCGGCGCCCTGATGAACCGCGACAAAACACAGTAAACTCTCCCACTCGGCGAAATAATCCTGCGGTGGGACAAATAACTAGCCGCCATCCCAACTATACTGGCAAACACGTCTTTCACTCCCAGTCTGAATAGAATTCCATGACATGGTGTCTAATTACAGGCATTTTTGACATCAAGAGTAGCCAGTGCAATCACCCCTCTGCACTTATGTGCGACGGTGTTAATACGAGTAGGGATCTCCATCACCTTATTTATGACGCCCACAATAGAGCTGCCGATCCTGAAGCCGAACTGATTCTCGTTCACGATGCCCAACTTTTCCAACAATCTAGACTTGATAATTCTCTCAAGCACCTTACCTAAGTCATACAGAAGAGAGATCGGCCTGAATTTGCGGTTTCCCAAGGTATCGGACTTTTTTGGGATCAACACGGTTTTTGCCACTTTCCACACTTCCGGAAATTCAACCCTAACAAAACAGTCTTTATAGTTTGACAAACCGATGGACGTTGTCAAGGATGACCTTCTTGACCACAACGCCCGGTAATTGATCAGTTCCAGGTGCATTACCGGTATTGATAGAACATAGCGTCTTCTATCCCCAATACATTTCCTACTCAGAGCATTAATCTCTCTAGTCCACCAGACTAGTCTGGTCCGCAAGTGGGACGCTTGCTACCCATTTCGGCGAAAATGAAGTATTTGTCACAGATCCGGTACATTTGAGTCAGAACCTTGCCAATGCACCCATTGTAAACCACCACGTGCTTATCAGATGTGAAGCCCTCCAAGGCGCCCACAGAAAGCGGCCAACTCTAGAATTAAATGCGACCAGTCCCGCGAACGGCGACGCCGAATTTAATTGAATTGTGGTCAGAAAGATATTCACAATATCTATTCAACATCCATCCCAGCACCATCCTACAGATACTCTGCGTAGTCAAAGTAAAGTCAATCAGGAAAGAACGCCGTGACCCATCAAAAAGGAAACCGACGCATTTTACACCACCACTCCATTACTCTGTAACGGTTCAAAATGTACGTTATATTTGAAATAATTTCTTTCTTTTTTTTAAATATTTTCTCCGGCACTTTTAGCTGATTTTCTCTGTTGCGCTTTAAATTCATTTTCGTCTACTATGGTTCCTGGTAGGGAACCTTCCATATAATTTCACTGAGCAATACTTGTGGGAACTTATTTTAGGTCGTTCGACCTGTGTAGAGTCCACCGTTTTGGCGTGTTTTTACGCCGGTTGAGCGCTAGATCAATCGGCCCTTTCGAAATTGTATTATTTTTAAAAGTATTAGTTTCTTTTGCGAAATTATTATTATATAATATAAACCTATATATATAGGTTTCAGCTATACAGGGTAATTCTCAAGTAAACAAAACATACATATCATACATATTCTTAAATCGCACCCCATATATGTATATTTCTACTTTTCAGTTCTACGTTAAAATCAATTATTGGTTTATTTTAGGTTAAATGACCATTAAGTAATTCGTTTTCCAGTAAATTCGATTTTTCTGGAGAATGTGACGAGTACACGATTGGCGCAAATTTCGTATATCTAGTCTATTAATATTATTTTATTCAATACAGTTATCAAATATTTAGAAGAATACTCGATGAATCTAGCCTATGTTGAATTTCTGCGACATATTACACAGGGGAGGTCGAACAAATAATTAAAGTTTGGATGTACAGAAAATGTACAATACTCGCAATTTTTAAAAGCAAGTCAGTAATTTTTTAATATGTTCAAATAAAGCTTCAAAAATAAGGTTAGTTTGTGTTAGATTACTTATACCCACTTGCAACAGTTTTCACTGAGTTTAGAAGAACCCATACCCATACCCATACCCCACTTTTATACAGATACTGACTAAACTAGATTAGATTTATTTGCCATTTGCACCAGTTAAATGTTTTACTATTTTGTGCATATAAATTACAATGTAGCTATGAAAATTAATCTGCGTTTTCGCTTAGATTTTATCTAATTGAGCTGGTGCAAGTGACCGTAAGTGGCTTTATGAAAACCATATTTATTACTATTATTACTATTATTACTATTATATTACTTTAGTTACAATTAAGTCTAAAGCTAATTATAAAACAACGTTCATATGATAAATTAAATAAAAAATTGAAGTCAACCGACCGATCAGAAATATACTTTGTTTAAACTGAAATGAATAAGAAACTCAGGATGGATGGATGTATAATAAATTTACCTTTAGAAATTGTATAATAAATTGGTAGTATTTAAACTACTTTGATCAGCTCGAGATCAAATAAATACGGATGTAATGAAAAAAAACCAAAAGACAAAAACAAAAAAGGAATTTAGTGATTAATACATTAATGATCTATAAATAAGACAAAAGAAAAGAATGTTAAGAATAATTCGTGATTAAGTCCTAAATAAGTGGTTACTAGAGTTGCTATTGTTTACAAAGTAAAGTAAATGTTCATGCAACTACCACATAGTAAGCAATATTCTTCGACAATAAATTGTCAGGCGAATGTGGTGAAAACGGTGCGAACAAAGCACCATGTCCAGCGCCCGGAGATGCGTTTCAAATGCGTCCTTGTGACGATGCTTGTATACCAACCGTAAAATGTAGCTAATTGTTTCAAAAATTAGACTTTTAAAAGTCAGAAGTAGTTATGTGATATAAAAATGAGTGAATTATGAGGCGCAAAATTAGGGCACTGCGTAATTAACACGACAAACGGAAACTTATTTTTATTCCGAATTTATTCGCGACAGGTATAAATATTACGTATTGTACATTTCGTACAATACCAAATGAAATCGTATTGAAAATCAGGAAAACAGAATTCAAACACTCCCGACTTGGGGTTTGGATCTGACTTTGATAATGCAAAATGGCTTCTATCTCAGTAAAATTTGTTAATAGAGAAATTTAGCTTGGAAAATTGGTTAAAGAATGGCGTAGTTGAGGCTATGCCTTTTATATTATTTTTCAATCAACAGCTAAGAAAGGGAAAGGTGGCATACAAACATGAAATTGACTTGGAGAAAAGTTTGTTTGGAAAACGAATTTTGTATATGGGACAAAATTTTGAACAGGCACCGGTTCTGATTGGTGGACTTTAGAACAAGATATGTATATGAATAACATTTATTATTTTTTATTAGAATTCGTAGCACGCTTTTTAGCCTAATTTAGTTTTCGTGAATGCCGTGGTTTAAATTAGTTTAATTATCGAGTAATTTTAGACTATGGCTTCGATTTTCTTAAAATTTAAAACAATCTCCCTAGATTTGAGCATTTTGAACTAGTTCTATTATAGAACTATTTAAACGCTAGATTTCCCAAAAGTGGATAGGCCGTGGGGATCCTGTCGCATAACCACCTAGATCAGCCGATCTGAATTCTTGTGATTTTTATTTGTGGGACCACTTAAAGACACTAGTGTATTCATCTGGCGAAATAACTAATGTTAGTGACCTACGAATAAAAATTTTAAGAGCGGTAGAAAAGATAGAAAACTGAATGGGGATCAGTACTTATGCATGTGTACATTCATGGATGTGACGGGCTGAGATGTGTATTGCAGCTAGCGGTGATAATTTTGAACATCTCTTGAAATGTGCGCAACTTATAAGATGTGGTAAGTAATTTAAACAAAGCTATATAATCATTTCTTCTTGTTCAATAGATTCAAATAATGTTAAAAAGTCATGCAAACCTGTGTTCCTCATGAAAACTAAAAACAGATATATTTACGTGTTATAATTAATAATATTTATTTCATTTATATTAAATTAGTATTCATGGAACACAATTACTTGTTACGATTTATTTACGTATAAGGGTCCGCATCCGCCTAGCGAGTTTTCCAGTTAGCTAGTGCTCAATAAATCAAAAATTGAAAATAAATACCGCCTCCTAATACACGGTTTTATTCTCTCTCACTTTGACTTAGTCTGTTTCTCATATTCCTTTTTCTTTTTTCGAGGCATTAGCCTTTTTTTTTAACTGTGCATTTGGTGTGGTTACTTACTGTAAAAAAAAATTATGTTAGTATACTGAAAAACTCGTAGACTCGTACGCTAGCAGCGAACGAACAAAGAGAGAAGTGTAGGACAAAGTACATAAGAGGAAGTGAGACAGAAAAAACTCACATGGTGTGAGAGAGAAGTATAGGTTATCCTACACAAGTGAAGTGAGACATAAAGATTTAATAAATACGTATAAAACATAATGACTAATAAAGAAAAGAAATAAATCGAAGAAGAAAAAAATCTACTGTACAAGTACACGAGTTTTTTTGTTGACTAGAAGAACCTCATAAAAAATTACAATTAAATGTTATGAATTGATAATTGATAGATATTATCCAATGTATTAAAATAATTTAGAGATATTGTTTGCTCGCTGCTAGCGTACGAGTCTACGAGTTTTCCAGTATACTGTAATAATTTTTGTTTACAGTAAATAACCACACCAACTGCACAGTTAAAAAAAAGCTAAAGGCTAGAAAAAAAATAAAGGAATATGAGAAACAGACTAAGTCAAAGTGAGAGAGAATACGACAGTGTATTAGGAGGAAATATTTATTTTCAATTTTTGATTTATTGAGCACTAGCTAATTGGACAACTCGCAAGGCGGATGCGGACCCTTAATCTAACACATAAAAAAATTAGTTGAACAACTTAAAATTTATCTAACAATCGTGTCAAAAATTTTATTAGATCAACGACTGCATTTAATAATTAACTTAATGAAAATTTATTGATGAAAATGCTGATTATCTCGGCAACTATTGAAATTAAACTGATTGTTGTCTGGACATTTTTCTTTCAGTTTTTCATCCCCTATTTCCCATTTACATTAAAAATAGGGGCAGAAAACACCCTGCACAATAGATAAAAAAAAACACGTAGACGTCTAGAAATTATGAGATGATCCATAGCAAAACCAACAGAAGCTGAATAATAAAATTTACAACAATGGAAAATTGATTTGTATACATGTGTAAATCGTATATATTTTACGAAATATACGTTAGAATACAAAGAACATTTATTTCTATTTATGCGCTATATTACGTAATCATTTTATGTGTGTTATTTGAACTTAATGTAATGATGCTTTACAATTGTTTGAAGAATTCCCTAAAGAAAAGTTTACATTTCAAGCAATTTTGTTCAAAATCGTCGAGATCATTAGGTTCCGTCTCAGCATTTTGAATGTCTAAACGCGTTTTCAATATTCTGTTCCAGCAAAAACCAGGCTGGAACAAAATCAAACGCCTATTGGTTCGTTTAGATTACCACGAACGAATGGAGTTCTTTGAAACATTGAAACGCACAGTCAACGTGGACTCCCCAGATTGACTAGGAATATAAAAAAAAAAAAACAATGCAAAGCAGGTAAAAAAATAAATGCTTGAACGGAATCTGCCTGAGTTTGAAAAATTTGGGGCTATTAACTACTGGTTTATTTGATACGGCAATTGATAGCGATACGTCTGTGTCTAGCGTATCCACTGTTGACAAGGGTTTTATTTATTTTTAGTATTACTTAATTTTTGTCTGAAAAAGGGAAACAGATGGAATTCAAGACAGACAGATAGTAAGAAGAGCATAGATAGAAGGAGCATAGCTCCTTTCTGTCGACAAAAACCGCAAAGGCGCGGTGAGCCTTTCGTGGGGCGAAATGGCTTTCTTAAATGGGTATCAATTCTTTTAATTACGGATGATACTAATTCCAATCAATTTACATTTGCTGCTTCATCCATACGTAAATAATTTCGAAAATCATCCCAGTCTACATGCAATTCTTGTAATAAAATTATGTGACATTGCTCATGTCTTTTTGATAACCATGATTTCATCCATTTTCTTTTATTTTTATTTAAAGTATTTTTTTTAATATAATAACACGAATGGCCGCCGATAGAAACAATTCTTCAAAATCAGAATCCATATTAAATACTTTTGAATACTTATAAACAAAAAAAAAAAAAAGAAAAAGAAAAAAGAGTGATAATACTAGCTTTGACTAAATTCAAATGGCTATCTAAAATAATCTAAACTGAAATTTTATTCAATTTTTTTTGGATAAGACAATGTTAAGTGGAGGGGAGTCATTTCCCACCCAAGGGTGGGACAATGACATTTTGTATGAATATTTATCGTCTTTGTGGCAATATAATCCCACACGTGTGCTCGACAAATCTGTATATTTGTTGGAATTTCTTTGGTAAATTTTGAACATACTGTTTTGATTGTGTAAACGGAAAGCGGCATTTATTCAGAATTGCTGGAGTGAAAATTTTGTTCAAAATTGCTTGAAATGTAAACCCCCTGGATGGATTTTAATCTTTTCAAAAACTTCGCCATTAGTTAATTACGTAGGCATGGTTTTATCAATTAATTAAAAAATTAGCTGAGAAATCGAGCAACGTTCTATCGTCATTGAATGAGGATAAATAACCCTTACAACGTACTTTACGGTTCCAAAAAGCAGCACTAATTTCTCCAATTCTAACCTGAGTCTCTGTATCCTTTGCGTTTGAGTGCCCGTATTCGGATTTACAATTTATATGAATTGATTAACGGTTAAATGTCTATAATTGTGTTCTCCTAAGCAATCACGAGCATGCCAACAGTCGCTCAATATCGTAGTCCGCGGAAAAATTCTATTTTGAATAATTTCTAGTACAGTTGTCGATATTCTACGGCAACTAAAAAAAAAAAATTTGGTTCTCGTTCTATGCCACCGAATATCCAATGCCCTTCTAGCCAGCGATCCCGGTTGTATTTTGTGATTCCTATTTTAGCTTTGTCATTATCTACAACGCTGCTATATGGTGTAGTCCAATATATAAATACTTCTCATAAAAGAAAAAAGTCTACAACAGTTTTCGCAGCCATTTGAAGTTCTCGTTGAATAAACTTAACACGCGGACGAAGTCTGGTCAGATAAATATATATAAAATGGGCGATTTTGGGCACTAAAAGTCGTGTACCGAGAACAATTTATTTTACAACAACATTTAACATGATAAATCATGTTTTAATTGCTGCTGCACCGACCCGCCATTAGGCTTTCGGCAAGTTTTCACACTAGCCTTTGAAACCACTTTCAAGACAACATCTCCACCTGCAACTCACCTAAAAATTAACGGGGAAAGAAGACCCTCCCCACACTCACACACCACACACACTTTCACTCACAAACTACAACATACCATTTTTATTTTTTTTTTTTCTGGAATGATTACCAGGTTTTTTATATATTTTTTAATTTTTTTGTTGGATTGGCTACCGGGTTTTCTGTTTATTTTCTATACTTCTTCTTCATAATTATTATTATAAAATTTTCTCCAATCTACGTCTCAAAAAGTTGTATAATATATATTTAATCAATATACATATAAAAAATCATAATATAACACGTGTTTCGGTATAAACCATCCTCAGATATTATGACAAGAATATAATTATGAAAAGAAAAATTTATGAAAAGTATTCAAATTGACAATTAAAAAAATGATGGCAATATATGAAATTTAATAACTTTAGCGAACCGGTTTAAAATTTTTAATTATTGAATTTCAAGTTATTGAAAATTAAATAGGTTTCAAAATTGGAAATTATATTAACGTAATTATAGTAGGTATCTTTTTTGAATTTAGTAATCTCTAATTTTTCCAGCAAATCTAGTTTTGTACCTTTTTTACATTGATGTAACAAGTGCACATCATCAGGAATAGAAAATGTATGATTGTTCGTAAAAATATGATGAGCAAAGATCGTACTATTATCTAACGATAAATTTTGATTAACAATTATACTTCTTCTTCCTCTACAACTTCGTTGGCCCATTGATTAACTATCTCAATGATATCTATTTCCTATTCATTCAATTCATTTCTGAATCTTATTCTTTTCCCTTCCAATTTCTCGCAATACCTATATCTTATTTCTGCTCTTTCTTCTATATCACACTTCCATATTATATGTTCAGCTGGTTCTTCTTCCTCCTTACAGTTACATACCATACTAGCATCTTAGTTTAAATCTACCTGAGTAATACCTAAAGTTACCATGTCCGGTAACTACTTGTACAGCTTTAAAGTTTAGTGGCAATCTATTTCTTCTAACATATTTACACCACTTATACAATTCTCTTCCTTTTTTACTACCAATCCATTCACTTTGCCTTTCTTTCATTATCCATTACTTTCTTTCCTTTATTCTTATGTTAATTTCCTCTTTGTATGGTATTCTTTCCCACGTATTTACCACATTATCTGGCAATTTCATCATTTCCTTTACTTTCCCATCCACTATTACCATTTCCTTATTTTCTTTCAAGTGTCCCTTTTGCCATTTTATATGTATATTTATATTGAAACTTTTCGATTTTTCAATTAATCCTTGTATTTCTCTTCCTATTACAACTTCTGCCCACTTATAATTCACTTTCTCTACTATACTTCTATTATTATTATATATGGTGATATTATTTTTCCACTGCCATTTTTAAATACAATTTAATACCCATATCATTCCTAATCATTCAGCTATACTTACTGTATTTTCCTTCTACTTTAACTCCTTCCGTATTATGTTTACTTCCATCATCCTTATATGATAATGCTAGGTAGGCTACATTATCTTCTGTAACACCAGCATCCACCCATATATTTCTATTATCATCTTTTTCTTCATTTTCTTTAAATCCCGCAAACACTGAATGTGCTCCTCTACCTATGTGTGTTACAAGTTTATTTCCTTTCTTGAATCTCCATCTAGCATATGCTTCTATACTTAATGACGAAGTTCCAGCAAGTAGTAGTTCCATCACGGGTACTCCAATAAAAAAAGATTGCGAACCGCTTGTGTATGAGATTCACTTAGTATGCTACCTGGTGCTGCGGTAGAACAAGTTGCAGTTCATACCACCTTAGTGAACCAGAAATTTGTAAAAACACTATACTATAATAATACACTATAATAAGCATTGACTTTTCTCTTCAAATATTTTATTTTAATAATAAGCCAAAAAATCATGATGACTCACATTGAAATCATAAAATTGTATTAAATATGTAACATTAATAATGTTGCATAAAATGTTACACTGTTGATTTCACACAACTCGGTACTTTATTAAATTAAGTTTTAAGTTATTAAATTCACAATTTACCATTGGTGTATTACTTTGAGAAATACTAGCAGCAGTTGAAAGAGCCATTTTTTAATTTTTACTTAGCTTTTTTTGGATTTTCTATCCTGCGATTATCTCTTTTATTTTCTCCATTCTGACAGTTGTTTCGATAGTTAAATTTTTCTCAAAGAGTTTTTTCGTTATGAGATTTCGCTTTGTAAGTCATTTTTTGATTCTTTAATTTTCTGGTTTGGCGGTTTCTGAGGTTACCCCACCATAATTTAATTTTAATATATAAAATAAAATTTCAACAAAACCAAATGAAACTGAACTAAGAACTGACACTTGTTCACTGACTAGTGAACAAGACACTCAATTCTTAATACAGACTATAGAGAGGATCAGAATTGATCGGATTGTCCGTTTTTTAAAACAAAAACATACTAGATATGGATAAAATTAAATCTAATGAGCTGGATTCGTATAGACAAAAAATTGAAAAGAGAAAGAGCAAGTCTGGAATTTGGACTATGGACGCCTTTAGCATTTGGGCCTAGGCAGAGACATCCGAGAAGTTATTTATCTAAATATAAGAAAGAATCTACTCTAATGAAAACAACCTTTTCTGAATATAATATTCACTATAATACAATGCCTAGTTGAAAGGCTAGAGACTAGAGCATAGTTTTAGCGTGTACTTTTTTTTGTATGTATAAACTTATAAAGTTTGTATTTACAAGGAATATTCCAGTTAAACTTAACAGATTATTACGCATGAAAATGTTGTATTCCTAACTTAATTACAGAGACTGTTGTTATATTGCTTCAATTAAACACTTAATTTCGAAATCAAATTGTAACCCACATCGCAATGTAAGTAATAAAGACTTGATTGACATTACGATCAGCTAACCAAAAACTAAACTTTGACCTAATTTTACAATTTTATTAGTTACATTATTACGCAATACCGTTCGGAAATGCATAATGATATCCCACAATATCAATTTAAATTGAGCAATTAAGTAAATTGTAAAATTATTACAATTAAAATTAAACGCATTACAACGTATTTTATTAAAAACAAAATATTACAAATTTGCAACAGAAATAAACAAAATTTTATTCCTTCTTCAACCTTCGCATACTGCACTGTTAAAAAACAAGAAACTAGAACATAAATCGTTGACAATTTATTAATAGAAAAATTCATAGTAAGAAGTAATTATCCTTCTACCGATGACTTCACGCTTACCGTTTGCGTTACAAAGATGCCAATAATAAATTGCAGCTAAGTAAACTACACTACTTCAATTACGCCTCTGCTTAATATTTGACTTTCCCGAGCTAACAGATTTGTGGAAAAACTTACGCCAAGTTCCACTTTATTAACCAAACTGATTAGATATTTACATAATAGCATATTATATAATAGATATTTATTATTTAATTATAATATGCCGCGCCATATTCGCATTCGAACGCAGAATTATGTGATATGTTGTTAATCTATGGTGACAGTGGTGATAATTGTATGCGGAACGTTTCCCAGACAGGAATCTACCAGTAAGTGCCACATTTGTGCCAGTAGCACGGATTTTATTTAGCATATTTAACTCTGTAAATAATTCTCATTACTAGTGGAAGTTAATGAAAGTTAACAAAAGCAAAGTGGTATGCGCTTAGATTAATGTGAAAAGAACGTTTCACATTTTTCTTCATGTCACATAACGTTTTATACTTCAGTGTTTTAATCGGTGTGGTGTGATTTTGTGATGTACATCAAGTGGATATTACATTATGGATACGACGATTATTTTATAATTTAATTATTAATATAAATTTTTTATAATTATTTTCATTTTTTCACATTATTCAAAAATTAAAAACAAATTATGCAATGAAGTAGCTACTAAGTTAAATTAGTAGTTAATTAGTAATTAAGTTAATTAGTAACACTTAAATAATGTAAAAAATAATAATGTTTTAATTTTAAATTCCAAATTTTTTATGAATAAATTGATCCTGTACTTTGCAATGAGATTTGCCGGTTCATTTTTAATCATGATTTAAATAACAAAACAATCGCACGATTAAAATCACTGACATAAGTCATGATTTAGATCAATTGATGTAAATCATATACACTCTGGTAATTGGTAATTTGCTACCTGATTTGCTAGCAAGTAGATTACAAAAAATACAGTTTTTTTTATTTTAAACTAAACTACATGAATTAATAAGTATTTTTTTCCGGTTTTAAAAAGAAATTAACGGAAATTATTGCGAAATAAGCCACTTCTTTCAGATTAAAATTAAGCAAAGAAAGTTGAAACTGCAATTTAAAATATTTGATCTACAAAAATTAACTTCAAAGTAGATTTTAATTTTGTTTTTTTAAAGTTAGAAATTTTACCATTTTACACTATACACGGTGTTTCAGCATCATTGTCATTAAACTAAACCAAGTGTAGGTGACATCATAATAAGATGATTCTGAAATTTGGGTGAATTTGCACAAAAACTAACGGAGATATTGCCAATTATTTAATCTCCAAATTTTGACTCCGATCCTAAAAAAAAAGTACGTCATGGCATCGTTAACTGTGAACAAAATAAAAGAAAACAATGAAAAAATATTGAACACAAGGGTTTCAACATAATTACTATTTGTGGCTCTTTTTTAAAGAAATTAAATAGGCGTGAATGAGAGGAAAAATGGAAAGCCGTTTTTTATATCGTTTTTTTTTTTGGGACAAGAATTCAGATAAAGGATTTTGGTTGTTTACCATTTTACACTCCAAGTTGATAATAATAATAAAATATAAGAACTGTTTGCGATAACGACGATATTCGACTTTAGAAATCAATGTAAAAAAGCCATTACCAAACAGGTAGTTAGTTATAGATACGTAAGAATAATAATAGTAATAGTAATAATTAAAAAAAGTAGTACGATAGTACCAATTAATAATATTAAGAAGTTCGTCGCTAAACTAAATTTCAAATGTCACATAAGAATCATTTTTGTCAGGGTTACATAGCAGGTAGTCACCATACAATTGAGAGTGTCTAAAGGAAACATAATTTAAGTAATACGTGATCTTATCGAAAACTTTTTCTGTGGATTTTCTATGTTATTCTTAACATCCGTATACGTTCTACATTTTAGGTAGTTTTAGATCAGTCTTTTCGACTTTTATCTGTAGAAGAGACGTATATCGATTCTACCAACTTTTTTGCTTAATTTTTATGAATTTAGAATATTAATTTTTTCAAAATTGGCAAGATTTGATAATAACGAATTAGTGGATATCATGCTAATTTATGGAGAACATCAACGCGTACTCACGCTGAGCGATTTCATACAGGAAATCACCCCGTGCCACGAACTTTTTGGCTAGTTATGCGAGCCAGAAACACGGGTTGGAACGCACGAAGAAGCCTACCGATACTAATATCGAAGCGGAAATCATCAGACTCGTCCAGGATGATCCATCATCCAGTATTCGTGAAATAGCAAGATTCGTTCGGGTATCCATAAGTACTGTTTGGAGAATACTACATCGAAACAGATATCACCCGCATCATATTAAAAGGGTGCAAGCGTTAGTGCCTAGTGATCATCCTCATAGATTTCGGTTTAGTGAATGGTTTAGACAAAAAATGATCGAAAACAATCATTGTAGTCGACATATTCTGGTGGGTACTGAAGCTTGTTTTACTGAACGCTATTCACTGAACACTCACCCTTTGTACTGAAGCGTGTGTTAACAACACGCGGTTGTTATTTTAATTTTTTAATTTTCATAATATGCCGACATGGACAATTGAAAATCCACATACTATTAGAACGACTAATTTTCAGCATACATTTTCTTTAAATATGTGGGCTGGTATTGTGAACGGTTTGCTTATCGGTCCTTTTATTTTACCAGCCCGATTAAATGGAACAAGTTATTTGTCATTTTTAGAAAATGATTTACTTGGTTTATTGAAACCTGTACCACTTTCTGTCAGACAATGTATGTAGTTTTTACACGATGGTGCGCCAGCACATATAGCCGTAATGTACACGAATATTGATCTGGTTAGTGTACGGATCAGGAGAAAGATAGCCTTGATGAGTTACGGGAAAAAATTATTAGTGTTTCAGAACGGATAAAAATACTATAGGGATCATCACTTTTAAATTCTTGTCCCGAGTTCTTAGATGTGGAATGGGTATTAATGCAGAAGGTGACAACTTTGAACATTTATTGTGATTAATGCTTATTTTGTGATACAAAATTATTGTTTTAATGTATCTTGTAAATGTAAAGTAAGTAATTATTTTTTTACGTATTGTATGTGATTCTATATTTTTAATTTACTGGACAATTTTGAAATTTTTTGATGAAAAAATAGATTTATCCATGAATCTTTAACTACTATTTCAATTCCAGTATTATTGTACAAATAATGAAGTTTCCATATATTTTCTTCTTCTTGATTACGCTATTAATACAAATTAATTTTAAACTAGACTCAAAAAATCAGCCCGAGTCATAAATATTAATAATGCTTGTTTTATTTCCACACTTCACTCTTTATGAGACTGTTTGCCATGTTGGTGCCGTACGTAGACTGAATGAGCCGTACTCGAAAACAATTTTTGATCAGAATTTTACAAAATTGCAAATTAAATTTGCGATTTTATAATTTTTTTTTTGGCACAGAACTGGTTCATTTATATGTCACCTATACCTGATTTAATTTAATGGCAGACCAGCTGAAACACCCTGTATAACTTTTGTTTTTTCAGAAAATTTTGAAGTGTTTTTGAAATGCATTTTTAACATTTATTAAAAAATTCAATTTTAAATACTTAAAATTTAACAAATTTTAATTTCAAGAAGTTTATAAAAATAAAAAAGTCTGACCTTCGCTCATTTGCTATGTAAGCGAGTCATTGTACAGGTCATTTCATCGACGTCTCTCACAGCTGCTTCGATACCGGTTGTTTACGGTTGGATAGCTCGAGAGTCTGTAGAGTACAGTGAGTATCAAAATGTACCTAGCAGCTTTTAAATGTTGCGTAATATTTTTAAATAATTAAAGTCGATTTTTCGAAAAAAAGTTATTAAGATAAATTGTTTGCATTGATGTCATAAGTACGTAGTGTGCCTATTCTAGAACTGAAAATTAACACCCTGTATAGCAAAACGTTAATCATTAACAATTAATGACCAAGACTAATAATAATAATAATGCTGACAACTTCGGTTAATGTCGTACTCTCTATTCTATCATTTACCCTTCTAACCATTTTATGGTTAATGGTAACTAGATAACAAATGATAAATTTAAAGAAAAGAAATTTTGCAAGGTTGCCTATTTTCCATATTTTTTGTTTTACGTAAAAATTGGGAAATTTATATACTTTTATATACTCTTATTAGTTAAGAAATTATGAATTTTAATTTCTGACGGGTTGTTTAGTTTGGTGGTCAGTTCATCCTCATAGATAATTCTAATTTATAACAGGTTGTTGGTTTGGTTTTACTGGAAGTGCTGCTTTATACAGATTTCCAATTTGTAGCTCAATGAAGTCAGGAACTTCCTGTAGTAGGTTAATATAAAAAAAAGAAACACCGTCGAAGGGGGAGAAAGCATTGGGTTCATTCAATTCTTAAAAGTCGACTTTTTCCAAGTTTATATATTACATTATATACAACAAAAGTATACATTTTTTAAGTTCCTTGAAATATCAATAAAATCTTTCGATAACTTAACTCTCCATATTTTCTGCCTATATATGCTTATACTATTGGACCTATAATAAAATCAAACATTTCTTATTCGAAATGCAAGAATAAGCGTCTTTTATTTGAAAATTCAACAAGCGTATCATATACAACACAAAGCCGATGCGAATAAACGAGCATTTTTAAAATTTTGCGTTTGGTTGCACCTCACGCGCGTAAAACCCGAGTTATTCGAACAACTAAAAGCCCCTGTTAGATATATGATTGTTCATATGAATTTCCATATGTCAAATAAGATAAGTAATTTCATGTTTACACCACATCATTTTTAATATGCTGTGGTCATATGACTCACTGTGATAGCAGAAACGGCAGAAACGCGAATCATTTCTGTTGCTAAGATAAAACGTTTACTCTATTATTTTCAATGTAATTTGTATAAAACAACTTTGATTGTCCACGTATTATCCATTATCTGCTTTTCAGAAACTGGCGGTTAATCATTTAATAATAAGTAAATAATAGCTGATTATAAAAATAGCAATGCGTCTAATCGGATATAACATCATCATATAGATTATTATATAAATATAGAAATCATAAAAAGCATAGTTTTAAAGAATAGTGTAAATAGTTATAAATATCTAATATTCTTCTCGATAATATTGTCGAGCACCACAGAGGTCTGAACTTAAAATAAAAAAATCATGATTTTCTCCGTTTAATACGAATTTATATGCCTGTCATATAATAAAACTCAGATGAAAAATCATAGTCTGAACATGTTTTAAAAGTAATTTCATGTATTTTAAAAACGTGCGCTTTGCAAACGTACGTTGTAAAAACGTGCGTGAAAGGCGAAGCGTCTGAAATAGCACCGAACTGATGCTGTCTTCTACCATATAAAAGGCTACTAATAGAATAAATTACTTCTGTAATTTCAGTTTCCTTACTTAAACTCATTAAGTTCTATAACGGAATCTGAAAACAAAATGCCGATGTGACGCGTGCATATTCGTTTATTGTTCGGGTTATTCACTTATACTAATAATATTAATCTTACAAATTTTGATTGTATTCTTCTAGGTAATAATGATTGGGTAACTGGGCCAAATTCTGAATTCAAATCCTCAGAACTAGTAGTTTTACGTGATGTATCTCGACATGCATCTTCGATTTCCTTTTGAACTTTGGCATATCTTTTTCTGAAATGAAAAAAATTAGATCTCCAAATGCACTACTCGAAAAGACGAACGCTTCAATGAGAAAGTTCTAAATTCATACACATAATTCAATATAGTCATTTCAATTTAAATAATTTAAAGGGATCTACTAAACAAGCGTTCACTAAATGCTTTGTCGTATGAACATACTCGTACTCTTGCGTTTACAAGTATGTCATGTTATTACGTATGTTCATGTTAATTCCTATGCAGTCCACGTTCATGACGTCATGGGTCTAAAAACCGGTCTCTCCTGCGATAAGACATTAGTGCCAGTACTAATTCTTTCATCATACTGTCAGTTCTTATTTTGTCTAGGTTCGTTAATTTGTACAAATGCCATCTCTCCTGTCTTTAATAGTCTTGAATAACTTGTGACCTAAATGTTATATAATTCTAATAAGAAAAATTTAATGATATATTTACAATAAAAAAATTAAATGTCCATTTACAGCATTTCTTCAGTATGGGTAAAAAAATTCCAAATGTTCGCATATTTTCGTATGTCTTTTCATTATTGCGTTGACAAAAATCTTTCTTAATTTAGTGGTGATCGGTCTTCGTTTTATATGCTGGTTATTTTGTTACTAAATTGGTAAATTTTATAGTCATTGTTTTAACAAAAGCTGAACAGTAAATAAAATGAAATTATTGTTCGAAAATCTTCCATTAGGGCAGGTAACAAACATACTTCCATAATGAAGAAGTCTTCATAAATATCGATTATCAAATTTTGGTTCTATCGGAATATCGAACTATTGTCGTATATAAATACGTATCAAAGTATCGTTATGTTAGTGATGATTTCTAGTTGATACAGCACATATCATACAATATTAATATAGCCTATGTGTAAACACTTGGTTTATTATTTATACCCGTCTCTCGACAAAAATAAAGAAAATCTTCTTTTTTTTATTGAGTTATTGTTTCGAAACGATTCAGAAAATCGTATTGATACATATTTATATGCTGAAACGTAACGATATTTCAATACATCGAGACGTATCGCCATTCGATAAACGAATACGCGTCAAAAAAATGTATCGTAAGTCCGGACATATTGACACGAAAGCTATCAATTTATCGATACATCTACCCAGGCCTAAGAAAGACTACAAAAACGCAGCACAAGCGAAAGCCATGTAAAAAAAATATAATAATAGTTTCTTGCATAGCATCACACGACATAGCGACAAGTGTTACTGCAAGAGAGTTGCTTTGACATCAGACATACTGTCGCCATTGAAACGTTACGTTCAACAGAATTTAGTCATTTACACTTAGCAACAGGCCATCCAACCCATGAGTGGATACACAGTCCTCACACGTGCCATCTCCCAATAGTTAGAAATAATTATTGTCTTCTTGTAGTAAAACCACTTGACTATTTTGACCTGTCCTGTACTGATGAGCTGCGAGGGGAAGCAGATTTTCCTCCCACCGCCTCCTAGTGGCGTAGCTCGTCAACGGTTCCCCTGAACCGGCTAAGAGTGGGTATTTAAAAATATATCTGAGTTGACAGATGGGAAATGAGTAAATCATCGACGAGTAGAGGCAGATTGTGCTCGTAGTTGATAAAGGGAAGAAGTGTGGGTTGTTTGCACCAAGGGGTGCAGCAAAAAAAAGCGGGGCATTGGGATGAATAGAGAGTGATTGCTAAAAAGTACAGCTTAATAGCATCAAGCAAATCAGTTTAAATCAGGGATTTAACACCTGTAATAGCTAATCGAGTGAGGTATCGATCACTGTAAACATTGACAGAACCGAATATCGTTCTTCGCTAACGGAGTGCGGTGATGGTTAGGGTGTGAACTTAGCAGTGGTTCGCATTGCTAGTATAGTTTGTTTGTTGAGTCCGTATGCCTTTTGGTTGGGCGGAGCCGCAGCAATTTAAAACATGTTGATGCTTTATCATCGATATGTTAATGCTGCGGTAACGACAAATATAAGCAAATGATTAGTGCTAGGGGCATCCGTCCTAGGCGCATATCATATGCACGTTTGTTGTTCCATTTCGATATCTAATGTCCTGTACTGATGTGGAATAATCCTTAGACCACATGTCCAAAATTGCTGAATTTTAGATTTTAAATATTTACGTTTTGAAGTTGAAGATTCAGGTAAAGCTTTAAATGAAGATATAATCAAGAAATGACCGGCCTTATACCATAGTCTTCCAATTCCTCCGTAAGGGGGAATAGACGAGGAACAAGAATTCAATTTTTTATGAAAAAAGTTCTTTCACACTTTGATTTATTCTCTCTTAGTAATTTATTACCATCAGCTAGTACTCATATTTCCAAGAAACAATAATATTAATAATATTTCAATTAAAACTCAGATACAAAAATATTCTATAGTCAACAAGGTTTTGATCATCACTTGCACCGTCGCCTATGACTTCGGAAAAAATCCCGTTAATTCTTCGCTAACAAGTAAGGCTATATTTGGAAATTTCCAGTTTTTTTAACAAACTAAATTCAGCAGCTTAAAATATTATTGGTTGCTATAATAGAGCTAACACCACTATATCGACGTAGTAATAGATTTATATAAATTATTATAAGTTTATTATTATGCGTCAAATTAGATAAAAAATAGTCGGATTCGCTATCCAACTTCAGTGACAAATATCAAATTATGCATTTTAGTTGTCACAGATAAGTCAATTGTCGTAAGTTGGTTCATTAGATCTAACTATTTCGACATCTATTTACACTAGACTACCAATTATAGCTTACTTCAAAAAATTATCGTTTTCCTCATTCATCTTATCAGCATCTCTTGCCTTATATGACAGTAATCTATCCGCTAATTGCCTATTTTCGTCCTTAAAAAAAAAAATCAAATTAACTCTACTAGTTACCATTTGTAACGAAGTTACGAGGTTCACAAATTTTTACTAGCTCCTACTAATTTTTATTAAAAAATTTTTAGGCCAAATTTATCAAAATTGGTGTGAGTAGAAACTGTTCCACCAACTAGTGTAAATAACTAGAAATTTACCATGAATCGGACTATTACTACCCAAATTTTATCTATTATATTTATGCAAAAAAATCTTATAAATAAAGACATCAAGGCATGTAGACGCAGTCTTGTTTGAAATCGTGTGTGCAATCACTTAACTTTCGGTAGTGCATTTCGGCAGTATCCAAGTCTCAGTTCCGATACAACCAGTACCGCACCACCCCAGCAGCGAAAAAAAGCATCTTGGCTGGCAAGTATATATGTTCGCCACTTTACCAGTAGCATGTATGACATCATAATCACAACAATAGTAATGAATTACATATTTAGGGCATTCTAGGTGCAGCCCTATCACCCAAGACCTATATGACCACGCTGTCATATTATATAGAAACCAAGATAGTTCTAGAACATCTGAGTTATTAAAAATATGTTATTGAAAATACGCGAATTTTCATGTTAACCAGGTTATAAGATCCATCACCAGATAAAACGTAACTTCGTTCTGGTATAATTTTCTGCTGTGGTTACAATAACAAGTTTATTTTATTTAATGTACGTGAAAATGGAACTTAACAGATGAATATAACAGCTAGAAGTAACATGCCGTTAGGAAGATAACATATACGTTATCTAAGTGCGTACAGTACGATTGTTTATTGGCCTAATCTTTATCAATTAATCTGTTTTAGTTCGAAAGGTTACTTAAAACGGTAGATCTAATTTATTTGCATGTACTGCATGTATTGTTTTGAATTCGGATTTTAATTGAATATACGTTTTGATAAGGGATGCGACTGCAAATCGATATATCAAATTATCAAAATATCAATTCATTTTATTCATTTATATATCGATTTTAACGCAATATCGATATTCCGATATATCACTATATAGATACAACGGAATATCGATATTATCGATATATTGATGTATTGTTTGTCGATACTTCTATGTATTGATATATCAATTTTCGATACTTCAATATATCAATAGTCCGATAAGTAAGAATTAAATGATTTGTCAAATATTTATAATGAAAAATAAAATAATACCTGAAAAATGACTTCTTTTTTTTTTTTTTTTTTTTAATTTAAATTCAAGTTCCATTTTTTCTCAAAGAGACGTTATTTTGTATAATTATTATTATAAAATTTTCTCCAATGTATTGCTGATGAATAGATCAGCAATCAGATGGAATGGTGGAACGCATAAACCGGACCATAAATCGCTATCTATCGAAAGTGGTCTCTGATCATCAGAGAGACTAAGACCATTACCTGTGCCTGTTTCTGATGGCATATCGATCCGCCGTGAATGAGACCACAGGAGAAACCCTAGCTAAGATTGTGATGGGCCGAGAATTGCGTCTGCCCTGTGATTTGAAGTTCGGATGTAAACCTGGAAGAAAACTGGCTGGAGAAGACTTCGTTAGTGGAATTCTACGAATAATAAACGATATTCATCATTGAGTTCGTTAAAACATTTAAAATGCTAATGATCGAATGAAGACGCGATATGAAGCTGGAGATGATCAAGGTGGTTATCAAGCTGGTGATAAAGTTTGGGTGAATAATCCACAATGACGCCGAGGTTTGTCTCCAAAACTTCAAGTTTCTTGGGAGGGGCCCTAAAAAATTCTGGAACGCATCAACTACACTCAAGAAGCTGCCAAGAGATAAACCGAAATTCGTGCACTACAATCGGTCATCACCTTATGCAAGCAACGAACCAAGGTGCTCAGGTTAACGTAATTATGCCGACGAACAATTTTGTCGGCAAAAGTTTATGGCTGAGCAGGCATCGCATAAAGTTCGATATGGAGTGACGACAGAAGAACACCAAGATTTATTTAAAGTTTTCCCTGAGTATTCTTTGGCACATCATATTTCAAAAGATCTGAATATGTACCATGAAATGGCTAATGCTTTCAAAAAAAAATATGGGAAGTATGAAGAATTAGAAAGAGAAAAATCAGTTGGACAAGTTGGACAGACACTTCAAATAGAAATTTCTGAAACAGAATGACATGTATTTTTAATAAGTGAAATTATCTAGAAATATCTTGACGGACACAGACTATTTAAATCGATATGTCATATATTAGTCAGAACCATTGAAAATATTCTAGGATGTGTATTATACATTAAAAGGCCGCAATTTTCGATTTCCGGATCAGTTTATCTATTGCTTACGCAATAGAGATACCTGTCGTTTAAATAAATATTTGTATAAGAATCCGCTCGGCACATCTGTATATAAATAGTCTTTGCTATATTGTTCAAATACTGTCCGTGAATTGTGTTTACTAATTATGTTGATTGTTTTGCGTTCTTATCAGACATTTTTCTTTTATTTAAATAAATAACATTCTTTTTTATACAAAGTGCAATTATTATTTTACACCCATTCGAACTCATAAGACTAGAACGTTAGAATATCTATGTAAATGTGACAATCTAGTAACTTATAGAAATATAATTTCATAACATTTTAATTATTTTTTTGAACTGTTTGGTTGTATCGAAGATTATCTTCTGAATAAAGTAATTGACTGGCCTACTACCAACCATTTTTAAATATAAATATAAATTACTAAATTAAATGGTGGATGCAAATAATGTTGATTATTATTTATTAATAAAAATATCCTCATTAGCATAAATAATGTCGATTACTAGTAGCAAAATCTCCCTTATAGCTGTTCGTTCACTTCACTCACATCTACAAAGCCCGACCTCGTATTGAAATAAACTATTATTAACCATACTTGGTACAAAATCATATACGATATAATTTAAAATTGTTAATAATTAATATGGAATCCAGTCTACATAAGTCTAGGGTAAGGGCTGCGCGATATTTTAAGAATTCGATATCAAATAAGAATTTTATATCGATACGGAATTATATCGATAAGTATATTATAGTATTGATATATCAGCAATAAGAATATTGTATTTTGCGCAGTATTTAGCTTTGAAACAATCATTTAGCATAAAAACAAGTATAAAGTATAAGCCATAAAATGTAACCACCAATTACTTATAACTTGAAGAAGTACAAACATTTTCATATAATGGAGTGGAGGTATATAAAAGTTATTTTAGAAGAAGTAATTTTTCATGTATTATTTGATTTTTGATTATAAGTAATTGACAAACCATTTAATTCTTACTTTACGGAATGTGTAACGAAGTTACGTAAAAAATGGGACAATTACAAAGCCTTGGTACAACCTGGTGAAGATGCCCGTCGAGGAAGATGTTGTTTTTTTTTTGTTTTTCCATGCGTCGTACAATTCTTGTTAATTTCTTTTTATTCACGATAAAATGTCAAAGTTCGATAGTAAATAAACAAAGATTTAAGTTTGTAAATTAATTGTAACATTACGCTTAATTTAATTAGAAATAATTGAAACATTAGCATGATACCGTGATTATTAATGGTTATTCTTTTACTTTATTTGGCGACTTAGCGGTGCCCTAAATAAAAGACTGATTTTCATGAAATTGTTTACCGGTTAAATTGTTAAGAATCGGTGCGACCTGGGCGAGATATCCGGCGCAGACGATACTTCGTTTATAATTATGTTGTTATGTTAAATAAATACAGAATGGGAATTATAAAAAGGGGTGTATTCAACTTAAATAAAGATTGTAAAATAGTATATAATAAGTACGTATTATTTAAATATTGGTACTTATTGGATATTATTGTTATTTTTTTTATTGGCGACTTAACGGCGCCCGAAATTTTTGTGAAAGTATTTACCGATGAATTATTTTTTTTTTAATTGTATAGGCCTAAACCATATAGCATAGGTATAGGGCAGTCGGACTGTAAAATTGCAAACAACTTCGGATAAATAAAATGCATTTTTGTAAATAAAGTTGTTTTCAGCATAGGGTTTTGTAGCCAGCACCACACGAAGGTATAGGAAATTGTTATGGTAAATCTCCCAGCCTGGAACTTGATTTTAATAAACAATCTTGGGTATAAAAAGGGCCCGATACGGCTGAAATGGCAAGTTCTTTCGTGACTTCAAGATACCTAGCTGTAAAAGGTGGGGCAGAGGGAACATTAAAACGACTTCAGTGGAAGAAGCAGAGTAATCCGCTCACCCGAAGAGGGATTTAAACTCTGCTCATACTTCCTGCCGTTACAGGGCGGAAACGCTTTGCTTGGCATAACCCTTTCCTTTGGCCAATCGAGTTCTCGAACGGCTACTCTTTCCCCCTGGTGATCGAGTTATCGAGATTCAGTTACTTTGGCCAATCGAGTGTTCGAACGGCTACTCTTTCCCCCTGGTGATCGATTTCTCGAGACCCACTATCCTTGGCCAATCGAGTTCTCGAACGGCTACTCTTTCCCCCTGGTGATCGAGTTCTCGAGATCTAGTTTCTTTTGCCATTCAAGTTTTCGAACGGCTACTCTGTCCCCTAGTGATCGAGTTCCCGAGATCCAGTTTCCCTTGGCCAATCGAGTTCTCGAACGGCTACTCTGTCCCCTGGTGATCGAATTCTCGAGATCCAGTCTCCTTTGGCTTATCAAGTTCTCGAACGGCTATTCTTTCCCGCTGGTAATAGAGTTCTCGAGATCCAGTTGCTTTGGTCAATGGAGTTCTATATAACCATAACTAATTATTAGTTATAATGTTTAATAATTGCATTTACTTTTATTTTCTAGGAAAATGGTATATTTTAAATTTACAGTATATAGAATATTTAATTTCTTTAAATACAGGTATAGAAAATAAAAGTAAAAGTAAAAAGTATAAACAATTGTTTAAACCCGAATGTATTAATTGATTTATTTTATTTTTGCGAAACTATTTCTTTTTGTTAATGACGATTTATAATTTAGAATATACGCTATATTTTTGATCCAGCTGACTTTTCTTTCCTACTCATCTTCTATGAAACTTAGAGAAACCATCCCCACTGTCTAAAAGTTTTCCCCCCACTGTCCCTTTGGAGTGGTGAGGCGCCGTAAGGCAAACTAAAAATTAAAGGGTAGAGCCCGAACAGATATCAATAATTATAATATTTTAATAATTAACATCGAACAGAAAACGTAAAAGCGCTACAAATGTTAAGCCTTGTTCAAACAGGACTGAAAAACCGTCCCGGTACCGTTTTTTTTAATCGACCAAACAAATCGCAGACAGAAATTGGTGGTCTATATCATAGTACCAGTTGGTCGACTGAAAATGGGCGGTTCTGTGACAGTTTTCGATGCAGGTTGGAGCAAAGCTTTAATATATTGAAACATGACAAACCTATATATCAATATATAGGAGTATCGACATACAATACATAAATATATCGATAATATCGATATTTTGTTATATGTATAACATAGTATGATATATCGGATTATCGATATATTACGTGGCGATATTGCGTCACAATCGATATATCAATTAATTGATATCTTGATAATCCGATATATCGATTTGCAGTCGCAGCCCTACTCTAGAGCCTAATCTAGTAATGTCGATTAATAATCACTTATTAAAATAAATCGATTTATTAATCGATTTTTTAAATACTTCGATTATTTTTTAAATCGATTCCAAAAATAGTTGAATCGACTACTACCTTTTTCAAAAGTATTGCGCCCTCAGTTTAAGCAGGCATAGAAACAAAAGTTCTCGACGGAATCTTTTCATTTTTGAGTCAATCTATTGCTTGTAATGTTTTGTGTGACATCGCAAACAATCAAAGTAATCGATAGTTGATTTTTTTAAATATTAGTAAACACTACATAAAAGTCCCCCAACTTACCATCTAAGTATGAATTTAGATTTCATGAATGTTTAGATATTTTTCCGACAAAACTACTGCATAGAATCATTTGAAATTTTCACAGTAGCTATAGTGAATCTTTCTGTGTATGAAATTATATTTTTAAGTAAAAATATTTATTAATTAATGAATTATGGAGCATTAAAGCGCTTATCTCGCTTAATCTGCAACATATCAAGAAGATATTTTCGCACAGTAGCTGATGCATAAAACACAACATTTTTAGAAAGTCACTATAATAAATCAATTATAAATCCGGTTTTTGTGCGGCAAAGGGTTAAAACTGACTTCGGCGGAACGTTTGAATTAAGCGCTGCGATGTTATTTCTATTTCTGTAGATATGTCTCTTTGATTATATTATAAAATTCAAAAATACAGTTTTTTTGTTATGAAAACAGCTTAATTGTTTTTGTTCATGGATTTATACAGATTAAATTTAATGCGGAAAAAATTTGTAATAAAAATTTGCAGTGACTAAAGCGAAGTACAAATTAAGAATTAATATTTGTTCATAAAATAAAAAACTTAAATAGTATTAAAAAAAACCTTTGTAATATGCTTTATTGTTACCTTTATTAACACCTATAAATAATAAATATTATATCGAAAGTATCAAGATTTGTACACATCAAGTCACATATTTGTCAACATATCAAGTTACCCACTTTCGATTATTATAGAAAACGTAGGCACTTTAGTGATCATCAGAGTGTGAGGACGACAAAGACGAATTTCCGAAATCAGAGTCATCATCATGTGCTGCTAAGTTAATTACTACAGGTTCTATAGATTGGTTTATACAGTATTCTTTTTCTCTATAATAATTTTCTATTTTTTGAGCATGACAACGTAACGTTCTCCGCGCTGCAAGACCCGCCTTAGTCTATTTCTATCTTTTTCTAAATTTGGGAATGAGTTTTTCAACAATTTCCATTAAAATGTATGATGTGGAAAATGAGGGGGTTTTATTTAAATTTTGAAAATCTTTTCATTGCATAAAAAATCAAGTCTGTAAATAGTGACATTTCCGAAATATCAATAACCCATAAAGCCTTTATTATCTTGGGAACAGTATTTTTGTTTTTCAAAATCAAGTTATTTACTCGAAGGATATATATTAGCCCATAATTTTTTCAAATTTCGTTTCAATATTTTAATTATGAAAATAGGGTACTTTTTTTGATTCAATACGGCATAACTTCCAGAGAAAAAAAGATATAAGTGTATAACTTCGCCATAAGATTACACGATACATTTTTTTTAAACATTCGCTCCGCAGATTTGTTAATACTAACGTTTAAAGTGAGGGCTAAATACTTTTTAAACGGATAGTAATCCTATTTTGTAAATATGAAATTTGGCAATTTCAATTTATTTAAAACAAAAAATGCAGAATGGAAAATTGATATACAATACATTTACATAATTATGTTATGTTACATTACGGAGACATAAATTCACACACACATTACTATTTTATATTCAATTTCTTACAGTTCACAACATTTAAAAAAGTCTCTGTGTTAGTCGACGTTTGTTATGTTTTCCTCTAATTGTCTGCATAAAATTTTGTTCCAGATAGACTAAAATAAAATATAAATGTCTGTCACGATTTCCTTTATCTTCAGTCTAAGTTATTTCTTTATACATGCATATGTATGTTCTTATATGTTAGTTATGTTATGTTATGTTAACTATGTTAAGGTTAGTTACATAGTTTAACATAGTTAGTTAAGGTTAGTTAGAAAGTGCTAGAAGCGTAACATCAAAATAAAGATTCTGATCTGCCACCACTGAAGTATCGGAAACTGGATTTCTCACAGTCCGTGAAGATAAATTTACCGTTGCGGGAGTGACATTTTCTAATTTATTGAAAGGGGGTATGGTAATTAACCACCATACTAGTTTAAATCATAAAAAAAATATAAAATGTTTATCTTTTTTACAATTTCTTCATAACATAAAAGTCGTTTCACCAAATTGCTTGAAACATAAAAGTTGGTTTAGCACTAACGTTAAAAATCGAAACAATCATAATCAATCTTAAGCAACGAATTTAATTTTAAAAATTTATTATATAGGACATTTAATCTAGTAATATTTTTGCTGTCGCTGAAAACAAATCGTGTTGTGTTAGGTGAGTTTAGAAATCGAATATTAATATAATTAAAATATTTCGAAATTATATTACTATAAGTCACAGACTGCGTGCGTGAAATTTCTACTCTTCCGCACTCAAATCGATTCAACTGGATGCCGAAAATTATACCGGATAGTATATTATATTATCCTATAGTAATAAGAATAAAATTTTTTTGGTTTTTTTGAAAAGTACGCTTTTGATGTATAATAGATTTTCACTCTATTACTGGCGCGATAAAGTTTACTTAAGATGGCGGAAAAAACGATTGTTTACTTGTATTAGTACAAATCTTAAAACAATTTTTTTTTTGCTGCATGAGTATCCAGTACATTTTTAATTGTATTATTATTAAAATAAACTTGAAATCATACAAATAGGGTATACCCATTGTTTGTTAGACAAAGTTAAAATTCAGTTAAATGGCAACAGCATGGATTCCTCCGTTCTTTTTACGTAGCATTGCATTATGAACTATCTATATGGTTCATTCGTCCAAATGTCTTAAATGCTCATACTAACCCCAATCCGAGGAGGCCACAACACTGAAGCAAACCGAATACTACGCCAACCAAATAAACCGAATGCTTTACCAAAGCAACAGACTCAGAGAATGCCACATAAGAAAATAGAACGCAAATTCAATAAATTTAATTTAAAAATTCATAGATCAAGCACATATATGCTTTTCATATATAATTATCCATATATATTTTTGAAAATGAGCACCATTTCCATTATTTCATCAAGTAGGTACGAGTCGGTTTTTTGCTGATAAAGCAGAATGTACCGTTTTGTACGTTTCCCTTTTTTTAAACAACTACATTTTCTTATAATTAATTCTTCTAATAATTTGTATATTTTAGTCAAAACATATACTCAATTACAGTCCGAATTCAAACCAATACATGAAGTAAATGCAAATGCATTAGATCTTCATTTTTATTAATTTTTCCAAATAAATCATATTTATTGGTAAAGAATAAGCCACCTAAATAATAGTAGATTACAAGGCGAGCGGGGAAGCTTGCCATTACTGTCGAGAGATTAGTTTAGTATTCCAAGGCGCAGAATACTAGACTAATCTCGAAGCTGGTATGGCAAGCTGACGCCGCGAGGCTTTATACTATTTTATTCCAAATCGCATACTTTAATTTTTAAACCAATAAAATAAACAAATAATAATCACAATTTTTAATAAGACTGGCTAGTGGCAATATTTATTATATATTATTTTAATTGTACAAAAATTACACATGAGCGAGCATGTATTTTTGTACGTTTTGTATTTACAATTTATTTATATACATTTTTATTAATTAATTCTAACAAAACCAAATTAACTGTCGAACCAAGAAGTTGTTTTGTTTGGTTACTTTTGTTTGTAAGTTAGGTTAGGTTAAAATCTATTGTTTAAGATATTATATTTTCTAAATAATGTTATTTATCATTTAAAAATTATAAGTACCTACCTACTAGTTTTTTTACAATTTAATTTTTCTTGTACTAATAAGTTGTTACTTTATTATTAATACACTTTTTTTATTTTTCTATTCACTACGGAAGGAGTGAAAGACACTCTAGTTATATCACTCCATATACGTAAATTTTAAAAGGATAAGCATGCCAGTTTCCAGATAACCTTTGAAGAAATAAATACAGCTGCCGTTATTTTCCCCGCCTTAGCGGGGCAGTATATTACTTACATCCTCTTCTTCTTAAGCAAAAAATAGCCTACTTCCAAATTAAAATAAAATAAAATACAACTCTGATAAATAATAAACTAAACATAAACATACCTGGTAGCTGGGTCCAGTAAAAAAAGCGAAAAACAAACAAGGTGAAATAAATAAAAAAACATAAACTTACTCGTCGTGTAATTCGGAAGGCGCGTAGTGAGGAATGCTAGATGCGCATAGGGGTGGTTTCTGCTACAGTAGGTATTCGGTTAACAGCTTATAGTTCGATAATAATCAATGTTTATAGTCGATAATGCTTTGTCTAAGTGATGCAATTACACGACTTTCGGTAAATGCGACATGCCTGATTACAATGCCATTGTCTTTGAAGATAATCATAGATAATATTTTGTTTTTATCTCATGAAAATCGCTTGACGCAACACTTAGAAAATGGCATTTTACTCTAAGACGAAAATAAAGAATAAATCCATTTTATTATAATCTAAACATTAACGTCGGAGCCTATTCTAGGCCAAAAATATATCACAGAACATAAACTAAATATTTGATAGTACGTTAATTCATTGGTTTAATTAGTATTAATCAAAGACAATATTATTGTTATTGAAAATCGGTTTTATACGTAAAGTGTCCGATAAGTGAAAGGTCGGGGTAGTTTTCTTAAATAAACAAATTCTTTCTTGTAAACGGCGACCTTAGATGGCTCTACTTCCCTTCCCAGCGAAATTAAATTATTATTACATTTTCAAATTTAGTAACTTCGTTACAACGTAAATGTTCAATCATAGACCCAAATATCTAGTGTATATTAAATAAAATGGTATAAAAATATTCCAAAATTTTGGAACCTCAATTTGTACCAGAACCAAAACCATAGTATTTTATGGAAATAGGAAGTTCGAAAACGAAGGAACCAGCTACTAAAAATTCTCTATCTACTGTAATAATGTGCGGTGTTGCCAATGTGTGAGTAAATGCTCACATAGCGGGCACTACTTACGTAGGGTGGGTTTTATATACTTTGTTAAATTGTACATACAATTTTGTGTTATATTTTATATTTAAGAGTGATTTCTGGAATACATTTGTATGAATTGCATGAGCACTTCATACATTTTTTTATATATCGTCTAATAATTTAGTTACAAAGATTGTATATATTGTATGAATTGTATGAGTTTTTTTTTCATATTATGAAAAATGTTACTTACGTAAAATATGTTTCGTTTTTACGTAAAAAAGAATTTACTTTTCATAAATAGACTTCGCTGATCTGTTCTCTATCCTCTATCTAGAATAATTTTTGTAATTTCTGCTATATGACCACTTTACAAGTATATGTATTAGAAACTTTTTAGGTTAATTATTAGACGATATAATTTCTGCTATAGGATTTCCATGTGCACAATTGAAATGTCTTGATGTTTTTTTGTTGTAGTGTTGACCAGCACAGACAAACAAGTTAATTATTATAAAATATTTTCCAATCTACGTCTCAAAAAATTTATAATATACTATGTATATAACCATAATCATATTATGTATAATATCTTATACATTTTACTTAGCTTTTTATTGGATTTTCTATCTTGTTATAATTTCCTTATATTAATATATAAATATATACAGGATGTTAATTTAGAGATGTGGAATATTCACACCACGTACTGCTGACATCAATACAAACAATTTTTCTTAATAACTTTTTTCCGAAAAATCAACTTTAATTATTTCACTATATTGCGCAAAGTTTAAAAGCTGCTAGAAACAGTTTGATATCCACTGTACTCTACGGCGGCTCGAGCCGGCCGACCCTAAACAACCGTTATCAAGGCAGCCATGAGAGACGCCGATGAAATAACACGTGCAATGACTCGCCCACACAGTAAATGAGCGAAGGTCAAACTTGATTATTTTTATTTTTTTATTTATCTTGAAATCAGAATTAAAAAAATTTAATCAGAGACATTGAACATTGTTTATCAAGTTTTGAAAATACCTTTCAAAAACACTTTTATTACAAGTACACAAAATTTAAAAAAAGTTATAAAAGTTATGTAATGTAGAATAGAAGAAAAAAAATTATTTAAAAAAATTCAAAATCTGTTTTAAAGTTTATTTAATTTTTTAAATTATAATTTCAACTTTGTTGGCGCAATTTTGTTCTACAGCATAGTACTTTCAATTATTGCGATTTTAAAACAAACCAAAACTTCTTTACTTATGTCTAGTTAAAAAAAAATGTACTTTTCGTAATCTTGCTAGCAAATCAGATAGCAAATTACAATTAGACAAACAATTCTTTAATGTTACCTTCATTAGGATAAAGCAAATTAAGACAATATCTGCATACTACTAATATTTGGTGTAATTATTACGATAAATTAGTAATGAACTTCAACCTACCGAGCGAAATGGTATGGCTTACTACCCCGCTGCCGCCCGCAATTAATAGTTGATATCATCACATGAACAAATGTCCACAGCACTAGGCAATGAATACTACATTAGACAATACCAATCACATTTAACCTTACAATACAGTACAATATCCAGAATAGTAATACACTACAACATATCACACTATCACTTCATTAGTAATTTATTAATTATTTACAAATTGTGGTCAATATGACTACCATTTTTTTTAATCCGATGCTGAGCCCGATTTATCAAAGATTTATGAACTCCTGAGAATAGTTTTGCAGCTTTTTCACGAAATATTCTTGTAAATTTAAAAATTCGTGCATGAAGTGCATCGTCTGTACAAAGGGCTCTTTGCATACCATATATTTCCTGTATTCACAAAAATAAAAATTTAATAAATTGAAATTAGGGGATCTAACTGGTCACGCAATAGGTCTTCCACGGCCTATCCACCTATTTGGAAAATTTTCTTTCGAAAACCATCTGACATGAGAGTAAAAATGAGGTGGAGCTCCATCATCGAGAGACCATGTATCATGACGTAATTTTAATGGAACATCTTCCAATAGTTCCAGTAAATTGTTTCTTAAAAATTCCAAATACGTTTCTCAGGTTAAACGAAGAGGTAAAACAAAAGAACCGATTGAATAATTCCCCACAATGCCGGCCCATACACTTATTCCTAACTCAAACTGTTTTTAGAATCTATTACTTGCGGTTCCGAAGAATAGACTCGTCTGTGATACCGTAATACACGTCCCACTGTATAAACTTCGACCTGTCACGTAATTTTCCGGTTGCTGTCAGACGGCTGATTAGCCATTCCGTAGCTAGGTATGCACATATACACCTACACACACACACACAACTCAACAAAATATTTCCCAAAGAGATTTCCGTATCTTTGTCTTGCTCATGTACATAGTATTTCATCTCTCTCTCTCTTTCGCTGTCGAATTAACTGGTTTGCACCACCACTACCATTCCATTGCTTCTGCTGATAGATTGTTTCATTCTAATTATCTTTTTCTTCTTTCTTTATTATTTTGAGCTCTCACTATAACATGAATCCATTTAATTCCAAGAAATTATTATTGATAATTCGCTAGTGCAATATTTTTATGTTTGCTGTGTTTTTAAAGAATGACTAATGCCAGTCAAGCAAACGCAATGTTATTAAATTAATAGATATTGCTGCATACAGGATAATAACACATTTTTAATAAACAAAAAATGTTACGTATGTTTTGTTAGCTGATACGGAGTACCTAGTACTTACATTACGATATGAAATACTATTTTATTTCGAAATTAAGTGATTAATTAAAAGCAAAAAAATTGTTTTATTCATGGACACGTTTTCTTTACGCATTCAAAAGAAATTATTAGAAATAACTTCAAATAAACTTCATATTTAAAACCAAAATCAGTTAATAATAAAAATAATTACTTCTAATTTATTGCTAAAATTAAGTCACCGCTTCTCAAAAGCGTAGCGAAGCTTTTTTCCTCAATAACGATAACATTTTGTATTGAAAATTATTATTATTGTTTGTATTGCAGCCGGCTAGCGAGCAAGCCACCGTCGTCGCAAATAATTTCTTTCTTTCGATAAAAACCGAAATTAAATTACATTATTAAATCGAAATTTGCTTTTACAAAATGTTAATTGTTTAGTATTAATAGTTACTACTCGTTTTCAGTGCTTAATCTAACACATTAAAAAATTAGTTAAATAACTTAAAATTCATCTTCCAATCGTGTCAAAAAATTTATTAGATCAACGACTGCATTTAATAATTCACTTAATTGCAAAGATTAATTTATTATTGACTAAATTTTAATATTAAACGATTGAAAATCGGAAAAAATTAAAACTTTAAAATTAGCATAAATTACTAAAACGCTGCCAGTCTCTCACAGGAAATAGCGAAATATTATACTTTGTGTGACATTGAACTCGTTAATGAGTTCAATGTCTATTCTAATTTTCTAGGCCCAGTATTGCGTAGATTAGTTACACTGCGGTTCACGAACGTTTTTGAAGAAATCAGAAAATGTCGATTACCT
Organism: Platypus cylindrus; assembly: GCA_949748235.1. NCBI lineage: Eukaryota > Metazoa > Arthropoda > Insecta > Coleoptera > Curculionidae > Platypus > Platypus cylindrus. The sequence goes on from OX456488.1 coordinate 41,039,525, forward strand.
CGGAAACTATTGAAGATGAACACTACCCTTCCTTAACAATTTTCGGTTGGTTTTTTAATGACCTATACGTGGTGTGACTTACCTACAACTCAAACTTTACACCATGTATATGTTGCATATGTTTATAAACTCTTAATATAATTTATATTTATAAGTTATAAATTAAGTTACAAGTTATAAAATAACAACTAAGTTATAATTTCATTATATTAATACATAAATATATGTATGTTTATAAATTCTAAATAAAAAATTATAACAGCATCGAAAATCCAATAAAAAGCTAAGTAAAATTAACTTATACTATCCAATATAAAAAAATACATAAATATTGCAATGGATGAAAATTTTCAAATACATAATTATATCACATACAATTATAGATACAACACTACACAATTAATAAAAACATATTCACTAACGAATACAAAATTATATAAAATAAAAACTAGTCGAATATTTTTCTTGAAATGTAAAACATATGAATTAACACCACAATGCTTAAACATTAACATGAAACATATCAAATCAGAAAGCAAACAACTACGCAATAAATTCACAAATCAAGTAATAAAAAATTTCATAAACAGCACAATACAAATCCTAATCACTGACACAGTAAAAACAACCAAACATTTCTGAAAAATCACACTAACATAGTAATACTAAAACCAGATTAAGCTAATAACAGTAGTAATGTATAACACAGAATATGATCAAAAAATGACAGAAATGTTACAAGATAAAACAACATATAAATAAATAAAATCAGATCCTACTAAATCATTACAAAAACAAAATAATGATATAATAAAAAACTGGCAAAACAAATTATACATATCACCTGCACTAGTTAAAAACCTAAAAATACATAATGCACTACCACCGAAAATATATGGCATTCCAAAACTCACAGAACCAAACATTCCATTACGACCCACAGTAGCATGTACTTAATCACCATTTGAATGATGACCACCAATTATTACATAAAAAATTGATTTGATTTCAAAAATAAAATAAAATCCATTAAAATACCGCACAATTACATATTAATATCATTAGACGTTATATTAATGTTCACAAACATACCAATAAACCTAGTAAAATAATTAATACATAAACACTGGAACAAAATCAAAGAACACACAGATATTCCAATCACAGAATTTACAAAAGCAATAGAAACAACATTATACTCAACATATTTCACATATAAAACAAAATTTTTCACACAAATAGATGGATGTGCAATGGGCGCATCAATATCAAGTGTGATAGCACAATTAGTTTTAGAAGATTTAGAAAAAAAAGTAATTAAAAATCTAGATTTTAAAGTAAAATTCTTTTTCAGATATGTTGACGATTGAGTTTTTGTGGGTGGTATGTTGAGCCATACCACAAGATCAACAACAATATATATTAGAACAATTTAACACTTACAATTCAAAATTACAATTTACAATTAAAATAGAAAAACAAAATAAAATCAATTTTCTAGATCTAACACTACACAAAGTCAAAAACACTATTAAAACAAAATGGTACGCAAAAGAAACATGGTCTGGTAGATATTTAAACTGTAATTCACAACACCCAATATCACAAAAAAAATCAATAATAATAGGAATAGTTGATAGAGCATTAAAACTAACAGTCCCAGAATACAGACATCACACGATAAAAATAGCTAAACAAGTAACACAACACAACACAAATAAAATCACTACACATAAAGATAAAAAAAGCTATACAGCATATAAAATACCATGCTCAAATTGTAATAAAGTTTGTATTGGACCAACAAGTCAATATTTAAAAATAGAATTAATGGGCATAAATACGACATAAAAAACAAAGCAGCATTAACATACTACACTGAAAAAACAAAACACACATTTGATTTTGATAACACAGTAATCTTACACTGAAAGAAATACATACAAAAGAGAAATACTAGAAATAATGCAAATCAAAAATTATGATAAAACTATTAACTATAAAACAGACAAAATACTTAAGCAAATCGTACTACAACAATATAAATTAAATTAAATACATTAACACACACATCACATAGCTGTGAATTCAGAGGGATCAAAAGAAAGTGAACATAAAAATCGAGAGTTGAGTATGGCTTATATTTGGGTGACTACTGTATTAAATTCTTCGAAGTTATAATGTTCATTGCGAATCATTCGGCATAAATGATATTTAGCACATTGATTGCGGCCTCCCATAAACCTCCCCAATGAGAGCTTTGAGAAGGGATAAATTTCCATTGCGTTTCATTCGTAGAAAGGAAGTTTACAATGGAATTAGTGTTAATCGATTCAACAAAGAATTTATGTAGATCCTTTAATTGATTTCTAGATCCTACAAAGTTAGTTGCGTTGTCAGTGTATATTACTGCTGGATTTCCTCTACGAGCAATGAAGCGTTTCAGGGTTAAAAGAAAAGATTCGGTAGATAGACTGGATATCAGCTCAATGTGAATTGCTTCAGTGCACATGCAGATAAATACAGCTATATAGCATTTAGTACTTGGTGCTTGTTTAAGCTTGGATGGTTTTAACATAAATGGACCACCAAAATCGATTCCAACATTGTAAAAAGGTCTTGCACTACTAACCCGCTCTTCAAAAAAAAAGCGTCCATTAACTGCTGTGCAGCTACAGCCTTAAATCTGTGACATGTGATACAATTATGTATGATTCGTTTTATGAATCTAATACTGTATAAAGGCCAATATTTGTAACGTATATTAGATAGTACAGATTGAGCACCTGCATGGCCCAATCTATTATGTTGGCGATGTTATGTGGGAATGATCTGGTAATAATATAGGATGTTTATGTTTGAATGAAATTGCGACATTTTCTAGTCTACCGCCTACACATAAGAAGCCTACTTCATCAATAAAGGATTTCAATATGCTAATTTATTATTAGGCAAAGGGTTTATTTGGTTTTTAACTCAAATATTTCCTTATGAAAGGCGGTTAGTTGCAATTGAGTAATAATTTTATTATATGCGCTTTCCAATTCATCAGTATTCAACGATATGTTGTTCAATTTTCTGTCAGGTGCTTTGCAATGGACGTATGCTAATACCCGTTGGAGTGTTGCAAATTTTGAATATTTCGCAGTTAGTTCATTCCAGAATGTATTATCAGAGTTCGTAGTTTCAACTAATGTTATACGTTTTTCTTCTGGTGGGTTAGAAAATTGAAAATTATCATTAGGTTCGTCAGTATTGAAGTCAAAATTTTGAAAGGAATTTGGTCCATCCCACCATATACGTGAATCGTTCAGAGTTTTTGGATCTACACCTCTTGAGGCAAGATCTGCAGGATTATCACATCACATTTATGTGATGCCAAGCATTGCCAGCTGTCAGTTGGATCTGAGCGATCCGATTAGCTACAAAAACTGACCATCTCGACGGTTGTGAGTGTATCCAGTGTAGTGCAATAAGTGAATCACTCCATAATTTTATGTTGTCATACCGCAATGTTTTTATTTTTGAGACTTTATGGAGCAGTATCGCGACAAGGTGCATAGCACACAATTCCAATCTTGGAAGGGAAATAGTTTTTAATGAGGCTACTCGAGATTTGGCCGTTAATAGATTGAATGACACGGCATTATTAGTATAAAGTGTTCTAACGTAAAGGCATGCACGTAAGCTATCACACTTGCGTTTGCAAACCCGTGCAACTCAATTCTTTCTGCAACATTGTTAAGTTCAGATATAAAATTAAACTATTCCTGTAACAGTACACCTGAGAGATTGGTGTCCCAATCAATGTGAGTCAACCAAATCTTTTGCATTAGAATTTTACCTGTTAATATGACTGGATTTATTAAACCCAAACGATCAAAGAATTGAGAAATAACAGATAACATTTCGCGTTTAGTGTATTTATTTTTAATGAGAAGTTCTGGCACAAAAAATAGAAATTGATCTTTAATGGGATTCCAGGAAATTCCTAGTACTTTATTAGATGAATTTCCAGTATAATCTTCAAAGATATAATTCTTCATTTCGTGATTTGAAGAGTGAGATACTGTGGATAATAAATTTGTATTGTCTGAGCAAAATTTGTATAATGTAAAATTAGCTGACTTTAATAGAGAATTAATATCTCTAATAGAGATATTAATTCGTTATACAAGCGTTGTAATTCAGTGTCTGTATCACAGCCAGCTAATATGTCATCAACATAACATTGGTTTAATAAAGCGTTACATGCGTATGGATAATGGTCGATGTTAGTTAGAGCTAAATCGTTCAATACCCGAGTGGCAAGATATGGAGCGGATTTTATTCCATAAGTTACTGGACAAACTAATGATTTAATCATTAAATTAAAATGTTCACTTTAGGCAAGAATGATTCGTTACATTTTGTTAAATGCCAACTGTAAAAATATCGAAAGAACATGATTTCGAAATCATAACGCGTTTGGATCACGAAATCAGTGTCCAAAGAATACAGCTTATGTTTCGAACAAACTAATCATTAAATTAAAATCTTAACTTTTTAATGTGATGTAATCATTCACAATATAGTTCTATATACATATAAGTATAATATTTCGAGATATGAAGTAGTGACCGAATTACTTATATACAGGTACATAATTAGCTAGTATTAAAACAAGACCGAACTGCGCCAAAAGAAAACAGCAATACAAATAGGAGACTATATAAAACCTATCTTTTAAATTAAGTAAACAGATTACATATTTTAACAATACTTAATAAGTCCTGTATAATTAATTTTTTTTAATTTTAGCAGTTTGTTAAAATTTTGTTTTTGTTAAAAACAGTTTTTTTGTATACGCAGTGAGCTCTGCGTATACAAAATATCAAACTATTGTGTTCTTTAACACGTTGAACGTCGTAATAATGAAAACTATGGTCATATCTGAGGCCACCCTTTTTTTTATGCCAAATATATCAAAATAATATAAATAAGCAGTAAATTTGAATAGTTTTATATTTTTGAATTCTTAAATAGATTTTTCAAGTGTGAAGCATGTATGCCTCAAGCGGCCTAAGAAACAAAATTTTCACAATTAGGCCATGTGGTGAACACGTACCTCGCAGAAATATCTGTATAGTGTATATACTTGTTAGCAGAGTGGTTGCACATTCGTCTTATCATATTACTTATATCGGTCATATTTATACAGTCTTGTATTCAGTCCGCACAGATTATTGTAGCTGGCAAAGCAGTAAAAAGTGCAAATAGTGAAATGTATGAATACGAGCGCAAACAGTTACGCGCTCTGTAACAAAAATATTTTTTTTTATAATTTATCTGCATACTTTTCCTTATTTTCCCCTTCTGCATTACAAGAGAATATATTTGTTTTCATATTGTGCCTATTACGAGCATAAAATAATAAATTGGCATCATAATAAACAAAAAAAATTGTCTCGCTTATATATATATATCTTCAGCTTTTGCAATTTTACTGAGAGCCACGCTCTAAAAAAAATTCTAGTTTACTGGACCACATGCTATCGATACCCATAAGATTTCGAATATAACGCGGAGCAAATGTGAGAAGCGCGCCTTGATGTAAAAGTGTACCTATGAAGCACATGTGTGCAACGTGTACAGATAAGAGCAATGCAAGGCACACTTGCCTCATACGGCGGTCAACGTGTTAAAGGAAATACTTCGACCAGCTTATAATTTTATCCTAATGAAATAAAGAAATGCTTAACCACACATTCAATATTATATTACGATCTAAACGGCCGGAGAAACATTAATATACAATAATAGTAGCAATTTCGAAAGAAATTAAGTAACCTCCACATGTATAATCTCTTAGATATCGATCTGGAGAGACCACCATTTTTTTTTCTAATAAGGCCTAGAATTATCCCATAAGAAAAGATGAAAAACTGGTATATCAGTTTTCGCATTGCTCAAATTTGGCTTATATTTCATACACTGCTAGAATTTTTTAGACATTGTCATAATTTTATATGCATATACATAAAAATATACATACAATTTTATGTACATTTTCATGCATTGAACGCATTGCTTTCGTATTTTCAGCATGTTCTCACATTTTTTGAAACGTGTGTACCACATTGTTGTAACGGTTTACCCTTCGGATTCCAATTATTTTAAAATATGCACGTGAAGATTTAAGTCAAGATTTTGTCGTACGTATGTGGAGAGAATTAAATGGGAAATTGAAAGTAAAATAGTAAGTTGCCACTGCCAATACTGTTAATATGTAGTAATTTATACTAATAATGTACTTCAAAAAAATGTTACCTGTGATATTCTTAGCTTTTCTTCCAAGGCATAAAAAGCTAATTGAAGTGCCTGATGTTCATCTTTAACTGTCTCGTTTTGATATTTTAAATCCTTATGCATTTGTTTTAATAAACTAATTTCAGCCTCTAAACTTAGTATTCTTGTTTGATATTCTATTATACTGAAAAGACATAATTTTGCAACTCATAAATTCATTTGCTAAAAACTGCTATTTGGTAACAAACCTAAGATCTTTAGATGCCAACAATTTATCGTTTTCTTGTACTTTAATGTTTAAATCAATAATTTGTTGAGCGTTTTCTCCTTTTCGTTTATGTAGTTCAGCTAATTCTTCAGTTTGAATTAAAAGTTTCTGATTTAAATGATGAATATCTTCCCGACATCGATTTTCTAGAATTTAAAGAAATGGTTGATATTATAGAAAAGTTATTAATTTAAATCATCATGTAAACGATTTAGACTTTTGGGAAAGAAAGAAAATGAGTAGAATAAAATATCGCAAATACATAGAGTATACTGAAACAAAAGGACCGCTACAACAAAAAATTATATTCAAAGATATCCTTCAAATTACAAAACTTTGCATGATAAAATTGTCATTTTCTTAAAAACCTATCTGCAATCATTTAAGTCAAATTGCGCCCACGTATCGAGCTTCATCCACATCTAGCATATCTTTGGCAGCCTTATTGTTACAATATTGTAACTATGCGGAACTTGTTAATCTTTTACGGTTACGTAATCATAATTTTTAATAATCGAGTTTGGCCTGGATGTTTTAAAGTAAAAATACCATTGATAAATTTTCTGGCAACCGTCACAACAGTCGATTTGAAAAACTAGTTAAAGAATGTCAATATACTTGTCTATATGTTTTATAACCCCATTTAAGCATCAGTGATTTATTTTATTTAAATTATTTTCAAAATTTTCTTAAAAAGTTGGGTAATTTGATATTTTGAGGCTACCTACGTGTTTAACATAGATAAACTAAAGCAACGTAGAATTTAATTTTTGGCACAGCAAAAAATCTGTTTCTTACGCAAAAAATACAGATATAGTGTTATACATTGAAACATAATTTTCGCTCACATCGACAAATTATGTTTATTATTCGTTATTTAAAAAATAACCGCAATTAATGATGCAAAGAAATTATAAATAAAAAAAATAAATAAATTGACTTATATGGCGTTATTATAACGATTTAATCTGAGAATATTTATTTAAACATTAATGATTATATCACGAATAGTTCTCACCTGCCATTTTTAACAGATATTCGCGTAAATTCGAAGAATGTGTAGGTAAAAATATCAATAACAATGTATCCTAGTTGTGACCTATATGTTTGCAAATTTGATTAGAGCCATGCGTTACTACCGAGAAACCAAGCTTACACACTCTACGAATCAATAGAATAGTAAATTTTCATTACCTTTTACACTGGGTAGATTTCCTCCATCACTTTCAAAACGAAATTTTTCATTTTGTATGGATAGTTGTAAATTTTCATGACGTAAAGTATCAATCCTCTCAAATATTTTATTATCTACAAAAAATATATGCGTGTATAATAATTACGATAGAAAATTATAATATATTTACGTTCAAAGACAATTTCTTGAAAGCCTTGAATTTCCCTGCGACTACGTTTATGTAATTGAAATAAAATCATCTCCCGCCAGTCTTGCATTTCTATAATTTTAATTCTATGTTCATTTATCTCAAAACAAATATTATATAAAATGACAAAGCAGGTACTTTCATACTTTTAATTTTCAGCTATTATTTCAGTGTTTTATAAAATGTAGCCTAACTTTCTTAATTTGTATCCACTGCCACAGATAAACCCACTGTAGGGAGGAGCTGCTAATAAACGCAGTAATCGCTAGCAGTGTTGCCAGTTGTAACCAATATGAAACTATAAATTGTCATAGTCAATGTCATAACATAATTCAATTATGTGATAATTGTCATTTTTTCAATTCAGTGAGTGGAATGAATTGGAAACGTTCAAAAAGTAAAAAATTGAAGAAAATTTTAATTGAAAAACATATTAGTGTAATAAATTATATACATTTATAACCATATCCAAGTTAACATGTATTCAAACACGCAGCATTTTGCCATTTTGTAGTTAGAGGTCCTGTAAATTTAAAAAAGTAAAAAGTATTATCAAACCTAACAGTACTAATAACTAATAATCTAATGGTTTCTAATAAAAATTTAAGAATAGTTCAATTTTTGCACCAAATGAATTTACCTACATAAGTAAAATTACAAATCGTGTCATAAAACAAATAAAATGTCAAAATGTCAATTCTAATAAATATAAAGAATGCAACTATCAATAAAAATGATAGAAAATATTAAAATGAAAACACAAGTCATTAATACTGGTGACCCCAATGACTACCGCCATCTAGTCAATGGACCATTAACTACTTTTCAGAACTGCTCTCCTGCAAGCATGAGTTGTCAGCCCATGACAATTCAGTTCTAATTTGAATTCTATGTGGTGATAAATAAATAATTAATAAACAGTAAAGTTTAAGTAAATCCGCTCGGTAAATCTGTAAATAAATAAGTGATTTTATAAAGTGAATAAAATTGATTATCATTTAATTATTTTGTGTTTAATATTCTTAAATGAGGATAATTCAAGTAATAATTTAGATGCTATTTCAGATTTGGTCTCGTTTTGTAGTCGTAGGTGTTGTACCTCAAATTCGTGACCGTAATGGTTTTTAATCCACTTCACGAAAAGTTTATTCGCTTCTTGAACCACATTTATAGTACTTGTACAACAGTAATTTAATTTTGAACTTCCTTGAGATTTTGGTAATCTTTTTGGAATAGGAACTGATTTGGCTTTACCTAAAATTAAAGCACCTTATTATAAACCGATTAAAACCATACCAATTCTGTGGAAATTCTAGTTCTATTGCATGCATACTACGGTTTTAAATGATTCCGATATTTCTATTTTCTATAAAAATATTATATATTATATATATTATATAATAATTTAATATTATAAAATATTATATATTAAATTAATAATATAATTATTATATAAATATAGAAATTCGATAACATAATTTGGAAAAGCATCTATTTCAATTTTATTTTGCCATTCATAGAAAGGTAAAAGAATTTAATAAAGAGTTGTTTTTTATTATTCAAGCTATAAATATTACTTTTTATATCTGAAAATATATATAGATTCTTACGGGATCATGGAATAGAGGTGCTGTGAGGGTAAAATAATATAAAACATCTCTAACCGAGATTAACAATTAGTTAAAATCAGACTGCATTTTAATATTAAGTTATTGTAAAAACACTAAGTTTAGGGCAAGGGATTGCAAAAGCGTATATGTAATAGTTAATAATGATTATTTGGGAGTTTTTTACGTCATTAATTAATTAATTAAGCATTGTTCTATCAGTTAACAAATTAGATGAGAAATCGAGCAACGTTCTATCTTTATTGAACCTATCCCTGTAATTAAAGTGTGTAAACTTCCATCGTGCTTTGTTCCGCATTTTGAACATTTATGATGACACGGGATCACGCCATACCGATGAAAAAAAATATCCAGCAAATTAGAAGAAGCTAATGTTGCATAAAAAGTTACACTGTTAGTCTTACAGTACTCAGTTATTAAATTCACAATTTACCATTGGTGCACTACTTTCAGAGATACTGGCAGCGGTTGAAAGAGCCATTTTTTAAGTTTAATATATAAAACAAAACATAAGTTTGTTTAATATATCAACAAAATCAAATGAAACCACTAAGAAAAGGCAATCAATTTCTTCAAGTCAACTCATTTCTTATTACAGACTATAGATAGGACCAGAATTGATCGGATTGGTCGTTTTTTAAAAGAAAAACTTAGTAAATATGTGTAATGGGACCTGCAGCATCAATATGAAAAAAACAAAGGATTTCCAGTTTGAACCGATCTATTTAAAACTTTTTCTTTTCTTTGCACAACAGTCTAGAATCTACTCGTTCAAAAAAGAAAACATAGAAAATTATTCCATGGAAAAAAATCATAAAGAATAAGAATGTGTTTACTACATTTTTCTACCTGCTGTAAAAAAAGTGATATCAAACTATTGTGCTCTTCAGGATTGTATAGAATATCCCTATACAAAACAAGGTCAAAAAATTATATATTTCGAAATGGTACATTACATCTCCCTCAGATAGAAAAAATTTGATTTATAAAATTTTGCTCTGACTAATTATCATACATTTTAATAATAATTCAAATGGTCATAAAAATGTACAAAACATAATAGCATAGCAAATATATAAAGCATATCCTATTAAATAATACAATATATATATTTACCTAACTTTCAAAATTATTCTTTGAATTTTTTCTCGGGATTCGGTCAGGTTTTCTTTTAAATAAAACTCTTTTTATTGCTCGATGTTTCGAGTGTCCTTACAGTCTTCTTCAAGAGACTAAATCAATTCACTTATTAGTATTTAAATCAAAAATCATACCATAAAAATAATAAACTTAAAAAATTAACATTAAAAACACGAGGGAATTTTCATGTTTTTTCAGAAACTTACATAAGTGAGCTAAACAACTTTCCCTTCATACATTTTTGTATGATTCACAATTTTGATTATGATAACTTGAAGATTTTACAGATAGTAAATAATTACAAAAAAAAACTAATGATGGAGTCAATACTAATTTAGAAAAAAACATGCAATTAATTTCAAAACAGACACTGGACATCTCAGTGTAATTTACAATGGACTATTACAGACTAGGTAGTAATGATACGTATACATGGGACGGAAGAACTTAGATACATAGGATATAATTATATATAGATTAGATACATAGGGACGTGGGATATTATTTACAAATATAATAAAAATGTATTTACTAAGCTGAAATAAATAGTAGGAGAGAAAGAGAAACAACTTGATCAATGTGTAGGTAGACAATACCAGTGTTTTTAGGCTGTTGTGATGTTAATGTAAATTTTAAGAATAATACTTGTTAATGAAGTTGTGTTGATTGTAAGTAAGACCGTGTGTCACGATTGGAAGATAATTCTCCTATTCAATCATATTAGTAGTCATCAATGTATGAAGGAAAAATTGTTTAGCTCACTTATGTAAGTTTCTGAAAAAACATGAAAATTCCTTTGTGTTTTTAATATTTATTTTTAAGATTATTTTTTAAGTTTATCATTTTTATGGTATGATTTTTGATGTAAATACTAATAAATTAATTGTTTTAGTCTCTTGAGGAAGACTGTAAGGACAGTCGAAATATCGAGAGTAGATATACAACAGCAGAACTAGACCACGGGTTCAAAATTTCGCCACCAGAGGGCGCCACAATCGCGACGACCCCATTTTTATGTCATTGAGTTTCATGTGTTGTCCGCTAGGTGGCGCTGTGTGTAATTTTCATTTTTCAATGTTTATGTTAGATGGCGCTTTATGTGTCAATTGTCACTGTCATATTTTTGAATTTTGTGTGTCAATAGATATACAACAGCAGAACTAGACCACGGGTTCAAAATTTCGCCACCAGAGGGCGCCACAATCGCGGGCCCCATTTTTATGTCATTGAGTTGTCCGCTAGGTGGCGCTGTGTGTAAATTTTAATTTTTCAATGTTTATGTTAGATGGCGCTTTATGTGTCAATTGTTACTGTCATATTTTTAAATTTTGTGTGTCAATTATCAGTGTCATATTTATTTTTGAAATGTGGCGCCAAGTTTAAATGTGTTTTCCAATGGCGCTTTATGTGTCAATTGTCACTGTCATATTTTTTAATTTTGTGTGTCAATTATCAGTGCCATATTTATTTTTGAAATGTGGCGCCAAGTTTCAATGTGTTTTCCAAGGTATCCTTTGATGTAATGTTTGGAGTTTCATGTTGTGTGGATAGATGTCGGTAGTATCAGATATTGTTAAGAATTTGAAAAAAGGTGAAGGCTTGTGAGGCGTGCTTACCACGACCATTACCTTACCATCTTTTTGAACAAAAGATTAAATCATCTGTGTCTATGTCTAGTGGACTAGATATAGAAGCAGCAAAACATTGTCACATTTGTGAAAAACCGTTTCTAATTAATGATAAAATTGTCAGGGATCATTATAATGGCCTTATACGTGGTCTAGCTCATGCATCCTGTAACTTAAATTGGAAAAAATTATTTGTAGTACCAGTAATTTGCCATAACCATTCAGATTATGATAGTCATTTCCTAGTTAAAGAAATATATAAAATGGGGACCATTACTTTATTACCAATAAATAAAGAAAAATACATTTCATTTACTCAGCATTATCCTAATAGTTCTGTTCGATATTGTTTCATAGATTTTTACAAGTTTTTAAACACTTCACTGTCTGGATTAGTATCCACCCTACAAATAAATGAATAAATATTCTAAAACATGAATTCCGTAATTTAGATGCGGAATCTTTTAAACTGCTATCTAGGAAAGGTATTTTTTGCTATGATTATGTAGATAATTTAAGTAAACTAAATGAAACGGAACTACCAGCTAAAGAATTATTTTATATTAAGCTGACTAAATCACATTTTATCATGCAAAAGTAATTTGGAAAAGATTCAATATTACTAATTTAGGCGAATATAGCGATTTATACTTGAAAACAGATGTTCTCTTGCTGGCTGATGTATTTGAAAACTTTAGAAGTAAGTGTCTAAATATTTATGGTTTAGAGCCGGCTTTCTACCATACGCTACCTGGGTATGCTTGGGATTGCATGTTGAAAATCACAAAGTGTAAACTTAGGCTTCTCAAAGGCATAGATCAACTTTTATTTATAGAAAAAGGTCTAAGAGGAGGTATTTCTATGTGTTCTAACAGATACTCCGCGGGAAACAACAAATATATGAAGAATTTTGACATTGCAAAGCCATCTAAGTATTTATTGTATTTAGATGCCAATAACCTATATGTTTGGGCCATGTCTCAGTATCTACCTTACGATAATTTTGCTTGGCTAAATAATGTAAATGAGGTAGATATTATGAATGTTCCTGATGATTCCGATAGTGGTTATATTCTCGAGGTAAACTTAGAATATCCAACGTCGCTGCATGACAAACATAAAGATCTGCCATTCTGTGCAGATCATGAACGACCACCAGGTTCTAAATCTGTTAAATTACTGAATACAGTTACTAATAAAAAAAATTATATTATACATTACGGTCTGGTCTTGACTAAAATTCATAAAATATTACAATTTAGCCAAGCACCATGGCTCCAACCATATATAGATTTAATACTAAATACCGAGAACAAGCTAAAACAGATTTTGAGAAAAATTTGTTCAAATTAATGAACAATGCCGTATTCGGAAAAACAATGGAAAACATTAGGAAACATAGAAATATCAAGATGGTTCGTAAATGGGAAGGGCGTTATGGTGCTAAAAATCTGATATCGAGCCCATTATTCCATAGTCATAAAATATTTGATGAAAGTTTAGTTGCTATAGAGCTAAACAAATCACATATAGTGTTTAACAAACCGGTTTATACAGGAATGTGTATTCTAGATATACCTAAAACTCTTATGTATGACTTTCATTATAATTTTATATTAAAAGAGATTTCACCAACTGAAAATTGCAAATTAATATACATGGATACAGATAGCTTCATATATGAAATCATATCTGATGATGCATATTTAGATATTATTAAAACACATATACAAAAATTCGATACAAGTAACTATGCTGTAGATAATCAATACGGTATACCATTAAAAAACAAAAAAAGTTTTAGGTCTGTTTAAGGATGAGGCAGCTGGCAATATTATTACCCATTTCATAGGATTAAGATCAAAAATGTACACTTATAAAATAGATTGTTTGAATAAATGTATAAAAAAAATTAAGGGGGTTAAATACAACATGGTAAAAAATGAAATAGATTATAATGATTATTACGAATGTTTAATGCTATCTAAAGAAAAAGTTATAAAGCAACGTTCCATACGTTCTTATAACCATAATTTATTTAGTATAGAGGAAATTAAACTAGCTCTTAATTCATTTGATGATAAACGTTATTTGATTGAATACAGTACAGACTCGCTTCCTGGGGGTCACTATAAAATTCAATCTAATTAACGACAATAGTAATGATATGTATATAATTTGTATCTCAAATGTATGGTAGTATTACTAAACATCTATAAATTTATTCATTTGTAGTACAATACTTTGAAATAGATAATTATAAATATATTTTAGGAATAGGTATATAATATGTATGTATGGACTTTCTCATTTTTTATATTTAAAATTACTTTTACTTAAACCTGGTGTGTTTTAAATAAATGAGAATTACGATTTGTCTGTGTCGTTTGTTATACTTAACATCACTATACAATGTACGCTACCAACTAAGCTGACCCTTTTCAAGTTCAAACAAGTTCAGATCTGTTGATAGACGAAGGAAAGAAAGTAGGTAAAATAACTAATTCCGTAATAAATTAATTATTTTCTATTATAAACTGATATAAAAATATAATAAATACAAAAACATTCAAATATATCGATTTAAAATAATTTCTTTACATATGAAACAGTTAATCTTATGTGTATGTAGAGGGCCATCAATTATATCGCAATCATCATCATCTTCATTTGTACGATGTCCCCAACAAGGCTTCAAATATTCTGATACCATTTCTTCTGGTAGTTCTAACTGATTACTCAATATCTTTATAAAATAATCATGGAATTTGCGTGGATACTCAATGCTGTTAATCATATCTTTTAAATCTAAAATTTGATTAGTCGTTGCCATGATTTCTTCTTTTACCAATAAATTTAAAAGCACATTTTAATAATAATGTTGTCGTTACTGCTACCACACAATAGAGTATCGACAAAATTGAATCGAGTTTCCGTATTGATGAAACAGATGAAATAAATATTGGGGCCAGGAATCTGTTTAAACTCTCCCACTCACTGCCTTTAAACTCAGCATTTTTGCTTATAATTCGAATTTTGTCTTTTGTTGAATTATTTGGAATGGTGGTAAACGAAACTGAGTCTGTAGCTTTTTCCATCTTACTCCAATTAGAAGGCCAAATATCATTAGTTGAATTGAAACAAACATAAACTTGTTCTGCATTTTTCGGATTAATTACATATATTACATTATTAAAAATTGTAACTAAAAAAAGGAAAGTAAATCCAATCATGATCATCTGATTTGGATTACTTGCATAAATTGAAAATCAACTGTTTCGTATGCATATATATATATATATATATATTTATTTTTATTGAGGCAAAAACTTATACATCCAACTACTAAGTATAAAACAATTTCTTAAACTACACATATACAACTTATCATTTAGATGTTCCATACATTTTGGAATATCACGATTAAATTTAGGTACACAATTTATTGAAACTTTACTTAAAGTTTCAATATTTATAATTTTGGGTAGAAGTGATGTTGATGATGATCCGATTCTATTAGATTCACTGAATAATGTTTGTAAAAAGTCTTTCTTTTGATGGCTTTTAACATACACTATATCAATCAAATCCATATAATTTCTCTATTATTATATGTATATCATTGTATCTTATATGTCCTGATTCATACAATAGTCCATGAATATTATGAATTGCATAATTTACATCTTTCTTTTCAGAAATGGTTAATATTGAGTAAAGTTTAGGCGCTTGAAATACATAATGACTATACTGCGATCCATGCATAATAGTCATTTCTTTAACATGGAATGCTCGTTCACCTTCATAATTATTTAAGACAAAGCCTTGCATGTCAACAATAGCAATTTTCATGGCTAATTAATTTTTATAACTATTTCACTGAGAGGTAAATATTCTATCACACAATCGTGAATAATGATACAGTATGCTTTAGTGTCGGAAGCAAAACCTTGGTGTGACTCTATTTCGAGCTTAACGTCAACTTTTGAAGATTTTATAGACTCATCTCTTCTTGAACAATCAATTACAAACAACGCATGTGTAAAAAATTTATCGTAGCTTAACAAGACTTGTTTGCGTTCTAACAGAGATTGATTCATATAACTTCGATAAAAATACATATAATAATTACAGTATATATCTGCATAGTTATTTGAAGCAAAATTTATATTTGGCCTTTCAAATGGATAATAGTCTCCATTTAAAAGCAGCCTAATACTAGAAATATTAGTATGATCAAATAAAGTATTATCACTAGTCATCTGATCTTTTCGGTTTTGCTGAAAAGCAACAATGACATACCGAGGATATTCTACATTAGTGGTAGTTTTCACATTCCATATCTCTTTTGTAGATCCCATATTCAGACAAGGTAATTCATGATAACTCCATTTTCTTAATGGAATTAAAATTGGTCGATCATGCTTTATCGATTTTAATAATTCCATTTTTGTATAATCATTGGGCGTTATATGTTTTACTTTCAATTCAATATTGTCAATTAGAATTTCTCCTATTGTTGTATTGTCACTTGTTAACATAGCATTGTTACGAGAACGTATTAAATGTAAAGTATGTTTTCCACACATCATTGTTTTATAATCGCTGAATACACCCAATAAATGAGATAGTGGTATTCGCATAAAGAATTCCTCTTTGGCACATGTTGATTATCTATTTGGGAACTTCCAACTTCCTATAATAAAATGTTTTGCATCTTCTTCAGTATAACATAAGTACCCACGAATAAGACTAACCATTCCCGGATCTTTAACATGCTCCACTTCTACGCCATTCAATTCATACGTTACTGAATCAAATAAAAATGGTCCTGCATTATTAACTAGGCACACAGTTCCATCTCCTTTTGTCTTTTTCAATTTTCCATTAATTACCAAAGCAGATTAATAGCCAAACATCATTTCTATTTATTGTTATTTCAATTACATCACTATTAGAAAATGACTTAATATAGGGAAGATATGTTCGATATTCCATATGTGTTATAGAATCATCATTCAATGGAGATTTATACAGGTTTAAAATTTGATCTGACGGCATATCCAATCGATTTCAAAATAGTTGTGTTTAACTTTCACAATTTCCCTCCCAACTTTCTAGCTGAACGGCGTTTTTTAACTGAATGTGTTTGCTTTTTAATACTTCTATTATACGATTTATTAACATTTATTACTGTCACTATTAATTGTTAAAACCATCTTTTTTTAATTCTAACCGAACGATAATTTCCTCCCCTCGAAAATTTACAAGATTAAAATTCTGATCTAGTATTTTTAGTGAAATGGTAGATATATCTTTTCCTACTACTGGTAAATAAACCAAGTTTCTTGGAATTTCGTCTATAGAAAATCCAGGATTGGACGTGATAGGAAATTCGTATAACGTATGTGACGGTTTGTTGTTATAGTATGCATCACTTGTTATATTACTATTCACGTGAATCGTTTGGACTTTTACAATATTTACAGAATGATCAGATGAATGAACTATTCCAGCGTGCAATATCTTTTGTGAGAATCCTAGTAGTTCTGCTAGCGAATTTTCTGTATTAAAGTCTATATCAAAATCACGATGAAAAATTTTGTGTGTCAATAGATATACAACAGCAGAACTAGACCACGGGTTCAAAATTTCGCCACCAGAGGGCGCCACAATCGCGGGCCCCATTTTTATGTCATTGAGTTGTCCGCTAGGTGGCGCTGTGTGTAAATTTTAATTTTTCAATGTTTATGTTAGATGGCGCTTTATGTGTCAATTGTTACTGTCATATTTTTAAATTTTGTGTGTCAATTATCAGTGTCATATTTATTTTTGAAATGTGGCGCCAAGTTTAAATGTGTTTTCCAATGGCGCTTTATGTGTCAATTGTCACTGTCATATTTTTTAATTTTGTGTGTCAATTATCAGTGCCATATTTATTTTTGAAATGTGGCGCCAAGTTTCAATGTGTTTTCCAAGGTATCCTTTGATGTAATGTTTGGAGTTTCATGTTGTGTGGATAGATGTCGGTAGTATCAGATATTGTTAAGAATTTGAAAAAAGGTGAAGGCTTGTGAGGCGTGCTTACCACGACCATTACCTTACCATCTTTTTGAACAAAAGATTAAATCATCTGTGTCTATGTCTAGTGGACTAGATATAGAAGCAGCAAAACATTGTCACATTTGTGAAAAACCGTTTCTAATTAATGATAAAATTGTCAGGGATCATTATAATGGCCTTATACGTGGTCTAGCTCATGCATCCTGTAACTTAAATTGGAAAAAATTATTTGTAGTACCAGTAATTTGCCATAACCATTCAGATTATGATAGTCATTTCCTAGTTAAAGAAATATATAAAATGGGGACCATTACTTTATTACCAATAAATAAAGAAAAATACATTTCATTTACTCAGCATTATCCTAATAGTTCTGTTCGATATTGTTTCATAGATTTTTACAAGTTTTTAAACACTTCACTGTCTGGATTAGTATCCACCCTACAAATAAATGAATAAATATTCTAAAACATGAATTCCGTAATTTAGATGCGGAATCTTTTAAACTGCTATCTAGGAAAGGTATTTTTTGCTATGATTATGTAGATAATTTAAGTAAACTAAATGAAACGGAACTACCAGCTAAAGAATTATTTTATATTAAGCTGACTAAATCACATTTTATCATGCAAAAGTAATTTGGAAAAGATTCAATATTACTAATTTAGGCGAATATAGCGATTTATACTTGAAAACAGATGTTCTCTTGCTGGCTGATGTATTTGAAAACTTTAGAAGTAAGTGTCTAAATATTTATGGTTTAGAGCCGGCTTTCTACCATACGCTACCTGGGTATGCTTGGGATTGCATGTTGAAAATCACAAAGTGTAAACTTAGGCTTCTCAAAGGCATAGATCAACTTTTATTTATAGAAAAAGGTCTAAGAGGAGGTATTTCTATGTGTTCTAACAGATACTCCGCGGGAAACAACAAATATATGAAGAATTTTGACATTGCAAAGCCATCTAAGTATTTATTGTATTTAGATGCCAATAACCTATATGTTTGGGCCATGTCTCAGTATCTACCTTACGATAATTTTGCTTGGCTAAATAATGTAAATGAGGTAGATATTATGAATGTTCCTGATGATTCCGATAGTGGTTATATTCTCGAGGTAAACTTAGAATATCCAACGTCGCTGCATGACAAACATAAAGATCTGCCATTCTGTGCAGATCATGAACGACCACCAGGTTCTAAATCTGTTAAATTACTGAATACAGTTACTAATAAAAAAAATTATATTATACATTACGGTCTGGTCTTGACTAAAATTCATAAAATATTACAATTTAGCCAAGCACAATGGCTCCAACCATATATAGATTTAATACTAAATACCGAGAACAAGCTAAAACAGATTTTGAGAAAAATTTGTTCAAATTAATGAACAATGCCGTATTCGGAAAAACAATGGAAAACATTAGGAAACATAGAAATATCAAGATGGTTCGTAAATGGGAAGGGCGTTATGGTGCTAAAAATCTGATATCGAGCCCATTATTCCATAGTCATAAAATATTTGATGAAAGTTTAGTTGCTATAGAGCTAAACAAATCACATATAGTGTTTAACAAACCGGTTTATACAGGAATGTGTATTCTAGATATACCTAAAACTCTTATGTATGACTTTCATTATAATTTTATATTAAAAGAGATTTCACCAACTGAAAATTGCAAATTAATATACATGGATACAGATAGCTTCATATATGAAATCATATCTGATGATGCATATTTAGATATTATTAAAACACATATACAAAAATTCGATACAAGTAACTATGCTGTAGATAATCAATACGGTATACCATTAAAAAACAAAAAAAGTTTTAGGTCTGTTTAAGGATGAGGCAGCTGGCAATATTATTACCCATTTCATAGGATTAAGATCAAAAATGTACACTTATAAAATAGATTGTTTGAATAAATGTATAAAAAAAATTAAGGGGGTTAAATACAACATGGTAAAAAATGAAATAGATTATAATGATTATTACGAATGTTTAATGCTATCTAAAGAAAAAGTTATAAAGCAACGTTCCATACGTTCTTATAACCATAATTTATTTAGTATAGAGGAAATTAAACTAGCTCTTAATTCATTTGATGATAAACGTTATTTGATTGAATACAGTACAGACTCGCTTCCTGGGGGTCACTATAAAATTCAATCTAATTAACGACAATAGTAATGATATGTATATAATTTGTATCTCAAATGTATGGTAGTATTACTAAACATCTATAAATTTATTCATTTGTAGTACAATACTTTGAAATAGATAATTATAAATATATTTTAGGAATAGGTATATAATATGTATGTATGGACTTTCTCATTTTTTATATTTAAAATTACTTTTACTTAAACCTGGTGTGTTTTAAATAAATGAGAATTACGATTTGTCTGTGTCGTTTGTTATACTTAACATCACTATACAATGTACGCTACCAACTAAGCTGACCCTTTTCAAGTTCAAACAAGTTCAGATCTGTTGATAGACGAAGGAAAGAAAGTAGGTAAAATAACTAATTCCGTAATAAATTAATTATTTTCTATTATAAACTGATATAAAAATATAATAAATACAAAAACATTCAAATATATCGATTTAAAATAATTTCTTTACATATGAAACAGTTAATCTTATGTGTATGTAGAGGGCCATCAATTATATCGCAATCATCATCATCTTCATTTGTACGATGTCCCCAACAAGGCTTCAAATATTCTGATACCATTTCTTCTGGTAGTTCTAACTGATTACTCAATATCTTTATAAAATAATCATGGAATTTGCGTGGATACTCAATGCTGTTAATCATATCTTTTAAATCTAAAATTTGATTAGTCGTTGCCATGATTTCTTCTTTTACCAATAAATTTAAAAGCACATTTTAATAATAATGTTGTCGTTACTGCTACCACACAATAGAGTATCGACAAAATTGAATCGAGTTTCCGTATTGATGAAACAGATGAAATAAATATTGGGGCCAGGAATCTGTTTAAACTCTCCCACTCACTGCCTTTAAACTCAGCATTTTTGCTTATAATTCGAATTTTGTCTTTTGTTGAATTATTTGGAATGGTGGTAAACGAAACTGAGTCTGTAGCTTTTTCCATCTTACTCCAATTAGAAGGCCAAATATCATTAGTTGAATTGAAACAAACATAAACTTGTTCTGCATTTTTCGGATTAATTACATATATTACATTATTAAAAATTGTAACTAAAAAAAGGAAAGTAAATCCAATCATGATCATCTGATTTGGATTACTTGCATAAATTGAAAATCAACTGTTTCGTATGCATATATATATATATATATATATTTATTTTTATTGAGGCAAAAACTTATACATCCAACTACTAAGTATAAAACAATTTCTTAAACTACACATATACAACTTATCATTTAGATGTTCCATACATTTTGGAATATCACGATTAAATTTAGGTACACAATTTATTGAAACTTTACTTAAAGTTTCAATATTTATAATTTTGGGTAGAAGTGATGTTGATGATGATCCGATTCTATTAGATTCACTGAATAATGTTTGTAAAAAGTCTTTCTTTTGATGGCTTTTAACATACACTATATCAATCAAATCCATATAATTTCTCTATTATTATATGTATATCATTGTATCTTATATGTCCTGATTCATACAATAGTCCATGAATATTATGAATTGCATAATTTACATCTTTCTTTTCAGAAATGGTTAATATTGAGTAAAGTTTAGGCGCTTGAAATACATAATGACTATACTGCGATCCATGCATAATAGTCATTTCTTTAACATGGAATGCTCGTTCACCTTCATAATTATTTAAGACAAAGCCTTGCATGTCAACAATAGCAATTTTCATGGCTAATTAATTTTTATAACTATTTCACTGAGAGGTAAATATTCTATCACACAATCGTGAATAATGATACAGTATGCTTTAGTGTCGGAAGCAAAACCTTGGTGTGACTCTATTTCGAGCTTAACGTCAACTTTTGAAGATTTTATAGACTCATCTCTTCTTGAACAATCAATTACAAACAACGCATGTGTAAAAAATTTATCGTAGCTTAACAAGACTTGTTTGCGTTCTAACAGAGATTGATTCATATAACTTCGATAAAAATACATATAATAATTACAGTATATATCTGCATAGTTATTTGAAGCAAAATTTATATTTGGCCTTTCAAATGGATAATAGTCTCCATTTAAAAGCAGCCTAATACTAGAAATATTAGTATGATCAAATAAAGTATTATCACTAGTCATCTGATCTTTTCGGTTTTGCTGAAAAGCAACAATGACATACCGAGGATATTCTACATTAGTGGTAGTTTTCACATTCCATATCTCTTTTGTAGATCCCATATTCAGACAAGGTAATTCATGATAACTCCATTTTCTTAATGGAATTAAAATTGGTCGATCATGCTTTATCGATTTTAATAATTCCATTTTTGTATAATCATTGGGCGTTATATGTTTTACTTTCAATTCAATATTGTCAATTAGAATTTCTCCTATTGTTGTATTGTCACTTGTTAACATAGCATTGTTACGAGAACGTATTAAATGTAAAGTATGTTTTCCACACATCATTGTTTTATAATCGCTGAATACACCCAATAAATGAGATAGTGGTATTCGCATAAAGAATTCCTCTTTGGCACATGTTGATTATCTATTTGGGAACTTCCAACTTCCTATAATAAAATGTTTTGCATCTTCTTCAGTATAACATAAGTACCCACGAATAAGACTAACCATTCCCGGATCTTTAACATGCTCCACTTCTACGCCATTCAATTCATACGTTACTGAATCAAATAAAAATGGTCCTGCATTATTAACTAGGCACACAGTTCCATCTCCTTTTGTCTTTTTCAATTTTCCATTAATTACCAAAGCAGATTAATAGCCAAACATCATTTCTATTTATTGTTATTTCAATTACATCACTATTAGAAAATGACTTAATATAGGGAAGATATGTTCGATATTCCATATGTGTTATAGAATCATCATTCAATGGAGATTTATACAGGTTTAAAATTTGATCTGACGGCATATCCAATCGATTTCAAAATAGTTGTGTTTAACTTTCACAATTTCCCTCCCAACTTTCTAGCTGAACGGCGTTTTTTAACTGAATGTGTTTGCTTTTTAATACTTCTATTATACGATTTATTAACATTTATTACTGTCACTATTAATTGTTAAAACCATCTTTTTTTAATTCTAACCGAACGATAATTTCCTCCCCTCGAAAATTTACAAGATTAAAATTCTGATCTAGTATTTTTAGTGAAATGGTAGATATATCTTTTCCTACTACTGGTAAATAAACCAAGTTTCTTGGAATTTCGTCTATAGAAAATCCAGGATTGGACGTGATAGGAAATTCGTATAACGTATGTGACGGTTTGTTGTTATAGTATGCATCACTTGTTATATTACTATTCACGTGAATCGTTTGGACTTTTACAATATTTACAGAATGATCAGATGAATGAACTATTCCAGCGTGCAATATCTTTTGTGAGAATCCTAGTAGTTCTGCTAGCGAATTTTCTGTATTAAAGTCTATATCAAAATCACGATGAAAAATTTTGTGTGTCAATAGATATACAACAGCAGAACTAGACCACGGGTTCAAAATTTCGCCACCAGAGGGCGCCACAATCGCGGGCCCCATTTTTATGTCATTGAGTTGTCCGCTAGGTGGCGCTGTGTGTAAATTTTAATTTTTCAATGTTTATGTTAGATGGCGCTTTATGTGTCAATTGTTACTGTCATATTTTTAAATTTTGTGTGTCAATTATCAGTGTCATATTTATTTTTGAAATGTGGCGCCAAGTTTAAATGTGTTTTCCAATGGCGCTTTATGTGTCAATTGTCACTGTCATATTTTTTAATTTTGTGTGTCAATTATCAGTGCCATATTTATTTTTGAAATGTGGCGCCAAGTTTCAATGTGTTTTCCAAGGTATCCTTTGATGTAATGTTTGGAGTTTCATGTTGTGTGGATAGATGTCGGTAGTATCAGATATTGTTAAGAATTTGAAAAAAGGTGAAGGCTTGTGAGGCGTGCTTACCACGACCATTACCTTACCATCTTTTTGAACAAAAGATTAAATCATCTGTGTCTATGTCTAGTGGACTAGATATAGAAGCAGCAAAACATTGTCACATTTGTGAAAAACCGTTTCTAATTAATGATAAAATTGTCAGGGATCATTATAATGGCCTTATACGTGGTCTAGCTCATGCATCCTGTAACTTAAATTGGAAAAAATTATTTGTAGTACCAGTAATTTGCCATAACCATTCAGATTATGATAGTCATTTCCTAGTTAAAGAAATATATAAAATGGGGACCATTACTTTATTACCAATAAATAAAGAAAAATACATTTCATTTACTCAGCATTATCCTAATAGTTCTGTTCGATATTGTTTCATAGATTTTTACAAGTTTTTAAACACTTCACTGTCTGGATTAGTATCCACCCTACAAATAAATGAATAAATATTCTAAAACATGAATTCCGTAATTTAGATGCGGAATCTTTTAAACTGCTATCTAGGAAAGGTATTTTTTGCTATGATTATGTAGATAATTTAAGTAAACTAAATGAAACGGAACTACCAGCTAAAGAATTATTTTATATTAAGCTGACTAAATCACATTTTATCATGCAAAAGTAATTTGGAAAAGATTCAATATTACTAATTTAGGCGAATATAGCGATTTATACTTGAAAACAGATGTTCTCTTGCTGGCTGATGTATTTGAAAACTTTAGAAGTAAGTGTCTAAATATTTATGGTTTAGAGCCGGCTTTCTACCATACGCTACCTGGGTATGCTTGGGATTGCATGTTGAAAATCACAAAGTGTAAACTTAGGCTTCTCAAAGGCATAGATCAACTTTTATTTATAGAAAAAGGTCTAAGAGGAGGTATTTCTATGTGTTCTAACAGATACTCCGCGGGAAACAACAAATATATGAAGAATTTTGACATTGCAAAGCCATCTAAGTATTTATTGTATTTAGATGCCAATAACCTATATGTTTGGGCCATGTCTCAGTATCTACCTTACGATAATTTTGCTTGGCTAAATAATGTAAATGAGGTAGATATTATGAATGTTCCTGATGATTCCGATAGTGGTTATATTCTCGAGGTAAACTTAGAATATCCAACGTCGCTGCATGACAAACATAAAGATCTGCCATTCTGTGCAGATCATGAACGACCACCAGGTTCTAAATCTGTTAAATTACTGAATACAGTTACTAATAAAAAAAATTATATTATACATTACGGTCTGGTCTTGACTAAAATTCATAAAATATTACAATTTAGCCAAGCACAATGGCTCCAACCATATATAGATTTAATACTAAATACCGAGAACAAGCTAAAACAGATTTTGAGAAAAATTTGTTCAAATTAATGAACAATGCCGTATTCGGAAAAACAATGGAAAACATTAGGAAACATAGAAATATCAAGATGGTTCGTAAATGGGAAGGGCGTTATGGTGCTAAAAATCTGATATCGAGCCCATTATTCCATAGTCATAAAATATTTGATGAAAGTTTAGTTGCTATAGAGCTAAACAAATCACATATAGTGTTTAACAAACCGGTTTATACAGGAATGTGTATTCTAGATATACCTAAAACTCTTATGTATGACTTTCATTATAATTTTATATTAAAAGAGATTTCACCAACTGAAAATTGCAAATTAATATACATGGATACAGATAGCTTCATATATGAAATCATATCTGATGATGCATATTTAGATATTATTAAAACACATATACAAAAATTCGATACAAGTAACTATGCTGTAGATAATCAATACGGTATACCATTAAAAAACAAAAAAAGTTTTAGGTCTGTTTAAGGATGAGGCAGCTGGCAATATTATTACCCATTTCATAGGATTAAGATCAAAAATGTACACTTATAAAATAGATTGTTTGAATAAATGTATAAAAAAAATTAAGGGGGTTAAATACAACATGGTAAAAAATGAAATAGATTATAATGATTATTACGAATGTTTAATGCTATCTAAAGAAAAAGTTATAAAGCAACGTTCCATACGTTCTTATAACCATAATTTATTTAGTATAGAGGAAATTAAACTAGCTCTTAATTCATTTGATGATAAACGTTATTTGATTGAATACAGTACAGACTCGCTTCCTGGGGGTCACTATAAAATTCAATCTAATTAACGACAATAGTAATGATATGTATATAATTTGTATCTCAAATGTATGGTAGTATTACTAAACATCTATAAATTTATTCATTTGTAGTACAATACTTTGAAATAGATAATTATAAATATATTTTAGGAATAGGTATATAATATGTATGTATGGACTTTCTCATTTTTTATGTTTAAAATTACTTTTACTTAAACCTGGTGTGTTTTAAATAAATGAGAATTACGATTTGTCTGTGTCGTTTGTTATACTTAACATCACTATACAATGTACGCTACCAACTAAGCTGACCCTTTTCAAGTTCAAACAAGTTCAGATCTGTTGATAGACGAAGGAAAGAAAGTAGGTAAAATAACTAATTCCGTAATAAATTAATTATTTTCTATTATAAACTGATATAAAAATATAATAAATACAAAAACATTCAAATATATCGATTTAAAATAATTTCTTTACATATGAAACAGTTAATCTTATGTGTATGTAGAGGGCCATCAATTATATCGCAATCATCATCATCTTCATTTGTACGATGTCCCCAACAAGGCTTCAAATATTCTGATACCATTTCTTCTGGTAGTTCTAACTGATTACTCAATATCTTTATAAAATAATCATGGAATTTGCGTGGATACTCAATGCTGTTAATCATATCTTTTAAATCTAAAATTTGATTAGTCGTTGCCATGATTTCTTCTTTTACCAATAAATTTAAAAGCACATTTTAATAATAATGTTGTCGTTACTGCTACCACACAATAGAGTATCGACAAAATTGAATCGAGTTTCCGTATTGATGAAACAGATGAAATAAATATTGGGGCCAGGAATCTGTTTAAACTCTCCCACTCACTGCCTTTAAACTCAGCATTTTTGCTTATAATTCGAATTTTGTCTTTTGTTGAATTATTTGGAATGGTGGTAAACGAAACTGAGTCTGTAGCTTTTTCCATCTTACTCCAATTAGAAGGCCAAATATCATTAGTTGAATTGAAACAAACATAAACTTGTTCTGCATTTTTCGGATTAATTACATATATTACATTATTAAAAATTGTAACTAAAAAAAGGAAAGTAAATCCAATCATGATCATCTGATTTGGATTACTTGCATAAATTGAAAATCAACTGTTTCGTATGCATATATATATATATATATATATTTATTTTTATTGAGGCAAAAACTTATACATCCAACTACTAAGTATAAAACAATTTCTTAAACTACACATATACAACTTATCATTTAGATGTTCCATACATTTTGGAATATCACGATTAAATTTAGGTACACAATTTATTGAAACTTTACTTAAAGTTTCAATATTTATAATTTTGGGTAGAAGTGATGTTGATGATGATCCGATTCTATTAGATTCACTGAATAATGTTTGTAAAAAGTCTTTCTTTTGATGGCTTTTAACATACACTATATCAATCAAATCCATATAATTTCTCTATTATTATATGTATATCATTGTATCTTATATGTCCTGATTCATACAATAGTCCATGAATATTATGAATTGCATAATTTACATCTTTCTTTTCAGAAATGGTTAATATTGAGTAAAGTTTAGGCGCTTGAAATACATAATGACTATACTGCGATCCATGCATAATAGTCATTTCTTTAACATGGAATGCTCGTTCACCTTCATAATTATTTAAGACAAAGCCTTGCATGTCAACAATAGCAATTTTCATGGCTAATTAATTTTTATAACTATTTCACTGAGAGGTAAATATTCTATCACACAATCGTGAATAATGATACAGTATGCTTTAGTGTCGGAAGCAAAACCTTGGTGTGACTCTATTTCGAGCTTAACGTCAACTTTTGAAGATTTTATAGACTCATCTCTTCTTGAACAATCAATTACAAACAACGCATGTGTAAAAAATTTATCGTAGCTTAACAAGACTTGTTTGCGTTCTAACAGAGATTGATTCATATAACTTCGATAAAAATACATATAATAATTACAGTATATATCTGCATAGTTATTTGAAGCAAAATTTATATTTGGCCTTTCAAATGGATAATAGTCTCCATTTAAAAGCAGCCTAATACTAGAAATATTAGTATGATCAAATAAAGTATTATCACTAGTCATCTGATCTTTTCGGTTTTGCTGAAAAGCAACAATGACATACCGAGGATATTCTACATTAGTGGTAGTTTTCACATTCCATATCTCTTTTGTAGATCCCATATTCAGACAAGGTAATTCATGATAACTCCATTTTCTTAATGGAATTAAAATTGGTCGATCATGCTTTATCGATTTTAATAATTCCATTTTTGTATAATCATTGGGCGTTATATGTTTTACTTTCAATTCAATATTGTCAATTAGAATTTCTCCTATTGTTGTATTGTCACTTGTTAACATAGCATTGTTACGAGAACGTATTAAATGTAAAGTATGTTTTCCACACATCATTGTTTTATAATCGCTGAATACACCCAATAAATGAGATAGTGGTATTCGCATAAAGAATTCCTCTTTGGCACATGTTGATTATCTATTTGGGAACTTCCAACTTCCTATAATAAAATGTTTTGCATCTTCTTCAGTATAACATAAGTACCCACGAATAAGACTAACCATTCCCGGATCTTTAACATGCTCCACTTCTACGCCATTCAATTCATACGTTACTGAATCAAATAAAAATGGTCCTGCATTATTAACTAGGCACACAGTTCCATCTCCTTTTGTCTTTTTCAATTTTCCATTAATTACCAAAGCAGATTAATAGCCAAACATCATTTCTATTTATTGTTATTTCAATTACATCACTATTAGAAAATGACTTAATATAGGGAAGATATGTTCGATATTCCATATGTGTTATAGAATCATCATTCAATGGAGATTTATACAGGTTTAAAATTTGATCTGACGGCATATCCAATCGATTTCAAAATAGTTGTGTTTAACTTTCACAATTTCCCTCCCAACTTTCTAGCTGAACGGCGTTTTTTAACTGAATGTGTTTGCTTTTTAATACTTCTATTATACGATTTATTAACATTTATTACTGTCACTATTAATTGTTAAAACCATCTTTTTTTAATTCTAACCGAACGATAATTTCCTCCCCTCGAAAATTTACAAGATTAAAATTCTGATCTAGTATTTTTAGTGAAATGGTAGATATATCTTTTCCTACTACTGGTAAATAAACCAAGTTTCTTGGAATTTCGTCTATAGAAAATCCAGGATTGGACGTGATAGGAAATTCGTATAACGTATGTGACGGTTTGTTGTTATAGTATGCATCACTTGTTATATTACTATTCACGTGAATCGTTTGGACTTTTACAATATTTACAGAATGATCAGATGAATGAACTATTCCAGCGTGCAATATCTTTTGTGAGAATCCTAGTAGTTCTGCTAGCGAATTTTCTGTATTAAAGTCTATATCAAAATCACGATGAAAAATTTTGTGTGTCAATAGATATACAACAGCAGAACTAGACCACGGGTTCAAAATTTCGCCACCAGAGGGCGCCACAATCGCGGGCCCCATTTTTATGTCATTGAGTTGTCCGCTAGGTGGCGCTGTGTGTAAATTTTAATTTTTCAATGTTTATGTTAGATGGCGCTTTATGTGTCAATTGTTACTGTCATATTTTTAAATTTTGTGTGTCAATTATCAGTGTCATATTTATTTTTGAAATGTGGCGCCAAGTTTAAATGTGTTTTCCAATGGCGCTTTATGTGTCAATTGTCACTGTCATATTTTTTAATTTTGTGTGTCAATTATCAGTGCCATATTTATTTTTGAAATGTGGCGCCAAGTTTCAATGTGTTTTCCAAGGTATCCTTTGATGTAATGTTTGGAGTTTCATGTTGTGTGGATAGATGTCGGTAGTATCAGATATTGTTAAGAATTTGAAAAAAGGTGAAGGCTTGTGAGGCGTGCTTACCACGACCATTACCTTACCATCTTTTTGAACAAAAGATTAAATCATCTGTGTCTATGTCTAGTGGACTAGATATAGAAGCAGCAAAACATTGTCACATTTGTGAAAAACCGTTTCTAATTAATGATAAAATTGTCAGGGATCATTATAATGGCCTTATACGTGGTCTAGCTCATGCATCCTGTAACTTAAATTGGAAAAAATTATTTGTAGTACCAGTAATTTGCCATAACCATTCAGATTATGATAGTCATTTCCTAGTTAAAGAAATATATAAAATGGGGACCATTACTTTATTACCAATAAATAAAGAAAAATACATTTCATTTACTCAGCATTATCCTAATAGTTCTGTTCGATATTGTTTCATAGATTTTTACAAGTTTTTAAACACTTCACTGTCTGGATTAGTATCCACCCTACAAATAAATGAATAAATATTCTAAAACATGAATTCCGTAATTTAGATGCGGAATCTTTTAAACTGCTATCTAGGAAAGGTATTTTTTGCTATGATTATGTAGATAATTTAAGTAAACTAAATGAAACGGAACTACCAGCTAAAGAATTATTTTATATTAAGCTGACTAAATCACATTTTATCATGCAAAAGTAATTTGGAAAAGATTCAATATTACTAATTTAGGCGAATATAGCGATTTATACTTGAAAACAGATGTTCTCTTGCTGGCTGATGTATTTGAAAACTTTAGAAGTAAGTGTCTAAATATTTATGGTTTAGAGCCGGCTTTCTACCATACGCTACCTGGGTATGCTTGGGATTGCATGTTGAAAATCACAAAGTGTAAACTTAGGCTTCTCAAAGGCATAGATCAACTTTTATTTATAGAAAAAGGTCTAAGAGGAGGTATTTCTATGTGTTCTAACAGATACTCCGCGGGAAACAACAAATATATGAAGAATTTTGACATTGCAAAGCCATCTAAGTATTTATTGTATTTAGATGCCAATAACCTATATGTTTGGGCCATGTCTCAGTATCTACCTTACGATAATTTTGCTTGGCTAAATAATGTAAATGAGGTAGATATTATGAATGTTCCTGATGATTCCGATAGTGGTTATATTCTCGAGGTAAACTTAGAATATCCAACGTCGCTGCATGACAAACATAAAGATCTGCCATTCTGTGCAGATCATGAACGACCACCAGGTTCTAAATCTGTTAAATTACTGAATACAGTTACTAATAAAAAAAATTATATTATACATTACGGTCTGGTCTTGACTAAAATTCATAAAATATTACAATTTAGCCAAGCACAATGGCTCCAACCATATATAGATTTAATACTAAATACCGAGAACAAGCTAAAACAGATTTTGAGAAAAATTTGTTCAAATTAATGAACAATGCCGTATTCGGAAAAACAATGGAAAACATTAGGAAACATAGAAATATCAAGATGGTTCGTAAATGGGAAGGGCGTTATGGTGCTAAAAATCTGATATCGAGCCCATTATTCCATAGTCATAAAATATTTGATGAAAGTTTAGTTGCTATAGAGCTAAACAAATCACATATAGTGTTTAACAAACCGGTTTATACAGGAATGTGTATTCTAGATATACCTAAAACTCTTATGTATGACTTTCATTATAATTTTATATTAAAAGAGATTTCACCAACTGAAAATTGCAAATTAATATACATGGATACAGATAGCTTCATATATGAAATCATATCTGATGATGCATATTTAGATATTATTAAAACACATATACAAAAATTCGATACAAGTAACTATGCTGTAGATAATCAATACGGTATACCATTAAAAAACAAAAAAAGTTTTAGGTCTGTTTAAGGATGAGGCAGCTGGCAATATTATTACCCATTTCATAGGATTAAGATAAAAAATGTACACTTATAAAATAGATTGTTTGAATAAATGTATAAAAAAAATTAAGGGGGTTAAATACAACATGGTAAAAAATGAAATAGATTATAATGATTATTACGAATGTTTAATGCTATCTAAAGAAAAAGTTATAAAGCAACGTTCCATACGTTCTTATAACCATAATTTATTTAGTATAGAGGAAATTAAACTAGCTCTTAATTCATTTGATGATAAACGTTATTTGATTGAATACAGTACAGACTCGCTTCCTGGGGGTCACTATAAAATTCAATCTAATTAACGACAATAGTAATGATATGTATATAATTTGTATCTCAAATGTATGGTAGTATTACTAAACATCTATAAATTTATTCATTTGTAGTACAATACTTTGAAATAGATAATTATAAATATATTTTAGGAATAGGTATATAATATGTATGTATGGACTTTCTCATTTTTTATGTTTAAAATTACTTTTACTTAAACCTGGTGTGTTTTAAATAAATGAGAATTACGATTTGTCTGTGTCGTTTGTTATACTTAACATCACTATACAATGTACGCTACCAACTAAGCTGACCCTTTTCAAGTTCAAACAAGTTCAGATCTGTTGATAGACGAAGGAAAGAAAGTAGGTAAAATAACTAATTCCGTAATAAATTAATTATTTTCTATTATAAACTGATATAAAAATATAATAAATACAAAAACATTCAAATATATCGATTTAAAATAATTTCTTTACATATGAAACAGTTAATCTTATGTGTATGTAGAGGGCCATCAATTATATCGCAATCATCATCATCTTCATTTGTACGATGTCCCCAACAAGGCTTCAAATATTCTGATACCATTTCTTCTGGTAGTTCTAACTGATTACTCAATATCTTTATAAAATAATCATGGAATTTGCGTGGATACTCAATGCTGTTAATCATATCTTTTAAATCTAAAATTTGATTAGTCGTTGCCATGATTTCTTCTTTTACCAATAAATTTAAAAGCACATTTTAATAATAATGTTGTCGTTACTGCTACCACACAATAGAGTATCGACAAAATTGAATCGAGTTTCCGTATTGATGAAACAGATGAAATAAATATTGGGGCCAGGAATCTGTTTAAACTCTCCCACTCACTGCCTTTAAACTCAGCATTTTTGCTTATAATTCGAATTTTGTCTTTTGTTGAATTATTTGGAATGGTGGTAAACGAAACTGAGTCTGTAGCTTTTTCCATCTTACTCCAATTAGAAGGCCAAATATCATTAGTTGAATTGAAACAAACATAAACTTGTTCTGCATTTTTCGGATTAATTACATATATTACATTATTAAAAATTGTAACTAAAAAAAGGAAAGTAAATCCAATCATGATCATCTGATTTGGATTACTTGCATAAATTGAAAATCAACTGTTTCGTATGCATATATATATATATATATATATTTATTTTTATTGAGGCAAAAACTTATACATCCAACTACTAAGTATAAAACAATTTCTTAAACTACACATATACAACTTATCATTTAGATGTTCCATACATTTTGGAATATCACGATTAAATTTAGGTACACAATTTATTGAAACTTTACTTAAAGTTTCAATATTTATAATTTTGGGTAGAAGTGATGTTGATGATGATCCGATTCTATTAGATTCACTGAATAATGTTTGTAAAAAGTCTTTCTTTTGATGGCTTTTAACATACACTATATCAATCAAATCCATATAATTTCTCTATTATTATATGTATATCATTGTATCTTATATGTCCTGATTCATACAATAGTCCATGAATATTATGAATTGCATAATTTACATCTTTCTTTTCAGAAATGGTTAATATTGAGTAAAGTTTAGGCGCTTGAAATACATAATGACTATACTGCGATCCATGCATAATAGTCATTTCTTTAACATGGAATGCTCGTTCACCTTCATAATTATTTAAGACAAAGCCTTGCATGTCAACAATAGCAATTTTCATGGCTAATTAATTTTTATAACTATTTCACTGAGAGGTAAATATTCTATCACACAATCGTGAATAATGATACAGTATGCTTTAGTGTCGGAAGCAAAACCTTGGTGTGACTCTATTTCGAGCTTAACGTCAACTTTTGAAGATTTTATAGACTCATCTCTTCTTGAACAATCAATTACAAACAACGCATGTGTAAAAAATTTATCGTAGCTTAACAAGACTTGTTTGCGTTCTAACAGAGATTGATTCATATAACTTCGATAAAAATACATATAATAATTACAGTATATATCTGCATAGTTATTTGAAGCAAAATTTATATTTGGCCTTTCAAATGGATAATAGTCTCCATTTAAAAGCAGCCTAATACTAGAAATATTAGTATGATCAAATAAAGTATTATCACTAGTCATCTGATCTTTTCGGTTTTGCTGAAAAGCAACAATGACATACCGAGGATATTCTACATTAGTGGTAGTTTTCACATTCCATATCTCTTTTGTAGATCCCATATTCAGACAAGGTAATTCATGATAACTCCATTTTCTTAATGGAATTAAAATTGGTCGATCATGCTTTATCGATTTTAATAATTCCATTTTTGTATAATCATTGGGCGTTATATGTTTTACTTTCAATTCAATATTGTCAATTAGAATTTCTCCTATTGTTGTATTGTCACTTGTTAACATAGCATTGTTACGAGAACGTATTAAATGTAAAGTATGTTTTCCACACATCATTGTTTTATAATCGCTGAATACACCCAATAAATGAGATAGTGGTATTCGCATAAAGAATTCCTCTTTGGCACATGTTGATTATCTATTTGGGAACTTCCAACTTCCTATAATAAAATGTTTTGCATCTTCTTCAGTATAACATAAGTACCCACGAATAAGACTAACCATTCCCGGATCTTTAACATGCTCCACTTCTACGCCATTCAATTCATACGTTACTGAATCAAATAAAAATGGTCCTGCATTATTAACTAGGCACACAGTTCCATCTCCTTTTGTCTTTTTCAATTTTCCATTAATTACCAAAGCAGATTAATAGCCAAACATCATTTCTATTTATTGTTATTTCAATTACATCACTATTAGAAAATGACTTAATATAGGGAAGATATGTTCGATATTCCATATGTGTTATAGAATCATCATTCAATGGAGATTTATACAGGTTTAAAATTTGATCTGACGGCATATCCAATCGATTTCAAAATAGTTGTGTTTAACTTTCACAATTTCCCTCCCAACTTTCTAGCTGAACGGCGTTTTTTAACTGAATGTGTTTGCTTTTTAATACTTCTATTATACGATTTATTAACATTTATTACTGTCACTATTAATTGTTAAAACCATCTTTTTTTAATTCTAACCGAACGATAATTTCCTCCCCTCGAAAATTTACAAGATTAAAATTCTGATCTAGTATTTTTAGTGAAATGGTAGATATATCTTTTCCTACTACTGGTAAATAAACCAAGTTTCTTGGAATTTCGTCTATAGAAAATCCAGGATTGGACGTGATAGGAAATTCGTATAACGTATGTGACGGTTTGTTGTTATAGTATGCATCACTTGTTATATTACTATTCACGTGAATCGTTTGGACTTTTACAATATTTACAGAATGATCAGATGAATGAACTATTCCAGCGTGCAATATCTTTTGTGAGAATCCTAGTAGTTCTGCTAGCGAATTTTCTGTATTAAAGTCTATATCAAAATCACGATGAAAAATTTTGTGTGTCAATAGATATACAACAGCAGAACTAGACCACGGGTTCAAAATTTCGCCACCAGAGGGCGCCACAATCGCGGGCCCCATTTTTATGTCATTGAGTTGTCCGCTAGGTGGCGCTGTGTGTAAATTTTAATTTTTCAATGTTTATGTTAGATGGCGCTTTATGTGTCAATTGTTACTGTCATATTTTTAAATTTTGTGTGTCAATTATCAGTGTCATATTTATTTTTGAAATGTGGCGCCAAGTTTAAATGTGTTTTCCAATGGCGCTTTATGTGTCAATTGTCACTGTCATATTTTTTAATTTTGTGTGTCAATTATCAGTGCCATATTTATTTTTGAAATGTGGCGCCAAGTTTCAATGTGTTTTCCAAGGTATCCTTTGATGTAATGTTTGGAGTTTCATGTTGTGTGGATAGATGTCGGTAGTATCAGATATTGTTAAGAATTTGAAAAAAGGTGAAGGCTTGTGAGGCGTGCTTACCACGACCATTACCTTACCATCTTTTTGAACAAAAGATTAAATCATCTGTGTCTATGTCTAGTGGACTAGATATAGAAGCAGCAAAACATTGTCACATTTGTGAAAAACCGTTTCTAATTAATGATAAAATTGTCAGGGATCATTATAATGGCCTTATACGTGGTCTAGCTCATGCATCCTGTAACTTAAATTGGAAAAAATTATTTGTAGTACCAGTAATTTGCCATAACCATTCAGATTATGATAGTCATTTCCTAGTTAAAGAAATATATAAAATGGGGACCATTACTTTATTACCAATAAATAAAGAAAAATACATTTCATTTACTCAGCATTATCCTAATAGTTCTGTTCGATATTGTTTCATAGATTTTTACAAGTTTTTAAACACTTCACTGTCTGGATTAGTATCCACCCTACAAATAAATGAATAAATATTCTAAAACATGAATTCCGTAATTTAGATGCGGAATCTTTTAAACTGCTATCTAGGAAAGGTATTTTTTGCTATGATTATGTAGATAATTTAAGTAAACTAAATGAAACGGAACTACCAGCTAAAGAATTATTTTATATTAAGCTGACTAAATCACATTTTATCATGCAAAAGTAATTTGGAAAAGATTCAATATTACTAATTTAGGCGAATATAGCGATTTATACTTGAAAACAGATGTTCTCTTGCTGGCTGATGTATTTGAAAACTTTAGAAGTAAGTGTCTAAATATTTATGGTTTAGAGCCGGCTTTCTACCATACGCTACCTGGGTATGCTTGGGATTGCATGTTGAAAATCACAAAGTGTAAACTTAGGCTTCTCAAAGGCATAGATCAACTTTTATTTATAGAAAAAGGTCTAAGAGGAGGTATTTCTATGTGTTCTAACAGATACTCCGCGGGAAACAACAAATATATGAAGAATTTTGACATTGCAAAGCCATCTAAGTATTTATTGTATTTAGATGCCAATAACCTATATGTTTGGGCCATGTCTCAGTATCTACCTTACGATAATTTTGCTTGGCTAAATAATGTAAATGAGGTAGATATTATGAATGTTCCTGATGATTCCGATAGTGGTTATATTCTCGAGGTAAACTTAGAATATCCAACGTCGCTGCATGACAAACATAAAGATCTGCCATTCTGTGCAGATCATGAACGACCACCAGGTTCTAAATCTGTTAAATTACTGAATACAGTTACTAATAAAAAAAATTATATTATACATTACGGTCTGGTCTTGACTAAAATTCATAAAATATTACAATTTAGCCAAGCACAATGGCTCCAACCATATATAGATTTAATACTAAATACCGAGAACAAGCTAAAACAGATTTTGAGAAAAATTTGTTCAAATTAATGAACAATGCCGTATTCGGAAAAACAATGGAAAACATTAGGAAACATAGAAATATCAAGATGGTTCGTAAATGGGAAGGGCGTTATGGTGCTAAAAATCTGATATCGAGCCCATTATTCCATAGTCATAAAATATTTGATGAAAGTTTAGTTGCTATAGAGCTAAACAAATCACATATAGTGTTTAACAAACCGGTTTATACAGGAATGTGTATTCTAGATATACCTAAAACTCTTATGTATGACTTTCATTATAATTTTATATTAAAAGAGATTTCACCAACTGAAAATTGCAAATTAATATACATGGATACAGATAGCTTCATATATGAAATCATATCTGATGATGCATATTTAGATATTATTAAAACACATATACAAAAATTCGATACAAGTAACTATGCTGTAGATAATCAATACGGTATACCATTAAAAAACAAAAAAAGTTTTAGGTCTGTTTAAGGATGAGGCAGCTGGCAATATTATTACCCATTTCATAGGATTAAGATCAAAAATGTACACTTATAAAATAGATTGTTTGAATAAATGTATAAAAAAAATTAAGGGGGTTAAATACAACATGGTAAAAAATGAAATAGATTATAATGATTATTACGAATGTTTAATGCTATCTAAAGAAAAAGTTATAAAGCAACGTTCCATACGTTCTTATAACCATAATTTATTTAGTATAGAGGAAATTAAACTAGCTCTTAATTCATTTGATGATAAACGTTATTTGATTGAATACAGTACAGACTCGCTTCCTGGGGGTCACTATAAAATTCAATCTAATTAACGACAATAGTAATGATATGTATATAATTTGTATCTCAAATGTATGGTAGTATTACTAAACATCTATAAATTTATTCATTTGTAGTACAATACTTTGAAATAGATAATTATAAATATATTTTAGGAATAGGTATATAATATGTATGTATGGACTTTCTCATTTTTTATATTTAAAATTACTTTTACTTAAACCTGGTGTGTTTTAAATAAATGAGAATTACGATTTGTCTGTGTCGTTTGTTATACTTAACATCACTATACAATGTACGCTACCAACTAAGCTGACCCTTTTCAAGTTCAAACAAGTTCAGATCTGTTGATAGACGAAGGAAAGAAAGTAGGTAAAATAACTAATTCCGTAATAAATTAATTATTTTCTATTATAAACTGATATAAAAATATAATAAATACAAAAACATTCAAATATATCGATTTAAAATAATTTCTTTACATATGAAACAGTTAATCTTATGTGTATGTAGAGGGCCATCAATTATATCGCAATCATCATCATCTTCATTTGTACGATGTCCCCAACAAGGCTTCAAATATTCTGATACCATTTCTTCTGGTAGTTCTAACTGATTACTCAATATCTTTATAAAATAATCATGGAATTTGCGTGGATACTCAATGCTGTTAATCATATCTTTTAAATCTAAAATTTGATTAGTCGTTGCCATGATTTCTTCTTTTACCAATAAATTTAAAAGCACATTTTAATAATAATGTTGTCGTTACTGCTACCACACAATAGAGTATCGACAAAATTGAATCGAGTTTCCGTATTGATGAAACAGATGAAATAAATATTGGGGCCAGGAATCTGTTTAAACTCTCCCACTCACTGCCTTTAAACTCAGCATTTTTGCTTATAATTCGAATTTTGTCTTTTGTTGAATTATTTGGAATGGTGGTAAACGAAACTGAGTCTGTAGCTTTTTCCATCTTACTCCAATTAGAAGGCCAAATATCATTAGTTGAATTGAAACAAACATAAACTTGTTCTGCATTTTTCGGATTAATTACATATATTACATTATTAAAAATTGTAACTAAAAAAAGGAAAGTAAATCCAATCATGATCATCTGATTTGGATTACTTGCATAAATTGAAAATCAACTGTTTCGTATGCATATATATATATATATATATATATTTATTTTTATTGAGGCAAAAACTTATACATCCAACTACTAAGTATAAAACAATTTCTTAAACTACACATATACAACTTATCATTTAGATGTTCCATACATTTTGGAATATCACGATTAAATTTAGGTACACAATTTATTGAAACTTTACTTAAAGTTTCAATATTTATAATTTTGGGTAGAAGTGATGTTGATGATGATCCGATTCTATTAGATTCACTGAATAATGTTTGTAAAAAGTCTTTCTTTTGATGGCTTTTAACATACACTATATCAATCAAATCCATATAATTTCTCTATTATTATATGTATATCATTGTATCTTATATGTCCTGATTCATACAATAGTCCATGAATATTATGAATTGCATAATTTACATCTTTCTTTTCAGAAATGGTTAATATTGAGTAAAGTTTAGGCGCTTGAAATACATAATGACTATACTGCGATCCATGCATAATAGTCATTTCTTTAACATGGAATGCTCGTTCACCTTCATAATTATTTAAGACAAAGCCTTGCATGTCAACAATAGCAATTTTCATGGCTAATTAATTTTTATAACTATTTCACTGAGAGGTAAATATTCTATCACACAATCGTGAATAATGATACAGTATGCTTTAGTGTCGGAAGCAAAACCTTGGTGTGACTCTATTTCGAGCTTAACGTCAACTTTTGAAGATTTTATAGACTCATCTCTTCTTGAACAATCAATTACAAACAACGCATGTGTAAAAAATTTATCGTAGCTTAACAAGACTTGTTTGCGTTCTAACAGAGATTGATTCATATAACTTCGATAAAAATACATATAATAATTACAGTATATATCTGCATAGTTATTTGAAGCAAAATTTATATTTGGCCTTTCAAATGGATAATAGTCTCCATTTAAAAGCAGCCTAATACTAGAAATATTAGTATGATCAAATAAAGTATTATCACTAGTCATCTGATCTTTTCGGTTTTGCTGAAAAGCAACAATGACATACCGAGGATATTCTACATTAGTGGTAGTTTTCACATTCCATATCTCTTTTGTAGATCCCATATTCAGACAAGGTAATTCATGATAACTCCATTTTCTTAATGGAATTAAAATTGGTCGATCATGCTTTATCGATTTTAATAATTCCATTTTTGTATAATCATTGGGCGTTATATGTTTTACTTTCAATTCAATATTGTCAATTAGAATTTCTCCTATTGTTGTATTGTCACTTGTTAACATAGCATTGTTACGAGAACGTATTAAATGTAAAGTATGTTTTCCACACATCATTGTTTTATAATCGCTGAATACACCCAATAAATGAGATAGTGGTATTCGCATAAAGAATTCCTCTTTGGCACATGTTGATTATCTATTTGGGAACTTCCAACTTCCTATAATAAAATGTTTTGCATCTTCTTCAGTATAACATAAGTACCCACGAATAAGACTAACCATTCCCGGATCTTTAACATGCTCCACTTCTACGCCATTCAATTCATACGTTACTGAATCAAATAAAAATGGTCCTGCATTATTAACTAGGCACACAGTTCCATCTCCTTTTGTCTTTTTCAATTTTCCATTAATTACCAAAGCAGATTAATAGCCAAACATCATTTCTATTTATTGTTATTTCAATTACATCACTATTAGAAAATGACTTAATATAGGGAAGATATGTTCGATATTCCATATGTGTTATAGAATCATCATTCAATGGAGATTTATACAGGTTTAAAATTTGATCTGACGGCATATCCAATCGATTTCAAAATAGTTGTGTTTAACTTTCACAATTTCCCTCCCAACTTTCTAGCTGAACGGCGTTTTTTAACTGAATGTGTTTGCTTTTTAATACTTCTATTATACGATTTATTAACATTTATTACTGTCACTATTAATTGTTAAAACCATCTTTTTTTAATTCTAACCGAACGATAATTTCCTCCCCTCGAAAATTTACAAGATTAAAATTCTGATCTAGTATTTTTAGTGAAATGGTAGATATATCTTTTCCTACTACTGGTAAATAAACCAAGTTTCTTGGAATTTCGTCTATAGAAAATCCAGGATTGGACGTGATAGGAAATTCGTATAACGTATGTGACGGTTTGTTGTTATAGTATGCATCACTTGTTATATTACTATTCACGTGAATCGTTTGGACTTTTACAATATTTACAGAATGATCAGATGAATGAACTATTCCAGCGTGCAATATCTTTTGTGAGAATCCTAGTAGTTCTGCTAGCGAATTTTCTGTATTAAAGTCTATATCAAAATCACGATGAAAAATTTTGTGTGTCAATAGATATACAACAGCAGAACTAGACCACGGGTTCAAAATTTCGCCACCAGAGGGCGCCACAATCGCGGGCCCCATTTTTATGTCATTGAGTTGTCCGCTAGGTGGCGCTGTGTGTAAATTTTAATTTTTCAATGTTTATGTTAGATGGCGCTTTATGTGTCAATTGTTACTGTCATATTTTTAAATTTTGTGTGTCAATTATCAGTGTCATATTTATTTTTGAAATGTGGCGCCAAGTTTAAATGTGTTTTCCAATGGCGCTTTATGTGTCAATTGTCACTGTCATATTTTTTAATTTTGTGTGTCAATTATCAGTGCCATATTTATTTTTGAAATGTGGCGCCAAGTTTCAATGTGTTTTCCAAGGTATCCTTTGATGTAATGTTTGGAGTTTCATGTTGTGTGGATAGATGTCGGTAGTATCAGATATTGTTAAGAATTTGAAAAAAGGTGAAGGCTTGTGAGGCGTGCTTACCACGACCATTACCTTACCATCTTTTTGAACAAAAGATTAAATCATCTGTGTCTATGTCTAGTGGACTAGATATAGAAGCAGCAAAACATTGTCACATTTGTGAAAAACCGTTTCTAATTAATGATAAAATTGTCAGGGATCATTATAATGGCCTTATACGTGGTCTAGCTCATGCATCCTGTAACTTAAATTGGAAAAAATTATTTGTAGTACCAGTAATTTGCCATAACCATTCAGATTATGATAGTCATTTCCTAGTTAAAGAAATATATAAAATGGGGACCATTACTTTATTACCAATAAATAAAGAAAAATACATTTCATTTACTCAGCATTATCCTAATAGTTCTGTTCGATATTGTTTCATAGATTTTTACAAGTTTTTAAACACTTCACTGTCTGGATTAGTATCCACCCTACAAATAAATGAATAAATATTCTAAAACATGAATTCCGTAATTTAGATGCGGAATCTTTTAAACTGCTATCTAGGAAAGGTATTTTTTGCTATGATTATGTAGATAATTTAAGTAAACTAAATGAAACGGAACTACCAGCTAAAGAATTATTTTATATTAAGCTGACTAAATCACATTTTATCATGCAAAAGTAATTTGGAAAAGATTCAATATTACTAATTTAGGCGAATATAGCGATTTATACTTGAAAACAGATGTTCTCTTGCTGGCTGATGTATTTGAAAACTTTAGAAGTAAGTGTCTAAATATTTATGGTTTAGAGCCGGCTTTCTACCATACGCTACCTGGGTATGCTTGGGATTGCATGTTGAAAATCACAAAGTGTAAACTTAGGCTTCTCAAAGGCATAGATCAACTTTTATTTATAGAAAAAGGTCTAAGAGGAGGTATTTCTATGTGTTCTAACAGATACTCCGCGGGAAACAACAAATATATGAAGAATTTTGACATTGCAAAGCCATCTAAGTATTTATTGTATTTAGATGCCAATAACCTATATGTTTGGGCCATGTCTCAGTATCTACCTTACGATAATTTTGCTTGGCTAAATAATGTAAATGAGGTAGATATTATGAATGTTCCTGATGATTCCGATAGTGGTTATATTCTCGAGGTAAACTTAGAATATCCAACGTCGCTGCATGACAAACATAAAGATCTGCCATTCTGTGCAGATCATGAACGACCACCAGGTTCTAAATCTGTTAAATTACTGAATACAGTTACTAATAAAAAAAATTATATTATACATTACGGTCTGGTCTTGACTAAAATTCATAAAATATTACAATTTAGCCAAGCACAATGGCTCCAACCATATATAGATTTAATACTAAATACCGAGAACAAGCTAAAACAGATTTTGAGAAAAATTTGTTCAAATTAATGAACAATGCC
This sequence comes from Platypus cylindrus, assembly GCA_949748235.1. Taxonomy (NCBI): domain Eukaryota; kingdom Metazoa; phylum Arthropoda; class Insecta; order Coleoptera; family Curculionidae; genus Platypus; species Platypus cylindrus. The sequence continues at coordinate 41,083,725 of OX456488.1, forward strand.
GTATTCGGAAAAACAATGGAAAACATTAGGAAACATAGAAATATCAAGATGGTTCGTAAATGGGAAGGGCGTTATGGTGCTAAAAATCTGATATCGAGCCCATTATTCCATAGTCATAAAATATTTGATGAAAGTTTAGTTGCTATAGAGCTAAACAAATCACATATAGTGTTTAACAAACCGGTTTATACAGGAATGTGTATTCTAGATATACCTAAAACTCTTATGTATGACTTTCATTATAATTTTATATTAAAAGAGATTTCACCAACTGAAAATTGCAAATTAATATACATGGATACAGATAGCTTCATATATGAAATCATATCTGATGATGCATATTTAGATATTATTAAAACACATATACAAAAATTCGATACAAGTAACTATGCTGTAGATAATCAATACGGTATACCATTAAAAAACAAAAAAAGTTTTAGGTCTGTTTAAGGATGAGGCAGCTGGCAATATTATTACCCATTTCATAGGATTAAGATCAAAAATGTACACTTATAAAATAGATTGTTTGAATAAATGTATAAAAAAAATTAAGGGGGTTAAATACAACATGGTAAAAAATGAAATAGATTATAATGATTATTACGAATGTTTAATGCTATCTAAAGAAAAAGTTATAAAGCAACGTTCCATACGTTCTTATAACCATAATTTATTTAGTATAGAGGAAATTAAACTAGCTCTTAATTCATTTGATGATAAACGTTATTTGATTGAATACAGTACAGACTCGCTTCCTGGGGGTCACTATAAAATTCAATCTAATTAACGACAATAGTAATGATATGTATATAATTTGTATCTCAAATGTATGGTAGTATTACTAAACATCTATAAATTTATTCATTTGTAGTACAATACTTTGAAATAGATAATTATAAATATATTTTAGGAATAGGTATATAATATGTATGTATGGACTTTCTCATTTTTTATATTTAAAATTACTTTTACTTAAACCTGGTGTGTTTTAAATAAATGAGAATTACGATTTGTCTGTGTCGTTTGTTATACTTAACATCACTATACAATGTACGCTACCAACTAAGCTGACCCTTTTCAAGTTCAAACAAGTTCAGATCTGTTGATAGACGAAGGAAAGAAAGTAGGTAAAATAACTAATTCCGTAATAAATTAATTATTTTCTATTATAAACTGATATAAAAATATAATAAATACAAAAACATTCAAATATATCGATTTAAAATAATTTCTTTACATATGAAACAGTTAATCTTATGTGTATGTAGAGGGCCATCAATTATATCGCAATCATCATCATCTTCATTTGTACGATGTCCCCAACAAGGCTTCAAATATTCTGATACCATTTCTTCTGGTAGTTCTAACTGATTACTCAATATCTTTATAAAATAATCATGGAATTTGCGTGGATACTCAATGCTGTTAATCATATCTTTTAAATCTAAAATTTGATTAGTCGTTGCCATGATTTCTTCTTTTACCAATAAATTTAAAAGCACATTTTAATAATAATGTTGTCGTTACTGCTACCACACAATAGAGTATCGACAAAATTGAATCGAGTTTCCGTATTGATGAAACAGATGAAATAAATATTGGGGCCAGGAATCTGTTTAAACTCTCCCACTCACTGCCTTTAAACTCAGCATTTTTGCTTATAATTCGAATTTTGTCTTTTGTTGAATTATTTGGAATGGTGGTAAACGAAACTGAGTCTGTAGCTTTTTCCATCTTACTCCAATTAGAAGGCCAAATATCATTAGTTGAATTGAAACAAACATAAACTTGTTCTGCATTTTTCGGATTAATTACATATATTACATTATTAAAAATTGTAACTAAAAAAAGGAAAGTAAATCCAATCATGATCATCTGATTTGGATTACTTGCATAAATTGAAAATCAACTGTTTCGTATGCATATATATATATATATATATATATTTATTTTTATTGAGGCAAAAACTTATACATCCAACTACTAAGTATAAAACAATTTCTTAAACTACACATATACAACTTATCATTTAGATGTTCCATACATTTTGGAATATCACGATTAAATTTAGGTACACAATTTATTGAAACTTTACTTAAAGTTTCAATATTTATAATTTTGGGTAGAAGTGATGTTGATGATGATCCGATTCTATTAGATTCACTGAATAATGTTTGTAAAAAGTCTTTCTTTTGATGGCTTTTAACATACACTATATCAATCAAATCCATATAATTTCTCTATTATTATATGTATATCATTGTATCTTATATGTCCTGATTCATACAATAGTCCATGAATATTATGAATTGCATAATTTACATCTTTCTTTTCAGAAATGGTTAATATTGAGTAAAGTTTAGGCGCTTGAAATACATAATGACTATACTGCGATCCATGCATAATAGTCATTTCTTTAACATGGAATGCTCGTTCACCTTCATAATTATTTAAGACAAAGCCTTGCATGTCAACAATAGCAATTTTCATGGCTAATTAATTTTTATAACTATTTCACTGAGAGGTAAATATTCTATCACACAATCGTGAATAATGATACAGTATGCTTTAGTGTCGGAAGCAAAACCTTGGTGTGACTCTATTTCGAGCTTAACGTCAACTTTTGAAGATTTTATAGACTCATCTCTTCTTGAACAATCAATTACAAACAACGCATGTGTAAAAAATTTATCGTAGCTTAACAAGACTTGTTTGCGTTCTAACAGAGATTGATTCATATAACTTCGATAAAAATACATATAATAATTACAGTATATATCTGCATAGTTATTTGAAGCAAAATTTATATTTGGCCTTTCAAATGGATAATAGTCTCCATTTAAAAGCAGCCTAATACTAGAAATATTAGTATGATCAAATAAAGTATTATCACTAGTCATCTGATCTTTTCGGTTTTGCTGAAAAGCAACAATGACATACCGAGGATATTCTACATTAGTGGTAGTTTTCACATTCCATATCTCTTTTGTAGATCCCATATTCAGACAAGGTAATTCATGATAACTCCATTTTCTTAATGGAATTAAAATTGGTCGATCATGCTTTATCGATTTTAATAATTCCATTTTTGTATAATCATTGGGCGTTATATGTTTTACTTTCAATTCAATATTGTTAATTAGAATTTCTCCTATTGTTGTATTGTCACTTGTTAACATAGCATTGTTACGAGAACGTATTAAATGTAAAGTATGTTTTCCACACATCATTGTTTTATAATCGCTGAATACACCCAATAAATGAGATAGTGGTATTCGCATAAAGAATTCCTCTTTGGCACATGTTGATTATCTATTTGGGAACTTCCAACTTCCTATAATAAAATGTTTTGCATCTTCTTCAGTATAACATAAGTACCCACGAATAAGACTAACCATTCCCGGATCTTTAACATGCTCCACTTCTACGCCATTCAATTCATACGTTACTGAATCAAATAAAAATGGTCCTGCATTATTAACTAGGCACACAGTTCCATCTCCTTTTGTCTTTTTCAATTTTCCATTAATTACCAAAGCAGATTAATAGCCAAACATCATTTCTATTTATTGTTATTTCAATTACATCACTATTAGAAAATGACTTAATATAGGGAAGATATGTTCGATATTCCATATGTGTTATAGAATCATCATTCAATGGAGATTTATACAGGTTTAAAATTTGATCTGACGGCATATCCAATCGATTTCAAAATAGTTGTGTTTAACTTTCACAATTTCCCTCCCAACTTTCTAGCTGAACGGCGTTTTTTAACTGAATGTGTTTGCTTTTTAATACTTCTATTATACGATTTATTAACATTTATTACTGTCACTATTAATTGTTAAAACCATCTTTTTTTAATTCTAACCGAACGATAATTTCCTCCCCTCGAAAATTTACAAGATTAAAATTCTGATCTAGTATTTTTAGTGAAATGGTAGATATATCTTTTCCTACTACTGGTAAATAAACCAAGTTTCTTGGAATTTCGTCTATAGAAAATCCAGGATTGGACGTGATAGGAAATTCGTATAACGTATGTGACGGTTTGTTGTTATAGTATGCATCACTTGTTATATTACTATTCACGTGAATCGTTTGGACTTTTACAATATTTACAGAATGATCAGATGAATGAACTATTCCAGCGTGCAATATCTTTTGTGAGAATCCTAGTAGTTCTGCTAGCGAATTTTCTGTATTAAAGTCTATATCAAAATCACGATGAAAAATTTTGTGTGTCAATAGATATACAACAGCAGAACTAGACCACGGGTTCAAAATTTCGCCACCAGAGGGCGCCACAATCGCGGGCCCCATTTTTATGTCATTGAGTTGTCCGCTAGGTGGCGCTGTGTGTAAATTTTAATTTTTCAATGTTTATGTTAGATGGCGCTTTATGTGTCAATTGTTACTGTCATATTTTTAAATTTTGTGTGTCAATTATCAGTGTCATATTTATTTTTGAAATGTGGCGCCAAGTTTAAATGTGTTTTCCAATGGCGCTTTATGTGTCAATTGTCACTGTCATATTTTTTAATTTTGTGTGTCAATTATCAGTGCCATATTTATTTTTGAAATGTGGCGCCAAGTTTCAATGTGTTTTCCAAGGTATCCTTTGATGTAATGTTTGGAGTTTCATGTTGTGTGGATAGATGTCGGTAGTATCAGATATTGTTAAGAATTTGAAAAAAGGTGAAGGCTTGTGAGGCGTGCTTACCACGACCATTACCTTACCATCTTTTTGAACAAAAGATTAAATCATCTGTGTCTATGTCTAGTGGACTAGATATAGAAGCAGCAAAACATTGTCACATTTGTGAAAAACCGTTTCTAATTAATGATAAAATTGTCAGGGATCATTATAATGGCCTTATACGTGGTCTAGCTCATGCATCCTGTAACTTAAATTGGAAAAAATTATTTGTAGTACCAGTAATTTGCCATAACCATTCAGATTATGATAGTCATTTCCTAGTTAAAGAAATATATAAAATGGGGACCATTACTTTATTACCAATAAATAAAGAAAAATACATTTCATTTACTCAGCATTATCCTAATAGTTCTGTTCGATATTGTTTCATAGATTTTTACAAGTTTTTAAACACTTCACTGTCTGGATTAGTATCCACCCTACAAATAAATGAATAAATATTCTAAAACATGAATTCCGTAATTTAGATGCGGAATCTTTTAAACTGCTATCTAGGAAAGGTATTTTTTGCTATGATTATGTAGATAATTTAAGTAAACTAAATGAAACGGAACTACCAGCTAAAGAATTATTTTATATTAAGCTGACTAAATCACATTTTATCATGCAAAAGTAATTTGGAAAAGATTCAATATTACTAATTTAGGCGAATATAGCGATTTATACTTGAAAACAGATGTTCTCTTGCTGGCTGATGTATTTGAAAACTTTAGAAGTAAGTGTCTAAATATTTATGGTTTAGAGCCGGCTTTCTACCATACGCTACCTGGGTATGCTTGGGATTGCATGTTGAAAATCACAAAGTGTAAACTTAGGCTTCTCAAAGGCATAGATCAACTTTTATTTATAGAAAAAGGTCTAAGAGGAGGTATTTCTATGTGTTCTAACAGATACTCCGCGGGAAACAACAAATATATGAAGAATTTTGACATTGCAAAGCCATCTAAGTATTTATTGTATTTAGATGCCAATAACCTATATGTTTGGGCCATGTCTCAGTATCTACCTTACGATAATTTTGCTTGGCTAAATAATGTAAATGAGGTAGATATTATGAATGTTCCTGATGATTCCGATAGTGGTTATATTCTCGAGGTAAACTTAGAATATCCAACGTCGCTGCATGACAAACATAAAGATCTGCCATTCTGTGCAGATCATGAACGACCACCAGGTTCTAAATCTGTTAAATTACTGAATACAGTTACTAATAAAAAAAATTATATTATACATTACGGTCTGGTCTTGACTAAAATTCATAAAATATTACAATTTAGCCAAGCACAATGGCTCCAACCATATATAGATTTAATACTAAATACCGAGAACAAGCTAAAACAGATTTTGAGAAAAATTTGTTCAAATTAATGAACAATGCCGTATTCGGAAAAACAATGGAAAACATTAGGAAACATAGAAATATCAAGATGGTTCGTAAATGGGAAGGGCGTTATGGTGCTAAAAATCTGATATCGAGCCCATTATTCCATAGTCATAAAATATTTGATGAAAGTTTAGTTGCTATAGAGCTAAACAAATCACATATAGTGTTTAACAAACCGGTTTATACAGGAATGTGTATTCTAGATATACCTAAAACTCTTATGTATGACTTTCATTATAATTTTATATTAAAAGAGATTTCACCAACTGAAAATTGCAAATTAATATACATGGATACAGATAGCTTCATATATGAAATCATATCTGATGATGCATATTTAGATATTATTAAAACACATATACAAAAATTCGATACAAGTAACTATGCTGTAGATAATCAATACGGTATACCATTAAAAAACAAAAAAAGTTTTAGGTCTGTTTAAGGATGAGGCAGCTGGCAATATTATTACCCATTTCATAGGATTAAGATCAAAAATGTACACTTATAAAATAGATTGTTTGAATAAATGTATAAAAAAAATTAAGGGGGTTAAATACAACATGGTAAAAAATGAAATAGATTATAATGATTATTACGAATGTTTAATGCTATCTAAAGAAAAAGTTATAAAGCAACGTTCCATACGTTCTTATAACCATAATTTATTTAGTATAGAGGAAATTAAACTAGCTCTTAATTCATTTGATGATAAACGTTATTTGATTGAATACAGTACAGACTCGCTTCCTGGGGGTCACTATAAAATTCAATCTAATTAACGACAATAGTAATGATATGTATATAATTTGTATCTCAAATGTATGGTAGTATTACTAAACATCTATAAATTTATTCATTTGTAGTACAATACTTTGAAATAGATAATTATAAATATATTTTAGGAATAGGTATATAATATGTATGTATGGACTTTCTCATTTTTTATATTTAAAATTACTTTTACTTAAACCTGGTGTGTTTTAAATAAATGAGAATTACGATTTGTCTGTGTCGTTTGTTATACTTAACATCACTATACAATGTACGCTACCAACTAAGCTGACCCTTTTCAAGTTCAAACAAGTTCAGATCTGTTGATAGACGAAGGAAAGAAAGTAGGTAAAATAACTAATTCCGTAATAAATTAATTATTTTCTATTATAAACTGATATAAAAATATAATAAATACAAAAACATTCAAATATATCGATTTAAAATAATTTCTTTACATATGAAACAGTTAATCTTATGTGTATGTAGAGGGCCATCAATTATATCGCAATCATCATCATCTTCATTTGTACGATGTCCCCAACAAGGCTTCAAATATTCTGATACCATTTCTTCTGGTAGTTCTAACTGATTACTCAATATCTTTATAAAATAATCATGGAATTTGCGTGGATACTCAATGCTGTTAATCATATCTTTTAAATCTAAAATTTGATTAGTCGTTGCCATGATTTCTTCTTTTACCAATAAATTTAAAAGCACATTTTAATAATAATGTTGTCGTTACTGCTACCACACAATAGAGTATCGACAAAATTGAATCGAGTTTCCGTATTGATGAAACAGATGAAATAAATATTGGGGCCAGGAATCTGTTTAAACTCTCCCACTCACTGCCTTTAAACTCAGCATTTTTGCTTATAATTCGAATTTTGTCTTTTGTTGAATTATTTGGAATGGTGGTAAACGAAACTGAGTCTGTAGCTTTTTCCATCTTACTCCAATTAGAAGGCCAAATATCATTAGTTGAATTGAAACAAACATAAACTTGTTCTGCATTTTTCGGATTAATTACATATATTACATTATTAAAAATTGTAACTAAAAAAAGGAAAGTAAATCCAATCATGATCATCTGATTTGGATTACTTGCATAAATTGAAAATCAACTGTTTCGTATGCATATATATATATATATATATATATTTATTTTTATTGAGGCAAAAACTTATACATCCAACTACTAAGTATAAAACAATTTCTTAAACTACACATATACAACTTATCATTTAGATGTTCCATACATTTTGGAATATCACGATTAAATTTAGGTACACAATTTATTGAAACTTTACTTAAAGTTTCAATATTTATAATTTTGGGTAGAAGTGATGTTGATGATGATCCGATTCTATTAGATTCACTGAATAATGTTTGTAAAAAGTCTTTCTTTTGATGGCTTTTAACATACACTATATCAATCAAATCCATATAATTTCTCTATTATTATATGTATATCATTGTATCTTATATGTCCTGATTCATACAATAGTCCATGAATATTATGAATTGCATAATTTACATCTTTCTTTTCAGAAATGGTTAATATTGAGTAAAGTTTAGGCGCTTGAAATACATAATGACTATACTGCGATCCATGCATAATAGTCATTTCTTTAACATGGAATGCTCGTTCACCTTCATAATTATTTAAGACAAAGCCTTGCATGTCAACAATAGCAATTTTCATGGCTAATTAATTTTTATAACTATTTCACTGAGAGGTAAATATTCTATCACACAATCGTGAATAATGATACAGTATGCTTTAGTGTCGGAAGCAAAACCTTGGTGTGACTCTATTTCGAGCTTAACGTCAACTTTTGAAGATTTTATAGACTCATCTCTTCTTGAACAATCAATTACAAACAACGCATGTGTAAAAAATTTATCGTAGCTTAACAAGACTTGTTTGCGTTCTAACAGAGATTGATTCATATAACTTCGATAAAAATACATATAATAATTACAGTATATATCTGCATAGTTATTTGAAGCAAAATTTATATTTGGCCTTTCAAATGGATAATAGTCTCCATTTAAAAGCAGCCTAATACTAGAAATATTAGTATGATCAAATAAAGTATTATCACTAGTCATCTGATCTTTTCGGTTTTGCTGAAAAGCAACAATGACATACCGAGGATATTCTACATTAGTGGTAGTTTTCACATTCCATATCTCTTTTGTAGATCCCATATTCAGACAAGGTAATTCATGATAACTCCATTTTCTTAATGGAATTAAAATTGGTCGATCATGCTTTATCGATTTTAATAATTCCATTTTTGTATAATCATTGGGCGTTATATGTTTTACTTTCAATTCAATATTGTTAATTAGAATTTCTCCTATTGTTGTATTGTCACTTGTTAACATAGCATTGTTACGAGAACGTATTAAATGTAAAGTATGTTTTCCACACATCATTGTTTTATAATCGCTGAATACACCCAATAAATGAGATAGTGGTATTCGCATAAAGAATTCCTCTTTGGCACATGTTGATTATCTATTTGGGAACTTCCAACTTCCTATAATAAAATGTTTTGCATCTTCTTCAGTATAACATAAGTACCCACGAATAAGACTAACCATTCCCGGATCTTTAACATGCTCCACTTCTACGCCATTCAATTCATACGTTACTGAATCAAATAAAAATGGTCCTGCATTATTAACTAGGCACACAGTTCCATCTCCTTTTGTCTTTTTCAATTTTCCATTAATTACCAAAGCAGATTAATAGCCAAACATCATTTCTATTTATTGTTATTTCAATTACATCACTATTAGAAAATGACTTAATATAGGGAAGATATGTTCGATATTCCATATGTGTTATAGAATCATCATTCAATGGAGATTTATACAGGTTTAAAATTTGATCTGACGGCATATCCAATCGATTTCAAAATAGTTGTGTTTAACTTTCACAATTTCCCTCCCAACTTTCTAGCTGAACGGCGTTTTTTAACTGAATGTGTTTGCTTTTTAATACTTCTATTATACGATTTATTAACATTTATTACTGTCACTATTAATTGTTAAAACCATCTTTTTTTAATTCTAACCGAACGATAATTTCCTCCCCTCGAAAATTTACAAGATTAAAATTCTGATCTAGTATTTTTAGTGAAATGGTAGATATATCTTTTCCTACTACTGGTAAATAAACCAAGTTTCTTGGAATTTCGTCTATAGAAAATCCAGGATTGGACGTGATAGGAAATTCGTATAACGTATGTGACGGTTTGTTGTTATAGTATGCATCACTTGTTATATTACTATTCACGTGAATCGTTTGGACTTTTACAATATTTACA